>CM038632.1:12064399-12664399 GCA_021554675.1 Leuciscus idus | reverse complement strand
TATGTGAAGGAACAGTGTCATTTTCTGAATTGGACTCAGAACCCAAACCAGTACGTATTTTGCGAGATACGGGTGCTGCACAGTCATTTATCCTGGCAAATGTGCTCCCGTTTTCTTCACAGTCTAGCTGTAATTCGGATGTTTTAGTTCAGGGAATTGAACTTGGTGTGGTTAGAGTTCCCTTGCATTCTGTGTATTTAAATTCTGACATTGTGACTGGTTTAGTAAAAGTGGCCGTACGTACTCAGTTACCACTGAAAGGAATCTCTCTTATTCTTGGGAATTATTTAGCCGGAAGTAAAGTTTCTTGCCTCCCCGAGGTTACTGATGTACCTTGTGCATCAGAAGACGATGTGTTGGCTCAGGAATTTCCCAGTGTATTCCACTCCTGTGTTGTGACTCGAGCACAAGCTCGCAAGTTTGAAAATGAAATTGATCTCTCTAACTCGTTTATGAGTTCAGATTTCCCAGGTGTTGATGATTCAACTGTAGGTGTTTGTTCAGAGAATTTGAGCTTTGGACCTAGATTTGACTTTCCTTTTGACAGAAAACAGTTAGTAGAGGCACAAAAAGCTGATGATACTTTGACTTCACTTATTTCTGCTGTGATTGATAAATCCAAACTACAAGATCACGCTGTTGCTTATTTTTTAGATGATGGTGTGCTCATGCGTAAATGGAGTCCTGAGATCTTGAAGCATGACTGGAGTGCTGTTTTTCAGGTAGTCCTTCCAAAGTCTTACAGAGACTATGTGCTAAGTGTGGCTCATGATCATGAACTTTCTGGTCATCTAGGTATTAAGAAAACTTACACTAATCTTCTGAAACATTTTTTCTGGCCCGGAATGAAGTCCACTGTGTCCCAGTATTGTCGTTCTTGCCATGATTGTCAAGTTGCTGGAAAACCGAATCAGGTTATTTCACCAGCCCCCTTAAAGCCTATTCCAGTGATGAATGAACCGTTTGAGAAGCTTGTGATTGATTGTGTCGGTCCTTTACCAAGGACTAAATCTGGTCACTCGTACTTATTAACTTTGATGTGCTCTGCTACTAGGTTCCCAGAAGCCATTCCAATGCGTTCATTGAAGGCCCCTACAATTGTAAAAGCAATTGTAAAATTCTGTGCAACATTTGGTCTACCCAAGTTTATTCAGTTTGATCAAGGATCTAATTTCATGTCTTGAGTATTCCGTAAGGTAATGAAAGAGCTGAACATTCAACATTGCGTATCCAGTGCCTATCATCCCCAGTCTCAAGGCGTGCTTGAAAGATTTCATCAGACTCTTAAGACCATGATTAGAACTTACTGTCTCCAGCATAAGAAAGAGTGGGACGAGGAGGTTCCTCTTCTGTTGTTTGCTGTTCGCAATACGGTACAAGAATCACTTGGATTCAGTCCAGCCGAGTTGGTTTTTGGACATTGTCTGCGCGGACCATTAAAGGTGTTACAAGAACAGTTACTCTCTGAAAATCAGTCGGTTACCCCTTCTAAAAATGTGCTAGATCATGTGAGTTCATTTCGTGAACGTTTACATTCAGTGTGGCAACTAGCACAGCAGTCACTAGCAACCTCTCAGTCCCGTATGAAGGGCAGATATGACAGAAAGTCGGTTCAACGCTCATTCAAGGTTGGTGATCAAGTTCTTGTATTGCTGCCTTTGCCTGGCTCAGCTCTACAAGCAAAGTTTGCGGGGCCGTATGTGATTGACGAAAAGTTAAGTAATACTGACTATGTAGTACGAACTCCCGAAAGAAAGCGAAAGACTCGCATATGCCACATAAACATGCTTAAACTGTATGTCTCCCGACCTAACTCTAAAGATTCTGCCGACTCTTCATTGTCTACCCCTGCTGTTGTTACTTCTGTGGATGTGGTTCCTTCTGAAAATTCTCCCTCTATGGATGATCTTCACTTAGGAAGTGCTTGCCTTTCTGGTGCTCGTTTGCAGAATTCGGAATCTCTTGTAAGTCTCAGTTCTAAACTTTCACATCTATCCAGATCTTCCCAAAGTGAACTGATACAGTTAATTGATAGATACTCTACACTTTTCTCAGATGTACCTACTATGACTAATGTGTTGAAACATGACATTGATGTTGGTGATCATCGTCCTGTTAAGCAGAACGCTTATCGTGTTAATCCTGTAAAGCGTGAGGTAATGAAACAAGAAACCCAGTATCTTATTGAAAATGGTCTGGCTGCGCCAAGCTCTAGTCCATGGTGTTCCCCATGTTTGTTAGTTCCAAAACCTGATGGGACATCACGTTTTTGCACTGATTACCGGAAAATTAATCAGTTAACGAAGTCAGATTCTTACCCTCTTCCCAAAATGGAGGATTGTATTGATCGCATTGGACGCGCTAAGTTTGTAACTAAGTTAGACTTGCTAAAAGGGTATTGGCAGGTCCCGCTTACCGAGCGTGCTTCTGAGATCTCAGCCTTTGCCACCCCAGACGCCTTTCTGCAATATAACGTTTTAGCTTTCGGCCTCAAAAACGCTCCAGCTACCTTCCAACGTTTAATGCATAAAGTTTTAGCCAATGTGAACAATTGTGAAGCTTACCTCGATGATATAGTGTGTTACTCCGATACATGGAGTAGTCATTTACAAACCCTAAGAAGTGTTCTTTAGGTTGCAAGCTGCTAATCTTACACTTAATTTGGCAAAATGTGAATTCTGTCATGCCACTGTCACATACTTGGGTAAAAAGGTTGGTCATGGTTCCGTCCGCCCGTTAGAAGCTAAAGTTCAGTCCATTGTTGAGTTTCCTGTGCCCAAATCTAAGAGAGAACTCAGACGGTTCCTTGGAATGGCTGGCTACTACAGAAATTTCTGTAAAAACTTTTCTGACGTTGTAAAACCTCTCACAGACAACCTTCGTAAAGCTGTGTCTTTTAACTGGAATTCTAAATGTGAACTTGCCTTTGAGTCTTTGAAAAATTTGTTGTGCAATGCTCCTGTTTTGGCTGCCCCAGACTTCTCTAGACCTTTTAAACTTGAAGTAGATGCTAGTGGTACGGGTGCCGGTGCTGTCCTACTGCAGGAAGATGACAAAAAAATTGACCATCCAATATGTTTCTATTCAAAGAAATTTAATCGCCATCAACTCAATTACAGTACCATAGAAAAAGAAGCATTAGCTCTTTTGTTAGCTCTACAGCATTTTGAAGTTTATGTTGGTTCCAGTTCGCAACCCGTTGATGTGTTCACGGATCACAATCCACTAGTCTTTTTGCAGCGTATGTGTAACAAAAATGCGTTGGGCACTCATTTGTCAGGGTTTTAATTTGCACATTAGGTACAAGAAAGGTGTTGACAATGTTATTGCAGACTCTTTGTCCAGATGTCATTTGTAAACTGGTAACCATGTTTACTCATATGTGTGGGGGTGTTACGACCCTATGGTTTGTATTTTGCTGCCTCTCTGTTGTTTTGTCAGTCTCTCAGTGTGTCTGTCTAGGAACGTCACCTGATGGATTCCTGCAGGATGATTGGATCATCATCTGATTGGTTCCTGCACGATGATTGCTGCTCGATCCTGATTGGTGCAGCGCGTTTTAAAAAGACACGTCATCACTTCCTCTAAAGGAAGGAAGGAGTGGGTTTTGTGTTTGAGCAGAGAGTTTGTTATCTGAGTGTTAAGAGTATTATCTGAGTATTATCTGAGTATTATCTGAGTATTATCTGAGTATTATCTGAGTAGTGTCTGAGTAGTGTCTGAGTAGTGTCTGAGTATTGTCTGAGTATTGTCTGAGTATTATCTGAGTATTATCTGAGTATTATCTGAGTATTATCTGAGTATTATCTGAGTATTATCTGAGTATTATCTGAGTGTTAAGAGTATCTGAGTGTTAAGAGTTTTTGAGACTGTGAGTACCGTTTGTTTGTTTGTTTGATTTGAAAGCTGTTTGTACCTAAAAATCTCATTGGCCCAGTTGGCACATTTGACCCTTTGCCTGTTTACTGACACTGATTTGGACTGCCCTTTTCAGTTTGTTTGCCTGGTTGTACATATTGTAAATACTGATTTATTTTTGGGAAAGTAGGGAGTTTGACGCCATTCTTTTCTTTATTGTAAACTGTTTAATCTCTGTTTTTGGTTAGGGAGATAGGTTTACCGATTGTATTTTCATTTTCTTTTCTTTTGGGTTAAGGTTTAGGAAAGAGGTTTAAATTTAAGGTTGTTTTGTTTGTTATTTTGGCTTTGTCAGCTCCTGAATCATATGTCCCAAATTAAGAAAATAAATAACTTTTGTTCTAATTCCTCGCACATCGTTGACCCTTTCATGTTGCCCCTTTTTCCCTAGACGGGGTGTAACACCTGCATCTACTCCTCTTGCATTTATGAACTTATCTATTTGCCATTATTCATGCATTAGTGTTTTTCTCAATGCTTTTTTGGAAACGCACCTCTAATCGGTTGTTTTAGCATAGCAAACCAGCGCATGAGAAGAAAAATGGAATGAAAGCAAGCCAATGACGAATAACAATGCCAGAGCCATTTGCAACTTATCACACATATTTCCGAATCCGTCTGTGGTGATTAAATTGGTGTTAAAATGGCAAACAAGCACTGCTTTGTGCTTTGTTTTGGTTTGTATATCTGCATAGCTCTTCGCAAGATGCAAGAGACTCAGACGACATGAGGTGACACAACAGTCTGCTTTTGTTTCCTTTATTTCTTTGATGTTGGTTTGGTTTATGGGCCTTTAACGCTCTTCATTTTCTCTACTTTTTTGTTGCATGCATCCCCTCCTCTTGCATTAGCTTATCTTTTGCCTTTTTTTCGTGCATTAATGTTTTTTTTTTTCTCTCTAAAGGCAAATTTCTTGTGCAGGCATTGTCAACATAGCCCATAAGAAGCTTATCAAATAATGAATAGAAATGGATGGATTATCAAATAATGAATGCCAGGTTTTTACAACATTTAAGAGTAATTTCTTAGAATAAAATAATGTTTTCGATGAGGAGGAGGAGGAGAAGGATTTACAATAGTATTGTGTTATCTCTGGTGAACTTTTAATATGGGTTCTCAACCAGAAATGCACAGACTCAGCATACAAAATTGTACAATGGTGGAGATCACCATAAATTTATATCTATAGCCTACAGCAGAAAAATAAAACAGAAAATAGTACAATATATGAAATCTTATAATTTATTCATGGTGCAGCGAATGCTGTGAACCTAAGTGCAAGCATATTATTATGTACTGTGGATTTCACACAATTTAGTTAATCTAATATGCAAGATATTACTGTAGTGCAAACAATAATTGTAATTCTACAGCATATTTCTGCTACCTCATAGTAATTTCCTGCTGATATTCACTGTGGAGTCACAGTATGCATTTGCCATTTATTTGTAATGACTTGCAGCCAGGCATATACAGTAGAGGCCAAAAGTGATGTCCCTGCTAGGAAAATTGACATATTCACACTTTATTCAAATGACTAAAAATATGTTTAAGATTTTGTAAGCATATATGCTTTATATACGCATTATAATGCGTAGTTGTGCTTGGAGTCAATTGTTTTATTTGTGATACCGCAATGAAACATGTCAAATTGTGCGAATTTGTGGCCAGGCTTGTCATACAAAAAAATGATAAACAAGAGCAAAAACAACAAAATATTAATAACTGATTATGTTGTAGACAATGTATGCGTTTTCCTCTGAGTTTTTCTTTTCATAGTAAAATAAAGTAATGATAGGAAAAGCCCCGCCCCACACGTTGATGGGAATTGTTGCAAGCTTGTGATGGTGGGAAAGAGAGGCGGTTTCAAACCACGTTTTTGAGACTGTCTTTGGTTCACTGCAGATTTAAGGAGTAAACACTCAGCAATGGCTCTGACTGATGATTTCGCACATGGTTTGTTTTAAAGCATATTAAAAACACCACGCAGACATATAAACAACATTAAAAACTAGATTTTCACCACAGGGGGCCTTTAATCAAACTTGTAGGGTCATCAAAAACAAAATCCCAAACCAATCCCCTCTGGATGTCACTTTCGGCCACTACTGTATATTTATAAGACTCTGCAACACTTTTACTACGAGAAGATAAAAAGATTTTGGGTATGGTGGCCATATCATACGTTTTTATTGTCTTTAAGGGAAGGGGGACACAGAGGGAGGAGTTTGCTTCCTCACATCAAGGACAGAAAAGGTGGCAGTACAGATCTTTCCACAAGTTCTTGTTATCCAACCAGAAGCCAGACACCCACTTGAGCTCTGCAAGGCATCAAACCGAGCAATAAGCTCTTCTGTCGTCCGCTATGGATTTCTACTTTTATCCTTGCCTTTCATCCACTTTTCCCTCGCTCTGACCCTCATTCCTCAATGATGATGCCTGCGCTGCTGTTTCTATAGAGAAACATTGATGGTGCGGCCCCAGAGAGGCTCTCGGCAGGGCTCTGACAGGTAACTCCCCTGGCGGTCTTTTGCCCCAGCCGGCTGCCATTAATCCCTCTTCCCCGCTTGTAAACGTTTCATATGGAAGCTGTTAGCACTCCTGATGGGGGCCGCGGAGAGAACTGTGAGGGATCTTTTTTTTAAATTACACTCATTGTTTCAAATGAAAATTCTGAAATTATAGTGACGCATTTGTTAAACCTGGAAAAAACCCTCCATGAAGTACCCTAAATGCATTTATTGTAAAGTCATACAATAGCTTGGGTGAAGAACACAATAAAAAATTAAAATAAATCATTTATTTACTGAAAATCTTCCCCTTCTGCTGCAGCTCTCAAATGTCACTTTACATTCCCAGCCTGTATGTACGCTAATGTTTACACATATGTGACCCTGGACCACAAAACCAGTCACAAGTCGCACTGGTATATTTGTGGCAATAGCCAACAATACATTGTATGGGTCTTCATGTTCCATGGAGATGTTTTGTAAATTTACCGTAAATAAAACATTTATTTTTGCGAGTGAATGCAACATAATCGGGAACATAAATTAACAACTTTAAAGGCGATTTTCTCAATGTTTAGATTTTTTTGCAACCTCAGAATCCAGATTTTCAATAGTTGTATCTCTCTTCCAAATATTCTCCTATCCTATCAAACCATACATCAATGGAAAGCTTATTTATTCATCTTTATGATGTATAAATCTCAATTTCAAAATTGTGACCCATGTGACTGGGTTTGTGGTCCAGGGTCACATATTTGTTTATATTTGTATATATGAAGAAACCATCCCAAAGGGATGTAATGATAGAATCTAAAACATAAACTAATGTATTAAATATTTATAATAATATAAATTATTAATATAAACATATAAGACGGTAGATAGACAGACAGACAGACAGACAGAAATATATAGATAGTTGGATAGATAGATAGATAGACAGACAGACAGACAGACAGACAGACAGACAGACAGACAGACAGACAGACAGACAGACAGACAGACAGATAGATAGATAGATAGATAGATAGATAGATAGATAGATAGATAGATAGATATATTAGATAGATCGATCGATCGATCGATAGATAGATGTGCTTCATGTCAACATTTCTTGCCCATTGTGAGAACTAACTTATGGCACACCATATATGTGTCAAAGTATAGCCGGACCAATTTTTCTCTATTTACAGATATGACGAGACATGCACGGATGAGTGACGTATGTACAGAATTTTGGGAGTTGGTGTGTTTTCGCTTTATGGGGTTATCTTTGGCGACACAAACCGCAGCAAACGATAATGGATAATTGTGGTTCATCACAAATGTGCAAAACAAACAACTGTGGCTAGCTAGACACTACCAGAGAATGCCAGCTTTAAAGCTATATCTACTACTTCTGCATTTTTTCAGGAAGCCATGTTTTCATGGTTTTCACAATTCAAACTGGTCACTGGTCAAAATTGTGCATTTCTCTGGATTTAAACATTACTGAAAACATTTGGGATAACGTAAGTACACAAGTCAAAATATATAACAAGTGGTTTTTGGATATTTTAATGCAAAACATTTACACATTGTACCTTTAATTAAATACAATAAAATCAAACTAATATGAATGAAGTTTCATGAATTCAATATTCTATAAACCTATGAAAGGAATTGTAAACATGTTTATGTCTCTAAAGGTGTTCATGCGTAAAAACAGTTACTTATGTTTAGTTGTATAGAAAAGTCCTGCACGAAAAATCTCCTTTTGGAAAAAAAAAACCCGACATAAGGGCGAGTATAGTATGACAAAATGTTCTTTTGTGTGTGTACGGTTCCTTAAATCACTGCGTGGCTGTGTCCAATTACTCCTGTGACCATTACAGGTAGACAACTTCTAATAAAGATGAAAAACTGTATGCAGACTGCTTGTTGTACTGCAGAAACGATGTGTACTGTAGTTCACCATTTATTCTGACATTTCAGCTTGGCGCATGGTTAAACAATGCAGAGTGTGCAGTCAATGCCTCAGATATGCGCAGGTAGCCAGCCAAGAGCTGTTAGAGGTTAGCAACGGCATGTATTAAGTGGGATTGACTGGGCAGAGATGCTGCAAAGCCCCTAAATAATTCACACATTCCCCCACAAAAAGAGCTCGGCCCGGCCCAGCGGCTTTTCTAAGTGAGAAAATGTGCTTTGTCAGCGCCGCCCATGGGTTGTCAGCTCACACCATTTCACATTTTTCTCCCTCGCGCTCACGCCTTCAAGAACGGTTAACGAGTGACGGCGCCGCGTGTCCCGTGAGGATCTCATGGGTCAGGCTGGAGCAAGACAGAGGGATCTTTTGGATGACAGTGCAGTCTTGCTTTGATTTTTCACTGTAGCGATTTGCTGTGGTAAGCCTAGCGCTGGACAAATTTTGGAGGACTTTTTAATGTCAGTGAGTGGATATCATAAGCATACGTTTTAGTGGCATTTGATCGTGATATCCAATTATTGTTCGTGTTAAAATTTTGAATTCAATTTAATTTTTTCATTTTAATTTTTGTTTGTTTTAAAGGCACAATATGTAATTTTTCACCACTAGAGGTCGCTTAATCAAAACAAAGGCATAGATTGATGATGCCTTGATTTCGCGGAATCATGGGAATTGTAGTCTTCACCTTTACAGCCGGTGGAGAATATGACAAAATTTGGGGAGACATCATATTCATGGTTGACCAGTATTAAAGATTTATTAACGTTACGAAAGCCGTTGGAGCGTAACAAGGCCACTAGAGCGATGGCTAATAAGAAACGAGCGCAACACCCGTCTCGAGAGCAGTGGATCTTTTATTATGCCGTTTCCGCTTCTCTCCCTTCTCTTCTCTTCCGCTTCATTTTAATGTTTTTAAAGTTGTTATAATGCTACTCTGTGCGTTCGCTCGGCAGCTACTATATGAGACACTTGTTGCACACTGCAGTGAGCTAGATCGATAATAAGGTATGGCAAATATGTACTCGCAGTAAATCAAGAATACGAGATTTAAACTAACTCTATTTAGACTAACTCTGTTGAGCTTTATACAATGATACGTTTTCTGTCGATGAATGTATCCAAACAGTTGCTCACCTGTCTAATAAAACATAATATTTTAAAGCGTCTTTTGTGGTTTCTTCAAAATAAATCCGGAAATCGAGGGTAACGCGGATATGATGTCACTGATTGGCGATGCACGGACAAGGTCCTGGTTAAAACTGCTTATTTCGCTGTATTTTTATTTATTTAAACATTCTAAGAAATATTTGGGATTATGTAAGTACACAAATCCACAAAATATATTGTTCTAGTGGTTTTTGGATATTTAATCCAAAAATCTTACATATTATACCTTTAATTTTAATTTTAGTTAGTTTAGTACGCGAAATCGTGTACTGTCTGAGTAGGTTCTACAATTGAATTTGAATTGACTTTCCTTTAAAAAAGTATGTTCTATATAGTACGAATTTGGGTAGTATGAATGAAATTCGGACATACTACATCTGCCATGTTTTTAGAGTCACGTGACCTACCAGTGTCAGTTGGGTCGCTTCACTTCCATTCATAAATCCTCTCAGTGGCCTCATGGGATAGTAAAGTGTCCAGCGAATGCACACTTCAGAATCTCGCCAGAAGTAGTGCGTCATCCCGGGACTTTTCGCCTTCTGTATTTCGAGCACTATGCATTCGGACATACTACTCTCTTGGCGTATTGTTTTTTGCAAACTATATAGTATAAGGGAAGTATTCCATTTCGGACGCAGCTCATGACTCAATCAAGACTTTGATGTCATATAGGCTATGTATAAGTTCATTGACATGTCAGAAGTGGAGATTTCCACCACATAAGAAAAAAACAAAAACAAACATGCTTTGGTAAGTCTTAATTACGAAAATAAAAAGGCGTATTAAGTCATAATTATGAGATTAAAAAGTTTAAATTAAACTTTGTTATAATTATGACGTCCTATTTTCAGAATCATTAGAATTTTTACTTTTTTGTTATCATTTTGATATCTTTCATCTTATGAATATGGCTCAGTATGTCATTATTTCAACTTTTATGCCATAATTAAGATGGTGGAAATAGGCTTCCATACTCTTTAAATGACTAGGCCAGGAAAGCCTCTGGCGTCAATAAGGTGATCCCAAGGAACTTAATCAGACTGCAGCTACAGCCGATGAGCGGGTCTGCTGTAAATCAATCTATTTATATGCAACCCTCTATGAAAATAATTAGCAGGGTTGTTTCCAGTGACCTTCTCCATCTCTACCTGACACAACGTGGCCCTCAGAAATAAGCTTCAACAGCAAAGGGCATTACAACACGTCTGCCTGCATAGAGGACATATATTCAGGTTACCTCATATACATATTCCTTGCATACACTAAATATAAGTAAGCATTCATGGATTGCCAGTATGTATTGCTTTATGAGTTTATTTTAAAACAGACAAATATGAGACCTCATATAGTGTTCTTTTTAAGGAGATGGATCATGGACTAATGACACCGCAGCTTTGCCAGATTTCTAAAACACATTTGGCTCCAGGCAATATGCACCTCAATAAGTTATGTATGCATAATAGTGTACATCTATTTATTTATTTTCCAGCACCATGCAATGTCGGGTTTTTTTTTTTTTTTTTGACAGATTTTGCTAACTCTTAAACATGTATTTTCCACTGTTAAGTTTTGGTTTTTCATTTTAGATACTGTTTAGAGGGGAAGTACAATCTATTTTAAAAGAACGATTGTGAGCTTGAGCAAAACAAGCAGAACAAAATGTCTCTAGGAAGTGAGTTGTGTCACCCAAAATGACTATTCTGTATTCATTTCCTCATGTTGTTCCAAAAATGTATTCTTTGTATGACTTTCTTTCACCAAAGAAGAACCTTTGAAGAATGCACTATTTATTTTTAAAAATTAAATTATAAGTAATTGGGACTGGATCTTTCAAGCTATAAAAATGACACTAAGTGTGTGAGCCATATTCCAAGTCTTCTGAAGTCATACGATAGCTTACTTTTGTGTGAAGAACAGACAGAAGTTTAAGTCATCAGCCACCCAAGCTGCCCTTCACATAACGAGTGAAGTAGTTATGCCTAATTCGTGAACGAATCGTTGATCAGTGAATTGATTCTTAATGATTCATTCACTAATCTGACTGATGTGGTCCTTGAGTTGAACTCAATGACTCAATGATCTAGTCACAGCAGTTACTATTAATCATTTGTGATGAAGTGACTGACCAGTATAGTCTTCAAAATTTCTTCTTTTGTGTTCAATGGAAAAAAGAAAGTCATACAGGTTTGGAATGACATCATGAACTTATTTCACCACTGCTTTTGACATGGGACAGCAGGTGTGGAACAGAATCTCGAAACCATGCGTGTTCAGATTTATCTATGCCCCAAATATCCTTCTGTTTAAAAACCCACCAGCTTTGCAAAATGCATTCAGTCCCTGGGCTCCAGGAGAGGAAATGACACGACTCTATGATCCATGGAGTTAAAAAAAATACAGCTTCCTTGCCTTGCTGCTTCAGGACAAGAGTTTAAACAAGCTGCTTGAGTTTTCCATGAGGTTTTCTGCAGTGACAGCTGCCTGTTTGACAAGCATCCTGCACTAATTGCAACCCGTCAAAGCTAGGAATAAACAAGAGGGAACATGTTCAAACAAACAAGCTAGTGTCATTTTTCTGCAAACAAATAAACACTGATATACTAAAAGTAAACTTTGGGATGTTAAAATGCTTTACTGATAAATGGCTAAATTAGTCAGAAATTGAGAAAAAACAGTGCAAATTAACTAATTTACTTGATACACCACCGTTCAAAAGTTTGGAATCTTTGAGATGTTTTAATGTTTTTGGTAGAAGTCTCTTATGTTCACCAAGGCTACATTTATTTGATAAAAAATACAGTAAAACATTAATATTGTGAATTATATTACAATTTAAAGTACTATTTTTTATTTGAATATATTTTAGCAAAGCACCCGTTACTTCAGTCTTCAAGAAACGTTTCTTATTATCAATATTGAAAAAGCACTTAAAAATGTGTGATATATATATATATATATATATATATATTATTTTTTTTCTACAAAGAATCCTAAAAATGTATCACTGTTTTGCCACAAAAATATTAAGCAGGAAAAACTGTTTTCAACATAAGAAAGGTTTCTTGAGCAGCAAATCATCATATTAGAATGACTTCTGAAGTATCATGTGACACTGAAGACTGGAGTAATGATGCTAAAAATTCAACTTTGCATCACAGGAATAAATTACATTTTAAAATATATTAAAGTGCATAAATAAACACGGGACCTTCTTGCTGTGAGGCCACCATGTCCCTGTCATGAAACAGAAGGATTCACACAGGTAAAGAATCAACAGGTTAATTTGCAGAAGTATGTGATCCCAACGATGGAATCAGGTGAGTAACTGATGAATATAGTGTTCAGGATGGAGATCTGGATGAAAGGGTCTTATCTGTTGCAGGTTCAGAAATGGAGATCGATGCAGATGACCTGGCAAATTGTTCTGCCAGGTAAGGAGCCAGGTAAGGAGCCAGGTAAGGAGCCAGGTAAGGAGCCAGGTAAGGAGCCAGGTAAGGAGCCAGGTAAGGAGCCAGGTAAGGAGCCAGGTAAGGAGCCAGGTAAGGAGCCAGGTAAGGAGCCAGGTAAGGAGCCAGGTAAGGAGCCAGGTAAGGAGCCAGGTAAGGAGCCAGGTAAGGAGCCAGGTAAGGAGCCAGGTAAGGAGCCAGGTAAGGAGCCAGGTAAGGAGCCAGGTAAGGAGCCAGGTAAGGAGCCAGGTAAGGAGCCAGGTAAGGAGCCAGGTAAGGAGCCAGGTAAGGAGCCAGGTAAGGAGCCAGGTAAGGAGCCAGGTAAGGAGCCAGGTAAGTGTTCTTTGAGGGAACAACGAGACCAGGCCATGGTGAACTGCATTGAGAAGAGTTATATAGTGCTGGGTGATGATCAGTGAAGATTGGTGACAGGTGACGGTGATTAGTACTCTGGTGACTGGGAACGAGTGGGTGGAGTGTAGAGGTCTGGTGCTGTCGATGTTGTTGACTCTGTGACATCCCCCTTAAAATTCTGGTCAATTGAGATAATTATTTTTATGTAATGGAGAATAACCAATAAATGGTTGACATTAAAATTCTATACTGTTTTGTTTTATTTATATATTATCATTTTAATTGTCCTGTCCTTACATTTTAGTAAAAATTTTCCCATACAGTATTCTGAATAATATGAGATCAAAAAGCTCCATAGTAATTGTCAAATGATTAACAAAATGCTCTTTACATATCACACTCAAGGACATGTCAGCTTCCAACATACATTAAGTGTTTATAAGGTAATGTAGGGTTACACCTATAGACATTCGGTTGACAATAAGTAACATTGCACCTACATGTCATCTAAATCTCACTAGAGAATCAGTACCGTTAGGGGTAGGGTAAGGGTTAGTAGAGAAAGGAGTAAGGGTTAGTAGAATAAGTTGACATGTACTTGCAAAGTTACATATAGTCAGTAGAATGTCTGTTGCGGGAGCGTCAAAATAAAGTAACAGATATTAAACAGACAGTCTATTAATACTGGTAGTGGACATGTAGGTCATTACTTATAGTAAACAGAATGTCTAAAGGGGATCATTAAAATGAAGTGTTAACTAATGTAGAATAATAATTAACAGTGTTGGGGAAATTTACTTTTAAATGTATTGCGTTACAATATTGCATTACTGCCTAAAAAGTAACCAATTGTGCTACTTGGTTATAGAAAGTAAAGTGTTATGTTACTTTTGCATTACTTTTTCTCACCTGGGCTGGGATTGCTTGCTTGTTAACAACAGTTCTATTTTTGGCAAATGTAAAGGCCCTTTCACACCAAAAGTGAAATGTATAAGCCTCAGGCTGAAGGAAATGCTAAATCATGCATGTACAGTAGAGGGCATTTACTTCAGCTATATATATATATATAAAATATTAAAAAAACACACAAATGAGATGTTTATTTTCGCTTATTTGCATGGTTTAATTGGATCAAAGGTAAGCAGCAAATACATTGGTTAATAAAGTGAGATTAAATACATAAAGGACATTTGTATTATTTAAAAATTTGGATAGTCTAGAACTACAATAAGCATCATGTTAACACAGAGCACACAACACCTCTGCACTTACTCCCAATTTCTCTCAACATGGGGACAGTAGAGGTGTCAGTCAATAAATGGAAAAACAAAGTAACTTGCATTACTTATTGGAAAAAGTAACTCCGATATTTTGTAAAGTAATGTGTTACTTTATTCTACACTTAAAAAAGGAATCTGATTATGTACTTGCATTACTTGTAATGCATTACCCATGCACAACACAAATAAGTAAATGCTTGGCGAGCTTTACATATCACAACTAGACCAAATTAAATTGAACACTCATGGAATGAACTCTAGCAATGGTAAAACCTCATAGTAAAAAGGTATCTACTTCATAATTTATTATTCCAGGTGTCTGTCAGTAATTGCTTCCCAATATCATGGAGTGCCTCAAGGCTACCTGAGCTGACAGTGAACGAAACTAGCGTAATATCAAATGCTTACATTGAGTCAACACCCTACGGCTTTTCAGTACATTTTGTGGGATGAACAGAATCCACATATAATATGAAAACAGACATATTTGTGCCAGTTCATCTAACCACAAGCTCATTTCAGGGGTTGTGTGGTGTACGTAGCCTTAGCAGCTCAACCATTGAGCTAAAACTGCGGTTCCGCCAGCATTTGTTGTCGCAGTGTCAGAATAATTGGCTGACTGAATTAGACCAACTGTGAAGTGAGTGATTTTGATTGTCTCAATCTGTTTGTTTCTGAGCGAAAGCCTTTTAAGTTTCTAAATTCACTTGTGCAAATGAATTGGATGGAAAACCTGCTAGTTTGCTCAACACAAAAACAAGTACGTTTCATTTCAGCGTGCATTTTCTTCCTCCAAAATGTCTCCAGTTATACAAGGGAAAGTGAAAAGCAAGGTCAAGGGTCAGAAAGAAACCGGGTTAAGAAAATAAATTGTCCCAGGAAGTGAGACAGACTTAACTGATCTGAGGCTTTGCAATGCGGAGAGCTATTTTTCTTACCCCTTAATCTGCATGTCCTTGTAGCGTTTGCATAATTACACTGGATTTGCTTGTGTTGAATGTACCTCAACAGGCTCAATAGTGACACATCTCCACTCAAAGCAAGGACAACACTTATGTAATGTAGCTTACACTGTGCCAGCTGAGCCCTCATGTACGGTAATGAAAACCCCACGGACATATTTATTGTTCGGCAAGGTTTCTGATCACAACAGCCAGGTGTTGCAGTTTTATTTGTTTTGCTCTGGGGAAAGTGCGGCCATGGAAAAGTGAAGACGCATGCAAAGCTTGGATGACTTGCGTCAACAGCACTTACATGCCATTGAGGGACTGGAAGAATAATTGAAACTGAAAATGATAATTAGTTGTTGACAAAAATGACAAAGAAACTGATTAGTCCATAAACATTGAAGACATGTTTTATATAGTACTGTGCATTCATCTAAAGATGACAGCAATAAAGAGGTTTGGTAGAATACCGACGTATTCCCAATGATCCTTCAAAGTGAGTCTTCAAAGCCAGGTTTGAGTTATGACTGCATAAGTTTACAATAATGCCAGCAGAGGAAACTCTGCTTGCTTTGATTTGTGGTCTTTGTATTGTTGTGCATCAAGCAATTCATCATTATGGGAAATGTTTCTCTAGTCTATCTCACATCCTCACAGCTCTATAGCAGAGGAACTGTGTATTTCTGCATGTAGGTCATAAGCACTAGACAAAACTCACAGACAGCACATAGACAAACAGATAGTCCCGCCCTCAAACTCACATTATTGGCTGAGTCATTGTTGCTGTGTCAGGCTGGTCAAGATGTTCAAATAAAAAGAGTGATAACGCCACATAGAGCTACAGCAATGAATGAACGAACGAACGAACGAACGAACGAATGAATGAACGAATGAACATTGTCCTACGGTTTGGAGGATGGATGGACGGACAGACAGACAGACAGACAGACAGACAGACAGACAGACAGACAGACAGACAGACAGACAGACAGATAGATAGATAGATAGATAGATAGATAGATAGATAGATAGATAGATAGATAGATAGATAGATAGATAGATAGATAGATAGATAGATAGATGGATGGAGGGATGGATAGACAGACAGATAGATATAGATAGATAGATAGATAGATAGATAGATAGATAGATAGATAGATGGATAGATGGATAGATGGATGGAGGGAGGGAGGGATGGATAGACAGACAGACAGATAGATGATAGATTGATAGATAGATGGAGGGAGGGAGGGACGGATGGACGGACGGACGGATGGGCAGACAGATAGATAGATAGATAGATAGATAGATAGATAGATAGATAGATAGATAGATAGATAGATAGATAGATAGATAGAGGGAGAGTGGGATAGATGGATGGATAGACAAACAGATAGATGATAGATAAATAGATAGATGTAGGGAGGGAGGGATGGATGATGGATGGACGGACAGACGGACAGACAGACAGACAGACAGACAGATAGATAGATAGATAGATAGATAGATAGATAGATAGATAGATAGATAGATAGATAGATGGATATGTAAAAAAAAAAAAGAAAAAAAAAAGATTAAAAAAAGAAAGAAAGCAGGAAATAACATTTCCGGTTTAATTCTTTCACAACTTCTTGTGAAACTTGACATGCAAAATCAGGGTGCTTGTTTTAAAGTTAGAAGCTGTAAATTGCAATAGATGTAATATCATAAATAATAACAATAATATATAATACATAATATATTAGATAATATCAAGAAATTCTGGAGATTTCCAGTGCATGGAAACAAACGGCCTACGACCAGACAGTTCATATAACTCGAGTACAAAACAACAGCTAAACCTTCCCAGAACTCACTCTCCAGGAATGGGCAGGGATATTAGTTCATTATTTATTAGATTAACTGGATATTTTAAGCCTTTACATGATAAACTAGCAGTCACACGTCTTATTTAGCAGTGTTTTTGATCAATCAAATTCTGCCCCCTAATGGCAGGCCACATGGAGGCTCACTGGTTGGAGGCCAAAGATCCAGCACCCGGCCTGTTCTTTCATGTCTCCTATCGAGAGAACATCACACAAACATGATAACTTGCGTTAAAGGCCTTTGATATTGGAGGTTATTCATCATACTGCTTACTGGTGCTCATAGATACAGTCTCTATGTCTTTATTTTTGTAGATTGTCCAGTGGTGTTGATGGCAAACAAACTTCAGGCTTTATGAATTATTAAATATCTTGTGCTATTTTGCAAACTATTATTTATGGAAGCCCTCAGATAAAAACGGTGATTGTGAGATAAAGTTTAAAATAAGAAATAAAGTCACATTGTGAGATATAAAGTCACAATTATGAAAAAAAAAAAAAAAATCTCACTTGCCTTTTCCCCACCGCTTCCTTAAGTTTTGCAACAATATTCCACATGAAGGTTACAAAACATTTTAAATTAAATATCTCAACTGCATCTGAAGTAGATGCCTTTGAAATTCATGGTCACCATTAAATGCAGGTCTGAATATTTGCTGCTTAATAAGTTTATCCTTTACTTTGTAGCTGGTCTCACAGACAGCTCACACAATTGAAATGTATTCTAAAATATTTTTTCTAAACTATCAATTAAAACTAGATGATAATTTGCACTTTAAGTACCTGACTAAATTAAATATAGCATGAACAAAATACATGTCATATATCTATGGAAGCTCGTTTCCACCACAGACAAAAAAAATTAAAAAAATTTAAAAATAAAATAAAAATAATTAATTAACAATAATAATGATTTCATTTTTATTCTGAGAGAAAAAAAGTCGAAATTGTGTGTTACCATAGCAATCACGTAGCTAAAACAGAAAACAAGCGGATACATTGCCATATTTCAAATGGTATGATTCGTACACAAGCAATTTGTTATCATTAAAAATGATGATGGCAAAAAATAAATAACACATGATTGAAACATGAATGTTTGTCTGGATTTTTTTCCAGTTACCCCCAGGGATTGGCTGGCATGAGGATGCAAACGCATCGGTTTAGTGACTGATGATCTGAAACATGACACCTGTTTATCCAGACATTTGGTCTGATTTGAAATATATGATAATGAAATTAATCTGCGATGACTGCGTTTAGTTGAGTGATTTCACAGTTCACATCCTGCAACGGCATGCACGCTAAATTGATTTAATAACTTGACCTGCCATCCACTAATTTACTTTGATGTGATACCACTATGGTGTGAAGTGCATCTGTACAAATAAAGTATTTACATCTTCATTGCAATTACTGGGGTTAATAAGGCTGTAAATAAGAGTAATCTGCATAAAAACAAGTTTTCGATTAGAAAGGCAATGCTGAAAAATATGATTATGCATAGCATACCCATTTGGTGGCATCCTTCAAAACATGATAAAAGTTTGTAATAAATAGGTAATAAGCGATGTATTAACCCTTTATAACACCCAAGATTTCTGTATTTAACCAAAAACATTCCTAATGCATTTATAATATATATATAAAATAAAGACTGACCAAACACCCATATTTCAACGCAAACACCAATATTTCAAACTTCAGTTTAGTTTACTAAGGCTATGTTCACACTTAGCGTCTTTTTTCAAACTGCCAGCGTCTGTTCTACATTATAACCCTATGGAGTAAACCGTTTTTTCAAAAAAGTCCTGAGCGCTTTTTTAGACGCCACCGCCGGCGTCTTTTTCTGCAGCTCAGAGCGTCTTTTTAAGTTGAAAAAAGTTCAACTTTTCTGAAAAGAACGCCCTACGTCAAGCGCCTTTTTGACAGCTGACCAATGACAAGCGAGTAGCGAGACCTGTCGTTTCCATAACAACAAGAACAACTGTCTGTCGTGCACCCACAAACGTCTTTGTGAACCGACATTCTCCTCCCCGGTAACTTCAAAAGCCAACGCAAGAGCCAACTTTCTCTTTCTCGACATTTTTTGCATCACACAGCACTAGGCTACTGTTGCAGCTGTTGTTATAGCAACAAAAGACGCGCTCGGCTGCTATTTGTAACCGAACGCTGCCAGCGTTTTTTTTTTTCTAAAAAAACGCCGTTGTCAACTTTTTCTTGTCAAAAAAGACGCTAAGTGTGAACATAGCCTAAGACTCCATGGCCTGGTTTCGCAGACAGGGTTTAGATTAAGCCAGGAGTAGGCCTTAATTCAATTAAAGGGGTGGTTTACTGCTTTTTTTCTTTGCATGATTGTGTTTATGGGGTTCAATATAACATGTCTTCGGGTCTTATTTTTCATAAATTTCACCTTTATTGTAAGCCGCTTTCTCCTCTGTCATTTGAACGACCGGTTGACTTCCTGATTCTATGAAAACACTCCCTCGGAAACAGGCAATGGGCTCAGATTGGTTAGTTGGGCCGGTGTGTTGTAATTGGCTAAACTGCGTAGTGCATGTTGTCCGGAAACTTCACGCCCATTACCTTTACGGGCGAAAGTTGCATGTGCTCCGGTCAAATGTAAATAATGGTGTCAATACTGCCGTATCAGTTTGAGCCAGAATCAGACCCAGAATGCGGCAATGAAGAGAGTCAAGCAACCTCCGCAAACACGGCTCTTACAAAACGTTTCTGAATGGTACATTTATTATTATTATTCTATTCTAATCTACTATTATTATATATGAATTTCGATACGCTGTTACTTGAAAATGCTACTGCTGCTTGTTAGCTTTTGAGATACGGTTTTCTCCTGATTAAACATTTAATATAACTGAATACATGACTGAGTAATACCGTTTTTTAAAGTTATTGTTTTAACTTCAGCAGCTGAAGTTTGCTGTTGCGATTAGGCTATATAATTTTTTTTAACTTTATACACGTTTGTCTTATACACACAAAATAGCATCGAACTAACTGGCTATAAACAAACAGCGTTGGCATTGGTTTACGTTCCTGATCAAATCGATCGTCATAAAATATACATGGAAAATACATTTACAAAATTAGTACATAATTACAAATTCAGGTTCAAAATGTTTGTACGCGTTTGTACGTGTAAGTGGCTACTAAAGCCAGCGCTGGCATTTGTTTACGTCCTTGATAAAACTAAAACATTACGTCTGAAATTATACATGCAAACATTATTAAGTCTTACTTACAGGTTGTGGCCCAACAACTGCTGCCTCTGGTTTTAAAGTTGGAACTGCTTCATGTTTTAGTAATAGTTTCTTGTTGAATCCGGCATTGAATTGGTGGAGATTCTGGAAGCTGTCTTCCGTAAAATGCGCAGCACAGAGAGCTTTTACGATTGAAATTTTCAGGAACATAATCAAACATAAATTTTAGCCATTGTTGACGAACTACAGCGTCCGTATGAAGCCCGAACACAGAAGACCTGGCAGCTGGGTGAAAATAACACACTTTCGACGGCATGGCTACAGCTCTCCACTATAACTCTTCCTCTTCGACAAAGCCGCAGAAATATGGCCATGCCCCCTTTTTTGCATGGGTTAGCTACGTATAAAACCCGGGAAGTATCTCGTTGTAGTCCCATTCGAGTCGTTTTTGTAGGCATTAAACGTCCTGATTTTTAAAAGTCGATATCTCTGCTTACGTTGAACTTTCAGCGCAGCAACTTTGCAGATAATGTTCATGCACCAACAGCAACATTACACACTATTTAAAATGAAAAAAGTGAAATCACAATCAACCACCCCTTTAAGACATTTAAGTAGCTTTTATAAACTTGCCCTAGAAAAAACATTGGTGTGCATCTTGAGACAAAACATATCTTATAACAAATATTTTAAGGTATGCCAGTGCAAGTTGCTTTCAGTTAAAACAGCTCAAACACACATTTTTGAACAAAAACACACATTTTAGTCTGGGACAAGGCTTGTCTGTGAAACCATGGTATACTCAAACGAAATTTTAAATCCATGTTGAGTATAATAGTCTTTATTATGGAAGTTTGTTTCCGCCACAGAATAAAAAAGGTAATTGCGACTTTTTATCTAACAATTCTGACTTTTTCTTCTAACAATTTTGATTTTACATCTCGCAATTGCGTGATAAAGTAAGAATTGTGAGATATAAACTCGCAATTGCAAGTTTATATCTCACAATCCAGATTCCAGATTCTGACTTTTTTTGCAAAGACTTTTGCACAGTAGATGCAATGTCACCTTTCCTAGGCCAGACATCTTTTTTGGACACTACTAATATGAAATATATCATAAAGTATGGAAGCTTGTTTCCGCCACAGAATAAAACATTTTAAAAGATAATTTTTTTCTCGCAATTGCGACTTTATAATTCGGACTTTATTATACTCCATTGCGAGTTTATTTCTCACAGTTCTGACATCTTTTCTCAGAATTGTGATATAAACTCGCAATTGAGGGTAATAAAGTCAGAATTGCGTGATATGAAGTCGCAATTGCGTTTTATAAAGTAAGAATTGTGAGATATAAACTCGCAATTGCAAGTTTATATCTCACAATCCAGATTCCAGATTCTGACTTTTTTTTCTCAGAATTGCATGATATAAAGTCGTAATTGCATGTTATAAAGTCAGAATTCTGAGAGATAAATTTGCAAATTTGAGGGAAAAAAAGTTTTTCCCCCTTAGAATTGGACTTTATAGTTCGCAATAACGTTATAGTAGTTTTTTCTCACAATTGCGAGTTTATATCTCGCAGTTCTGACTTGATTACACTCAATTGCGAGTTTATATCACAATTCTGAGAAAAGATATCAGAATTGCGAGATATAAACTCACAACTGCGAGAAAAAAAGTCAGCCTTATATTGCGTGACCTTATAACACGCAATTCTGACTTCATAAAAATAAAGAAATAAAGTCCGAATTGCGAGATGTAAACTCGCAATTGTCAGATAAAAATGTTATTTTAAAATGTTTTATTCTGTGGCGGAAACAAGCTTCCATACTTTATGATATATTTCATATTAGTAGTGTCCAAAAAAGATGTCTGGCCTAGGAAAGGTGACATTGCATCTACTGTGCAAAAGTCTTTGCACCCCCACCCCCTGTTAATACACTCAAGAAGATTTGAAGAGGTTGAATAAACAGTATCATCAAGCAACAACAGCTCTGTCCTTCACAAGTTCCTTCCTTTATAACTTCTTGATTGCTTTGGTATTAAACAGAGATGAAATCGAGTAGGGGGAGAAAATGACTTTCTGATGAAGTGTAATTCTTCCTGGAAACGTTGCACCTACGCTGAGCTCGGCTTACATTTTAATCTCAAAGTCTGGATGATGAAATAAACATAAAACATATGGATGATAAAGCCGCTGCTCCGCTTAATTGATGCTCCATTCAGCCTTGAAGCATCTGATTTAAAGAGCAAACTGTGTTGTAGATTGGCTCCCTGCTCCATTCTGCAAGAGTGCATGCTAAATAAATTGTACAGTCACAATAGCAGTATAAAAATGCCTTTGGCAGTGACGACTGACGAAGTTATGTCTAAAATCTCTCCAAGATACTCTGTAATTATGTTTGTCCATTTGTCCATTTATTTTCTATTTGAAATCAACATGTCTCTATGGTAACTGAGGAGTGAAACAAATAAATTACATGGCAGCCGTGTGTTTTTCTTTCGCTTCCTTTTCAAAGCAGCTAATAGCCTATCAGTCTGAATCCAACACATTGTTGATTATTTGATGAAGAAACTGCAGTCCATTGTCATGGTAGCAGAGGTAATGCTTCTAACTGTTTAGTTCATTCATTATTAAAGCGAATTTCATGTTGCAGCAACAGGACATTTTACAGGCAATGGCAACAGAAACCAGTTTTTTGGGTTATTAATTGTGTTTGTGCCTGGCATCTTACTAAAATTCTCACCTAAAAAAGTCAAATTCTGTCATTATTTACAAATATAGCAAAATCTGCTAAGGGTTAATAATGGAAGAACAGTATTATTTAATATTATTCAGTTCACTAATATTTACAACAGATTCTGCACTTTTATGGGTTTAAATAAAATATTTTTTTGTTATAAGAGACAATAAAACCAACTTTGGCCATCAAAACCACTCCTTTCCTGGTACAGAAGGAACTTGATTTTCAAAAGTCAATGAACTTGTGAAAGCTGAATGTTCAGTTCAGTTCAATTCAATTTATTTGTGTAGCGCTTTTCACAATATTGTTTCAAAGCAGCTTACAGAAATTGCATTGTCTACGTTACAATTTAAATTAAAGTAAATTTGAATGTAACATTTTGAAAAGCCAAACATGTCAGTCTCTGAGTAACATGTCATTTAAGCAAGCCACAAAATAATTTAATTCTGTAAAATAAGTATAATGAACCACGCAAAAGCATTTCGAACGTCTCCAGCACATTTTATAATTACACAAAAATCAAACATAGTTCAGCCCTTACGCACGTCATCATGTCTGTCAAAAACTGGCTGTTGGTTGTAATATTAGAACTAAAAACATCGACACGCTCATGGGCATCAATCACTTCACTGAATACTTGCCGGCTAAGAAATAAATAATTATTACCCTACGATCCATCTGTTTTCAAATCCACATCATTTGAATATCACAACATTGATGTCTGTCAAAAAATAACGTGCACAATGCACGGAAGCATTTACGAAAAGCAGAGGTCCAGCGAGTCATGTCAACTAAGGTTTTCCAGGCATTTCCAGGTGGGTTTTCCAGGCATTTCCTGGAAAACCCACACTACCGGATGTTTTCACCACGTAATCGCTTTTCGAGAAGATGGAGATACCGCAATATCCAAACGAGTGATTTTTTTAAGCTTGATTAAAGGATTAGTTCACCCCAAAATGAAAATTTACTAATAATTTACTCACCCCAATGCCATCCAAGATATCCATGTCTTTCTTTCCTCAGTGGGAGAGAAATTATGTTTTTTGAGGAAAACATTTCTGGATTTTTCTTCTAACAATGGACTTCATTGGTTACCATCGTTTTTAGTTCCAAATCAATGCAGTTTCAAAAGTCTTTGAAGTGTTTAAACGGGCTGTACGCGATCACAGCTGAAGAAGAGGTTGTTATCTAGCGAAACGATAGGTCATTTTCCAAAAAAAAAGAATCATTTATAGACTTTTTACCTTCAATAGTTCGGACTGAGCTGATCAACAAACGGACAGGGAACCAACGTCATCACGTTGAAAGGTCACGCCGGCGCTGTGACCTTTCAAAATAAATGCTTTGTTTATAATGAGGAGTGTGAATGCACTGAGAATGCATCTCTAAAGATGCTCAGTAAAGGCAGACAGAATTTCAACATGACAAGCACAATAAACTTAAACCAATACCTGCCCTGACATTATTCATCACTGAGTTACGATTAGCCCTTAACAGTAGCATTGAGAAGAGGAAATTTCTCTTATTCTGGTGTGCAACCACCAAAACACAGTACTTTAGATAAGCAGCCAAATAAACACTCAATAAATAAGCACTCATGGATGGCCTTGTTTGACGTTTGAAGAACTAAGTGGCTCATGTGGATGTTGTAAACTTTGAATGACTATTCAGTGTTTTGTGGTTTAAACTTATGAAAAGAAAAATATGGACAGTAGTCAAAGCTTCTGCTGTCTGGCAGTTCTTCTGAAAATCTATTTGAGGCAATCTCCCATAAGAACCACATGATTCTTGATATAAACATTACTTTTTTTTTTTCATAAAACATTTAAGGTCTGTTAGTTTCTTTAAGAAACTCTGCATCCCTTGAATCTTATAGCAGCAGTATCTGTCTTCATCAAGAGACCCATTTATCTTCACAAGCCATCTTTGAGAAAGGCTGTGGATATTATACAAACATTTAAATCCATTGGGAAATGAGTTGCTTGAAAATAAAATATTGTGTTGACACTAAATGGACGAACAGGCAGTGTACCAATACAGTTTAAATTCAAGCAGCATTAGCCTTCATTAATATATGTCACAAGTAAAGCGGTCTAAAAGTATATTCCAAAAGTCTGTCATGGCAGCTGGAGGAGTTGAGCAAAACATCCACAGAGCTAATAATGGTAAAGGACGAAGGGTTGACATTAATTGCTACATTGTGACAGCAATGAGTCATTTGTTTACTAAGCTTTCAGTGTTGCAGTGCTGTTCTTGAGCTTGATTTTACTTCTTAAATCATTGCATTTAAACACAATAGGCTCTACAACATCATCAAACATTTGCCTAAAAGAAGAGGTTATCAAATATATCTAAATTCTTTCATCATTTACTTTGTCATTCCAAACCTTTCAAACAAAAACAATTACACAATAATTTGGAAAAGTGTTTTTTTAGGGCTTTTTTCAACACACTCTCATGACGGTTCGTAACTATTTTATGTTTTGGTGTAAAACTTCGTCTCATCTGCAACATAAAATCTGTACATACAATATTCATTGGGGAGGACTTCCTTTTGGTGAAAATCACATTTCCATATGAATCACTTCGTAGAAATTCTTACAAAATCACCACCTCATAAAATAGTTATGTTTTCTCATGAGATCCATTTTTTTCTTTTGGTCCATCCATACAATGAAAGCATTCTGCAGAAGAAAGAAGTTATTTGGAATGTCACGGCTCGCAAGCCGCGACAAAGAAGGAGACAACACGTTGGATATTGCTCAAAAGAATAACATTTATTAAAGTAAGAATAATTAAATAAGACGGAGACGAGACGAAAAGCAAACAAACAACAGAATCCAAAACGCAAACGGCACGATGATGGGAGAGCGCGCCCCGTCACGACTGAAGGGAGCTGCTTTAGTTTGCCGGCATCAGCTCTAGCACAGGTGTAAACCATCAGTCATCATGACGTCACTCACTCCAGCTCCAACCTACAAAACAAGTGACAAAGGACAACCAAACCCACACAATATGACCCACACTGTGGTCGTAACACATTTATGAAAACCCGTCACCCGATAACTCCCAAAACTGGAAAGACCCACCACTCTGTAATACTCTCCAATATCCTCAGCAACCACGGGCCCTGTGGAAGCAATTTAAGAAAGACAAGTAGAGCAAAACAAAACATATAGTTAGTCAATCAGTTAAAAGGAATAAGGAGCTCTAGACAATGCGTCAGCTACCACATTGTCAGTCCCCTTGATATGCCGGATGTCAAGTGCATACGATTGCAAGAAAAGACACCATCGAGTCAATCGTTGGTTTGGGCACCGCAAAGAATGTAAAATATAGACAAGCGGGTTGTGGTCCGTATACACAACCAATGGGTCTGACACGGATCCCACATACACTTCAAAGTGTCGCAAAGCCCAAATCAAAGCTAATGCCTCCTTTTCAACCACAGAACAATTCAACTGATAAGAATTAAACTTTTTTGAAAAGTAGCTAACTGGACGGTAAATTCCTTCCTCATCAGCCTGTAACAACACTGCTCCAGCACCCACATTGCTAGCATCCACACATACCTGAAAAGAACGATCAAAATGAGAGAACAGGTCTGCGATATGCTTCAAGTGCTGCTCCCATGAATCACTGAAAACTACTACATCGTCTAGATAGACGGCCACTCCCTCTAACCCAGAAACAACCCTATTCATAAGTCGCAAAGGTTGCAGGCGCATTTCTAAGGCCAAAACTCATAACGTTATAAGAGAATAACCCCTCCGATGTAATAAAAGTGGAAATCTCTTGAGCTCTTTTGGTCAACGGAACTTGCCAATAGCCTTTAAGCAGATCGAACTTGCTTACAAATTTCGCCGACCCAACCCGATCAACACAATCCTCAATACGAGGCAGTGGAAATGAGTCTGGTTTTGTTACTCTATTTATTTTACGATAGTCGGTGCAAAACCGATAAGTACCATCAGATTTATTTACAAGCAAGCAGGGAGATGCCCAACTGGAAAATGAAGGTCGTGCAATATCGTGATCCAGCATATACTGAACTTCAGCGTTAAGATGCAGGAGTTTATTTGGGGAAACACGATAAAAATTCTGCCGAATGGGCTCCGAATCCCCAACATCAATGTCGTGCTCCAACCAATGTGTACGCGAAGGTACATCACCAAATAAAGAAACATGATGATTAATAATATCAACCAAATCACCACATTTATCATCAGGCAAATGGGCCAACATTTTATACACATTTTTAAGAGTCTCTGAATTTTTTAGACGTCCCAATAGTACTGTATCCTCTGGAAAAGAAACTCCCTCATCTATTCCCTTCCCCACAAGCGAAATTCTCTCAACTACTAATGCAGATTTCACCTCATCATCTGACATCTTGTGAGAATGGCAATAATAGGGCTTCAACAAATTAACATGACACAACTGGGTGGACTTTCTTCTCTCTGGAGTGGCAATCATATAGTTTAAGTCAGTAACTTGTTTTTCTACCACATACGGACCTGTAAACTGAGCTTGAAATGGTGAGCCCTCCACAGGTAACAGAGCCAACACCTGATCGCCAGGCATGAATTTCCGTTCCTCAGTTCATCGATCGAAAATTGTCTTCATACGCTTTTGCGAAGAACGCAATTGTTCTTTTGCCACCTTACCTGCTTCATATAATCTACGCTTAAAGTCATTCACATAACTTATCAAGTTTTTTGGTGGTGCACTTTCAACCCACTGGTCTCTGAGTACAGCTATTGGTCCCCGAACTGTGTGCCCAAACACCAAATCATTAGGACTAAACCCAGTACTTTCCTGACATACCTCACGTGCTGATAACATCAACCACGGCAATCCTTGTTCCCAATCACTTTCCATCTCTGTACAATAAGAACGCAATAAAGACTTCAGCGTCTGATGGAAACGCTCCAAAGCCCCCTGGCTTTGAGCATGATAAGCACTTGCTTTATTGTGCTTAATGTGCAGCAGTTTCAAGACCTGAAAAAATAAATGAGAAGTGAAATTAGAACCTTGATCACTCTGCACAATCTTCGGAATGCCAAAAATGGAAATGAACTGAGTCAATGCTTTCACCACTGATTTGGCAGTGATCGTATGGAGAGGATATGCTGCAGGGTACCGAGTAGAGGCACACATCACCGTGAGCAAATAAATGCTACCCGACTTTGATCTAGGCAACGGGCCTACACAATCAATAATTAGGTGCTCAAAAGGCGGACTGACAGCAGGAATAGGAAACAATGGAGCAGGCTTGATCATTTGATTTGGTTTGTGATAGGTCTTTTTTACCCCTAAATGACCTGCAAGTTTATCATGGGAAATCTGTAATACCAGGGAGCGATACTTCTCTGGAACTACCACCTGCATGATAGGATCCCCAGCAAAATCACTACCATGAGGAATCCATTTTCTCACCAACATTCCATCCTGCAAAAAATAACCATGAGCAACATTTCTAATTTCATCAGAAGACATCACATTCTCAAACAATTGATGGAGAGAATAATCAAGTTGCTGCTCCTGGAGCAACTCAGAAGGAGAAACAGAAAAGTCATCAGGCAAGGAAAATGGTTTGACTACAGCAGAATCAGGGGTTACCCTTGGCTGAGCAGAGGTCATGGAACGAGTTTCCGCACATGCAGTAAACACTTCCGGATAATTCTTGTGAATCTCGTCAGGACCTGGAAGAGGAACAGATAAAACCACAGGAGGTGAAAAGGTATCAGGCCACACCCTACCCGCTGCCAAATTATTCCCCATGATTATATCCATGACTCTGTGTAAAGGAACAGACACCACATCCAACCCAATTCCTCTAACAAGAACACTAGTACCAGTGTCACTCAAAAATGAAAATGGCAACACATCCTCCAATATAAAAGATTCCGAAGCTCCCGTATCTCTTAATATTGTTACTGGAATTTTTATCTCTGTACCAATCATCGACACATGTCCGTAGGTGATAAAAGGCGCATAATCACCATTTCCTAAAAGGTTACCCAGTTTAGGAAATCCTTCACACAATGAATTAACAGGACTTAACACGGGTGCCACAAGAGCAGCTGGTTTAACGCAAGGAGCCTTTCCCCCTTTTTCCCTCAACATGAGAGTGAGTAACTATTTTCATTTTTAGTTACTGTATCTGTATCCAGGGCCTAAAATTAACACTCTCCAAGCGCCAAATGCGAGTAAAAATCAGCGTTGGCGAGTATTTCAAACGGTGTCGATTGCCAGTTGGTCAGTAATATTTGTATGAATTCTATCAATGCAAGATTGTAAGAACTATGTGGGAAGTTGTCTGTGCACAAACATCCGAAGTGCGAACCCGGAGAGCTGCGTCTCAAGACAACGAGTGAATACTGAATTTAACTTTATTTCTTAGTCTTCATAGTCTTCTTGTGCTTGAAAATGCCTGTATTGGCGAATATCCTCATAAACATGGTCGGTTATGTCTTAAGTGAACATAAACAGTTAAGAAAGACAGCTCGTAATTTGGATTTTTGCCACCTTGTTCTTGGAAATAACGTCTGGAACGTTACTCAAAGTCGGACATTCGATCTGTGAACTCGGGGTATGTACATTGATCAACCCCCACCCTCAGCGAGACGCATAATTTGACGTCACCAAGATAAATGTAAAAACAAACTTTAACATTAGACATTAAGTTTATGTAATACTTCCTTCGTTTTTGCTTTTCATTAGCTGTTTTCAAAGCAATTTTATGTAGTTTTTATTCTGTTTTTGCCATAATTGACACAAAACATGATATGCTCTCGTTGTGTCGTGGCGACATCATGTTGTCAACATGTGAACGTAATGTCTGACTGCCTGGAACTCACAACTCACTGAGGTCTGAAGTGGGACATTTAATTTGGGATATTCCCATATCCAACCTCGTCTGGAGCGCAGCATTAGCTCTTAAAGTGACAGCAGCCTTATGATTAAATGATTACTTCCATCTGTGTAGGCCTACTTAATGTTAATAAAACAAGACAGACTAATTTGAGAAAACAAACTCACTGCTCTTGACTGAATAACTTTGATACTTTATTAAATTTCTGTACCTGAAAATTGTGAATTTTCAATGGCATGTTACATGTTGTTGTCATAACTGCCTGTTTTTGCAGTTTCATGGCTGGTAAAACATTTTTTATGGACGGTAAATTTGGTCAAAGTCACTGGCCATTGGCATGTACCTGCAAATATCAGCAAAATGATTTTGTGGAACAATGTCTTAGTTGACATTTTACATAATTCTAAATGTATTTAATTCTAAAACTAAATTTGTTATGTATTATATACAGTATATGACTAAATAAATATTATGACAAATTGCTTTTGATGTTCCTCATTTGCAAGTCGCTTTGCATAAAAGCATCTGCTAAATTAATAAATGTAAACACAATTATAAAATAATGAGTCAATAATAGATATTGCATGACTATAAATAATTATCATTAAATAAATAATTTATATTGATGACAGTTAATCTATCACACTGGAAATTGATTGTCGAGCACATTGTGGAATACAGTATTTTTTGCAGTATGTTTTTTCAAATGTATGTACAGTACATAAAATATGAACATACAGTACTACAGTATATACTGCATTATATTCCCTACAACATGCTGTGTGATATTTCAGAATCAGTTCTCCGATTCTTTTCCCCCCAGATGTCCTGTATTAGAGCTGGCCAAAGTGGTTTTGATCACACACAGTCAAATATTCACTTTAAACATAATTACTTGCTGTTTAGTGTAATCATGTGCAGGAGCATATCGAACAATTCAGGAGAAACTTGACCGAGCCATTACATTTAATTAACTTTTAAACTGGGCTGTCACTTCTGTGGAGGACTACTTAATTAGAGACAAATTAGGCCAAAGTGCAAAAAAAAAAAAAGAAAAACATCCAAGTGACCGGAAAGGAAGTAAAGAAATTCACTCTAAATAGCCAGTCAGTGCAAAATCATGGAATACATGTTAAAATTACAATAATAATGGATTTTAGCAATACATGCGACAATTATAATAATGCACTTCTGGAAATACCTACATGGGATTCATGTGAGGTCTAAGTCACAATTAGAACCTCCTATCATGCGTGATAAATATTCATGAATAATGCATTGCGGCTACAATAATTATCGGTTGAATGTGCCGAGGTTCGCGTGGGGTTCACTGATGCAACCATGTTTACAGATGCTTTAATTGTCAGGGAAGAATTCTGAAGCGGTTTTCTCTTCACTGTTGACTTTTGAAATAGCTTGGTCTGCATATGCCCCTTCCCCACCCCCACCCCCACCCCACAAAGTTTTGTCTTTCAAGTCAAACTGAAAGTTTACATTCAGCACAGTATGGAACGTGGGCGGTATAGCGTAGTGTCTGACGCTTGGAAGCGGAAAGTTGACGATTTAAGCCCTGCAAAGAAACAAGCAAAGGCAAAGCAGCAGGGAAACTGGAATAGATGTACTGTAATTTGCTTTGGATAAAAACGTCCCCTTAATTATTACTTTCTTAAAAGTGGGTTGCACCTGTAGTCATTGAGGTATAACATGGTCTGCATCTGCATGGGTGTAATTCAGTAGGATTGCAGTGAGCTAAGAATAGTTTTGGAACTGTATTACCTTTTCAAGTCTTTGAGTCGTCATTGACATGCTGCTGTGTATAATGAGCAGGAATCCTATCTATTCCATAATCTATTCTAGCCATTAGTGCCACTCATGCAATCATTTCCTCTGTTGGGTTGCCATGGTTGCTGGCCTTCAACATTGAACATGTTACCAGTTGTCACCCTAACACAGCTAACTTTCCAATATTACCTTGGAGTCATGAAAAATGCATCGTAAAAATTCAAAAACTGGTAACACTTTAACAGTCTAACCTAACAGTCTACTAATACTCTAAAGAGAGTTAGTTGACATGTAGTTGCAAAGTTACCTATAGTTAGTACAATGTCTAATGTGGACTATCGACATTAATGAATAACAATATTCTGAGAATTATTTTACTTCATTCACCAAGACAGTATCACATAAAATAATATGTGTATAATGTCCATTCACAGATCATTATCACAAAATAAACTCAACCATGGTGATTAAGACAATCATTTATTTTGCGATTATGACTGTTCATTATCTCACATATTACATCGCTAATAGAAACATTTAAATGGCCCAAAAAATGATTTAAGTTTAAATATCTTGGTCAAGTTTTCGTGTATATATATATATATATATATATATATAGAGAGAGAGAGAGAGAGAGAGAGAGTGTGTAACTGTGTATTAATACTGTAAATTGTATATATTTCCAGTTTATGCTAGTAAAGATTCCAGTAACAGTTTATTTTAAGGTATTTTACTTTATGCATGTTAACCCTAACCTAAACCCTAACTTTTACCCTATAAATGCATGTAGTTAATTAATAGTACTTAGTACTTATTTGTGTAATTACACAGTAACAACATAGATAGTGTAACCAAGATTAAAGTGTTTAACTTAGAGAAATTGGCCCTTATCCATTTTTCTTTTCTCAAGTTTATTGGTTCAGTTTAGGTTGCAAATCAATTCATAAATACAAACCGTATACATTAAGTTTAATAAATTTAATATAGACAGCTGACATTTCTTTGCATCAATAAATTTCTCTCAACAACCATGTATGCTTTGCATAGAATATGCGAGGATTTTCATCGTTACCTCAAAAGAAAAAAAACGAAAAAAGAAAAAAAACTACAGACAAGTTCAATGAGTTTCCAGTCATCACAAAATGTCAAACAAAAGTTTAATGTCACTGAATTTCTGCAAAGTGGCCAACAAAAGTCTGATAGACCAAATACAGGATAAAATTCTGCACACCATGTTGAAGAAAACCAATATAAGTAAGCCCCAGCTTCAACCGAAGGCATTTAGTCTTGTAATATTAGCTATTTATGTAATCAAATTCTCAATTTTATTTACACAAATGTATACATGTGGGAGACTCATCCAGTATAGCTGTCACACATTGAAAGCTAGGTTACGCAAGAGCTGATGTGTTGTTTTATTATCAAAAAATATATGAAACATTTTGTGCTCCTCGTACAAAATCGTACATACACGTTGTTCTGAAGTAACGTCTGGGAGAAGAGAGGAAACTAAATGCTATATCTTTTCCTGAACACTCAAATGGCTGTAGATTAAAACCTTTATTCAGCACAAAAATTCATCAAACAATATAATGAGCACATCAAACAACAGAAGTATCCGTCCGTGAGTCCTGTCTTTAGTTGAGTCGTTCAATACAGGGGAAAGGTCAAACAAACGTAACGTATATTACACGTAATGTTTTTGCTCTAACCTCATTCAATTATGTCACTGGCGTCCGTCTTTTAGTGTCAAGCAAGAGTTTATTACAATAGCAATCAAGCACACACACACACACACACACACACTATCAAATTTCAAATTCTCCTGAAAAATCAAAAGAGAATGAATATGATTAAGCCCTTCTGTGAGGCTGTGTTGTACCCTACAGAGTTCCCTGTGTTCCTCTCCTTTCACTACCCATAGAATTTAGTATGTTAATTGGATGTTAATTTAAACGCAATGATCACAGCTGTCACTCCTCATTGCTTCAGATATAGTGGGCAAGTGGCAATGAATTTCAGTGAGAACCACATAAATTATATCAAAGGATTTTTTTTCTTCACATTTCAGTGGAATATAACCCATGGGAGTGTGAAATGTAATTATACAAGAGACAAGATTCAGTGTTTCATATAGGGTCAGTTCAGATCTACATTAAGAACAATCAGTGCGTCCGAAATCATGTACTGTCTGAGTAGGAACCATATGAATTTGAACTTACTTTGCAACCGTTAAAAAAAGTATGTGTTATATAGTATGAATATGGGTAGTATGTACTGCTGTACATCCGCCATGTTGTCACCGTCACGTGAACTACCAGCGTCAGTTGCGTCGCTTCACTTCCATTCATAAATCCTCTCCCGTGGCCTCATGGGATAGTAAAGTGTCCAGCGAATGCACACTTCAGAATCTCTCCGGAAGTAGTAGGTCTTCTGGGGACTTTTTGCATTCTGATTTTGAATACTATGAATTCGTACATACTACTCGTTTGCCGTACTGTTTTTCGATTTCGGACGCAGCGAATGTGTCTTTTCCATTTGCATTCTGGCATATGGTGTATACTATATTTCTATACATGCTACCGTTCAAAACTTCAGTAAGGGTCAGTAAGATTTTTTTTGGTAACACTTCATTTGAAACCTTTTATATATAATGCATTATTAAAGTATTCACTATGCTTTGCAATGCATCTTCTAATGCCTTGTACGATATTATGAATAGTTGTAAACAGTTATATTACATAAGGGTCACACTTTATATTAGTCTTTAACTACCATGTACTTCCATCAAAAAATAATTATGGTAGCACTTTATTTGCTTACACTTTATTTGGTAACACTTTATTTTACAGTGTCATTGTTGTGTATATTACATGAAGTTACTATAGTAATAACTATAAATTAAGCATAATTACATGCAACTAACCCAAAACCAAACCCTAATCCTATCCCTATGGTATGTCAATACTTGAATGTATAATTACAGTGTAACTAAGACACCTTAAAATAAAATGTAACCCTTTATTTTAAGGTGATGTAGTTACATTGTACCTACTCAAATATGTAATATTAATTAACTACATGCACTTACTATTGAGTAATGGTTAGGGTTTGGTTTAGGGTTAGTTACCTGTAATTATGCATAATTGACTGTTATTACTATAGTAAGTACATGTAGTAATGTGTAACTACGTCACCTTAAAATAAAGTGATACCCTTTACTTTACCGTCCTGTTTCGCATATACATACTATGCACTTATTGTAGTAATGACACTAACTGGGTAATAACTAGGTACTAACCCTGGACCTACCCCTAAACCTAACCTTAACCCATGTTGTTACCTTATATTACTCAGTATTTTCGTTGGGATGTACACTGTACCTAACAATTATCACTTTATTTTACAGTATGTGCACTTTCAATGTGCTTACAATGTACTTATTGTGTTGATGTTGTATTGCAAAACACTTTTGCCGCTATTGAGATGGGTTACAGGCAAGGTTAGGGAGTTTGGTGGCATGGGTAGGTTTAAGGGTGCGTTACGATTTAAGGAAAAGGCCAAATGTGTAATTATAAATGTAATTACATGCAGGTATTTAAAAAAAAATATATATTTAAGTACAATGTCAAAACATGTATGTACAGAATAAGTGCATTGTATCAAATGATTAATTTAAATATTAGTACATATAGCCGTTAAAGACCCTTAATATAAAGTGGAACCAAAAAACCCAAACTTCTGAACGGTAGTGTATGTACAGTATAAAAGCAAAAAACAAAATGAGCCAATTCCTCTGTCAGTCTTGGGAATTGGGAAGTGTGAACTTTCAATTCATTTCCAACAGCTTTGTTTTACATGACAGCTTTGCTTTTTGGTTTGGGTGTCTTGGTTTGTTTAGCACATTTTAGTGTTCAATTATAGAGAAAGAACAAAAGTCAGGCTTAACACACACAAAAACAGTAAAAAACATCCACACATCAAGAAAGTGTTTCTCCCAAACTCAACTTTTCTTCATTCCGTGCCAAGCCAAAAACAAAAGAATTTCAAACAAAAATCAGAAATGTTCTCTTCGCCTTTCCAAATTAACGTGGAAATCAGCGCACAACGTGTGAGTTTGGGGTCACTGGGTTTCTCAACATTTTATATGCAATTAAAAAAGTTGATCTGTGGGAGCAAAAAGCAAGTAACTTAAATGCATGTCTCCTTGTCTAAATAAAAGTCAGTGGGGTGTGCTTCTTGCCACGAGTGCATTGTATTAAGGCACAGGCGCTGTTCTCCTTTTTGAACAGAGTGGGTGCATGGGTTCCATCCCAGTGCAAGCACAGTTTTGGTTCAGGTGATCACCATCATGAGAGGCATCCCACATCGAGGACTGTCAATGTAGGACTTGAGTAATAATACAAAATGAGATGTTACAAATCGCTATGACCTCAAAACAAAAGAAAACCGTCGCATTTATGTGGCGTATGCAAGATAAAGCACCCACTGTACTTTCCTCAGCAAAACATAATTGATTCTGATAGAAAAAGAGGACGCTAATGAGAAAAGGCGAGGTATGCGCGACTTTAATGATGTCAAATGGATTTCTGGTGATCACCTTGAAAGTTTCTGGTTCAAACATTGTTTTACAAAGTATTTTCACGAATCTTGAGGAAATCCTTTTCGGTTCTTGTCAACGTTGGATTCTTCAAGAGGAACGAGTCCTCTGTATGTATGAGTGTTATGTAGTGTGTGTGTGTGTGTGTGTGTGTGTGTGTGTGTGTGGAAGTGAGTTTGTGTGTATCTAGAGGCATAAGTTGCTGCTGATCTGGCAAGTGGAGCCAGTTCCTGCTTGTGATAAGAAGAGTTTTCCGTTGGGACAGACACACACCTCAAAGACAGTCTGTCTAGTTCCAGAGGGGGAGGGGGCTTTTCCCTCCGGCAGACGTAGGAGCTTGATTTTCCTGGCATCCAAGGTGATCTAAAGAGAGAGAAAGGAGAGGATCTGAAGTTGATTTTTTTTAATAAACATACCTTCAATCGGTTTATGTCACTTTCCATGAACAAGGTACAATGTAGGTCCTTTATTGTCAACCTCAGAGGCCTTTATTGTACATTCTTTGTTTGAATATTACTTTTTAAAGCCTTTTACTAAAACTTGGGACATATCTAAAACTATGAATTTGTTATTTTATAGCAATAAACATTTAAATCAACATCAAAATGAAATAATAAGCTACTTTGGGACCTTTTGGTGGTTTATAGTCAGAGATACACTTGTATTTTCCATAAATTAAACGGGAAAAAACTGTTAATTAAAATGATAGCTTTTGTTAATAAAATGACAATACTTAAAAATATTTTACTACAATGAATATCATTATCATAATGTTAAAAGTTTGGAATATTATATATTTTTTTTTTTTATGTTTTTGAAAGAAGTCCTCACCCAGGCTACATTTATTTGATCAAAATACAGTAAAACAACACTGCAAAAAAAATGTGGCTGCGATTAGTTATAACAACTTAAAATTTGTTGAGATAACTTAAATATCCAACTTAACTAAAGTTAACTAAACTTAATATTTTAAGTCAAGCATGAACACATACTTTTTAAAGTTGAAACAATGTTGGATTTTAAGTTGTGATAAATAATCGCAGCAATTTTTTTTACAGTGAAGTAATATTGTGAAATATTTTTACAATTTAAAACAAATTTCTATTTGAATATTTATTTATTATGGTGACGCAAAGCTTAATTTTCAGCATCATTACTCCAGTCTTCAGTGTCACATGATCTTTCAGAATTCATTGTGATATGCTGATTTGCTGCTCAATTATTATGAACTATAGTTGGTACTCAATTGTTAATAATGATTCTTATTATTATCAATGTTGAAAACTGTTTTTGCTGCGTAATATTTTAGGATGAATAGAAAGTTCAAAAGAACAGCATTTTTTTTTTTTTACATGGAAATCTTTTAGGGATTTTAAATGTCTTTACTGTCACATTTGATCAATTTAAATTGTAATAATATTTCACAAAATTACAGTTTTTACTGTATTTCAAATCAAATAAAATGCAGCCTTGGTGAGAATTAGAGACTTCTTTCAAAAACATAAAAAAACCCCCGAAATTATTCAAAACTTTTGACTGGTAGTGTATGTCGACATGATTTTATGACATTGTTACTGTATGACTTTAATTGTTGGATACAGCAGAGAAGGTCAAGACCTCTGAGGTGAAAAGGCCAAAATCCCTATTTTAAGAGATATATGGAAATTAGATGTGCTTAAAACTAGACACATTTCACACTACATTATTTTTTGTTAGATAATAATGTACCATATTCATAGAAAGTACCTTCTATAATGGTAAAGATTAGTTCCATGTTGATTTTTCTCTTCAGAACTCTCAAATTGTAGGCCCAAAAAGACCAGCATTGTCATTTTATTGAACAAAATATTCCATCTCGCAGCCTGTTCATCCAAGTCAAGTCCTCTAACCTCCTACATCCAACCAATCGTAACAGTTTCAGTGACATAAGCACTCCAGTAAGTCTCGCTTAGACACACTTTTAGCCCTTTGCCCGAGCTGCTCCTTTCTCATTTCTCACTTTCTATTTTTCATGGGACCCTTGAGAAAGCATGTATTACCAAGGCTGGGAGAGGAGCTAGTCAAGGTATAAAAAGGTAAGAGGAGTCATTACTGACAGCCTCAAGGAAACATTCCCGTCAAATGAACTGAAACACTTTTTAAGCAGGGGTCTCAGCTGACTTCCCCAGACATCTGCTACCGGGCAAATTCGAGTGAGGGAGGGCTTTTCCCCCCTCTGAGGTGGCTAATGTGCAAACCTCCAGTCTAATTGTGGTGGAACTGTCAAGGGGGCAGTCGGGCCGGCGGAGGTGTCTGGTAAAAAAAAAAAAGAGCGACAAATGAAAGTGCTGAGGGGTACTGGAGTGGAATATGCGACAGACGGGAGAAAGTCAAGAAAGCATAACCTGAAACTATGAGAGCTGATTCAAGCTCGGTCCCTTGACCTCACTGGGACTCGTTTATCTTTCAATCTGCAAGTCAAATGGCAAAACCCACGGGCGTAGCAATTATTATAAATGGGGGACATGTCCCCTATCACGCTTTTAGAAATTTCTGCAATAGTTCCTAATCTTTTTTTTTTTTTTTGAGAGAGAGAGCATGGATAATTGTGACACTTTGCTCATTTATTCAAAAAATTATAATTCTGGTAAAGCTCAGAATTTTTTCCTCCATGGCTTTGGCATGTTAGCAGATATTAGCTGGGCCAATTCAATTTTTACCTTGATTCAATTCAAATAGAAGTGTACAAATTGAAATCGAATGATAAATGTACATAAAATGACGAAAAAAGTTATGTACTGTGAATAATAATTATATTTTATCTGTGCATGGTTGTTTTAGTCAAGGCACAACCTCCTCAAACACTAAACATATTTTAAAACTATGAAAAATGGGCTGTATAGTGATATACAGATATATTTTTATGCAAATAAATATAAATATATTTAAAGTGCATTATGATGGCGCATGCAAACATGTTCACTGTTACGGAATTATGATGAAAACTAAACAAAAAACAACAAAATGAGGTTTTATTTTTTTTCATTCAAACATTTTAAAAATATCTATGTCTGAAATTGTCTGTCAATTTGTAATAATTATTTTTTTTTAATTGGGCATGTGGAAGCACATTTCAGCTTAGTGCAAAAATAAAACAGGTAATTATGAAATAAAAATTTTAATAATGTCACTGCGAAATATAAAGTCCCAATTATGAGAAATAATTTTCCAGCTGTGAGATATAAAGTTGCAATTATGACAAATAAAGTCATAACCGCTTTATTAATTTAGTCTGAAGCTGAAAATGGACCTCCGTAGATTACAGCTATTTGTGCTCTCCCCTAATTATGACTTTTCCATGCCTTAATAACTCTCTCCACTTTTGAAATCATTCCTTAATTGTGAAAAACCATTCTTGCTGCGTGTGTAGATCGTTGGAACTGGAGTTTTAACTTAGTTTTAATGGAACATATATTGCATATTAGTTTGATTCATTTAAAAACTTGCTGAAAATTCATTGCAATTCCCATAAACAGATTCCAACTGTATCTCTTAAAAGACCACCAACATCTCATTTATCAACACATTACCAGTCTGTACAATTAAACCACAGATGTTTGAGCCAGATAACTGACATACATATTGTATTACAGCATGAATGTTTAACTAAACGTCTGCTTCCCTCTGAAGATGAGAAGGAGACATATGGATGTAAAGTAGATGGAGAGCTTGTTTTGATGACAATTAATAGCAGATGGAAGTGTGACACTTCGAGTACATTAACTACAGCACCAGGACTCCCAGTACAGAATGAAGGACAGTTACCTCTCCATCTTTTGACTCCAGGCGTAAATCGCTCCTACAGGTCGCTTGGAAATCCCCTGCGTCGGCTTCTATTTTCACTCCTTTAGGTGCCTCCATGTAAAGCGAACGTGTGGGAGACTCCAGCCTGAGCAGAAGACATCACAAAATAGAACGTCTTTTAAAATAAGACCTTCAAATCGGATCAAAATGGCCCAAAATGTTACAGCAATGAAGCTGATGAGACTTTAGTGCTTCAAAGTTCATGATTCCCTGCAGGCAATGCAATTTATGCAGTCTCCTTTTTATCACCAAATGTAATTGAAAGATTTGTGAGAATATCCAGAGTGTATAATATGAGAATTATGGAACATTCAGTTTCGACATTCAGATGTTAATCAAGACACTTTGGGAATTAGGGTAAAACTTTATTTTACAGTGTCCTTGTTACATGTACTTACCATAGTAATAACAATAAATTATGCATAATTACATGCAACTAACCCTCAACCAAATCCTAATCCTACCCTAACCCTATAGTAAGTACATGTCATTAATTAATAATTCTCAGTCCTTAAATATATAATTACACTGTAACAACACCTTAAAATAAAGTGTAACCGGAATTATATATAGTGGAGTGTTTATTATTATTTTTTGGAGTCAATTTCTGTATAGACATTTACTACATAGAGATCAAAACAAAACTAAAAATATAACATTCCCACCATTATTTCTAAAAGATACATTCATTGAACACACTTTGGCCTTTTGGTCGATCGGATCATAAGTAGACGAGGGACACATTCCCGTTTACACCTGGTGTTTTAATCTGTCTCTTTTGTCCACTTTCAACCACTTCTGTCCAGATGTCTTTGAGGGGAGGGTCTATTGGCGGGTACATGTATGTGTTTTTTCAGATCTTTCGATCTAATGGAAAAAATAAGCTTGCACAACTTACACATGAACGCGCCTAGAGACGATGGAGAAACATATGGAGAGCTCCAGCTTTCATTTCTGCTCAGACAGTTGCAAGATCACGCCGAACGCTGTGAGACCATGTTAGAAATCATGAATGGTGAGAGAACATTGTGCTTGGTACATTTATCGTCTTCATTCAAATTTGGGTCTACAGCTGACAAAGTTTAAATCCCGTCTGTCTAGCACGCTTCCGTTTGCGCATTAGGTCAGCAGCGGAGAGTCTTTTGTGGCTGTTCGAATGCATTTGACCACATGAGCATTTACACTACGAAAGCAATCCGGTCGAATGCGTTTTGAACTTTCAACTACCTCTAGAAGTGGCAGAAAGTGGACAAACTCAAAACGTTTTAGACCACGTTTACACCTGCATTTAGTGACGTCCACTTGTGATCCGATCGACCAAAACTTAGTACCAGGTTTACAGTAAACAGGGCCTTTTTGTTGACATACCCACAATTGTGAGTAAACAATTGTTTTTGTCCAACAGATATTGTAATTAATGAATACAATTCCCAACTTCTCTCTTGTCCGAAAAAGTTTTTTTTGTTTTTTTTGTTTTTTGTATATTCAGTAAATAATGCAAGATGAGAGAGTACTCATGTGGCACAATGATAAAAAAAAAATTTTAAATACAATTTTATAAATATATTTATAATATCTAATTATATTTATATTTTATTATATTTTAATAGAAAATTATATTTTAACAAAATTAGTGTTTTACAATAAAATATGTAATAAAACATAATTATAATATATAATAATTATTGTTTAGCTATATTTATAAAATATGTTTTATTTTATAATAATAAAATAGTATGTCTGTATATTATATTTAAATTGCAAAAGATAAAAATAATTTCTTAAAAAATATATTAATAAAGCTTTTGAAAATAGCTTTTTATGAAAAACCCACATGATGCAACACAATGACCTGCTAGTTAATGAGCTGTATAAGAGATCTGATTAGCATGTTAGTAGGCGAAGCGAAAGTAAGAAGTGAAAAGATGTGAAGGGCCAATCTGATGCAAATTACTAATAACAATGGGGAAGATGAGGAGACCTAGTTCAGTAGAGATTTAATTGAAAAATCACTTAAAAAAACATTTTATTTCAAAAATAGCCTAGATGGATGCATTAAAAGTTTTTAGGATGGTTACGCCTCATATGAAAGCTATTTAGGAGTTTAAATGTTACAAATCAAAGTAAAATTAGGATCATTAGCTTGATGAAACATGAAAGCATCCTTCATTATCCTGAACCCTTTTGAATTTCAAACAGTCAGCATCTGCGTGATATCGGTATTCACAGGGAGGTGGAGCAGAAACACAGGAGCAGTCAAATAGGAAATTTAAGCAGATTAGGTGACATTGGGTTGGTGCACGGCAGTCGCCCCTACCAGGGATAAAAGGGAGTTGACTAATTTGTCGCAGGTAGAAAAACAAAGGGAAAATCTAATTAACCCCCTCTGGGTTTGAGAGATATATTAGGACAAAGGCAACACAGCGTGCATGTGTTCTACTCAGCCAAGGGAATACAGCCTATATAGCCTACACATGCAGCTGCAAAGAAAGAGAAACAGAAGAGGAGTTCAAATAAACCTGTACAGTAGCTTGAACATTAGCATGGCGCTAACCATGTGACTCTGTAAACCTGGGAGCTACCTTAAGGAGCTACCTTAAATTTGTTGGTGCCACCTATGCATTTAGCTTGATTCAGTAGTGTTAAATAATATTTCTGACCACATGAAATGCGTCTTAAATGAAGTCTATTACAAATGTAAATACCTAAAGCATTGGTTAGCATAAATGGTTAGCATTCCAATTCAACTAAAATGCATTTGCTTGGCTGGTACATGTCTCATAATTTCTTTTGTTAAAGGTTTCCGTTCATGTCCATGTTGGAATCTGCCATGTGTCTGATGAATTTACGCCAAAATACGACAGTTTTTGACTGGATACACACGTAAACAACAAAATATAATGAAACATGTTTTCTTCTCCCTTTTAAATCGTATTAAGCCTATATTTACTTTCCTAATAATGCACAATTTAATAGTTAGTTGTGTTTTTATAGCATACTGGCATTTAGCTGTCTATTTACATTTAGCCTGCTCACAGCTAATGACAACATTGCTTCTAGCCATGACATTTTTTTTACATGATACAAGTTTTATGCATTTTTGTCATAATGTGTTTCTCTCAGTCTTGTGCGAACCAGCAAACCTCATACAAAACACAAAACAACAATGCAGACAGGTTAAACAGGTGCCTCCATCAGTTTTCAGCAGTGCCACTAATTTCCATACATTTAGCTTTTTACAGCCTTACATTTTCACTGAGGACTATTTCAAACTTGCTGTTACAATTTTCCATCCCGCCATTGGCTAAGCTGATTATTCCCAGTACATTTATTCAATGATAATGAAAGGACCCAAGGGTGCTGTGACCCTGCGCACGGTGCACAGCATCCACCCAATTACCCCCAGACACAGAGGCCTCAATGGGGCTCAGCAAGACAGTTCTGGGCTCTTTTCAACTCGGATTGGAGTGATGGCCAACGGGTCATGAGCAGCGGGCTCGATTCCATGACCAAGCGCATATCGTTAAACAATTACCGCCTCCTTGAGCTGCAGAAGTAGAACGGACATGGCTGTTGAACAGAAAAGATAAGAGATACCACAGAAGCGCTCTTGTTATATTACATGCACACTATAAAATGTGTTTTATGGCCTATTGTTTCACTGTATGCCTCTTTCTCCATTTATACTCACTGTCTTCCCAACTTTTATGGACTGCAAATTTTCCACAGTCAGCCTGTACCTGCCACAGTCCAGTGTCTTAAAAGTGTGATTATTTCTCACTCTTGCCTTATGGGAAAGGAATTGAATAATAAAATGTTAAATCCGTATTGACAACGTAGAATTACAAAGACAAAACCGTTTTGTGCTGAAAGCCACACAATTCCAAATTGCTACCTGCCAAGCCTTTCAATCTAATGAAAAAGGGAGTGAATTTTACTTCAGCCCGAATGGAGAGCATGCCATGCAAAACAATAAAACAAAGGGTCAAAATTTCAGTTCATATTCAGTCAAGAAAGACGCTGGGATATGAAAAACATCATATCTAAAAAAATAATCAAGCATCAGTCATAACTCAAAGGGCACTATCATACACCCGGCGCAATGCAGCGCCAAGCGCGACGCAAGTGTTTTTGCTAGTTTCTGCCCAACGCAGTTATCATTTTCACGTCCTGCGCCACGTTGTTTAAATAGCAAATGCATTTGGGCCCATTTGTGCGCCCATGGGCGTGCTGGTCTGAAAACGAGGTGTGTCCGTCATGGCGCTGGAGATGAGACTCTGATTGGTTTAACCAGAGCCCGTCTACGGAGAGCCTTGGCACTTCCTATTAGCCCCATTGTTTCGATCTTGGTTGCAGTTCCATTAGAATTCCACTGGAAGCGATCGTGGGCGAGTGCAGACTGAATGGGAGTCTATGGGGCTATACGGCTAAATTTGTCTCTTTCACCCGATTGCCGTTGAGAAATCTCAGATTTTATTGTAGGTTTTGCAACTTCAACATGGGTTATAGGTCGAAAATTGAATGAACGAGTACTTATGTCCTTTCGATTTCTTACAGGTTGAGTTATTGTTGCCCATAACACGCTAGCATTCTGCTAATGAACGCTGATTGGTCAGTGAAGGACTGATTACGACCAGAGATACCGCTTGATGGCATCGTGGCATCCGAAGCAGGACCAGAAACAAACAAAACAAAAACTCTTCTAGCATGTGTATTTACCTGTGTCAGCTGTGTTGTCGATGCCTCGAGAGAAAAGAAAGTGCCGAGCGCGAAAGCGCCAAAGCGACTGAAGGATTGCCGTCAAGCAGTATCTCTGGTCGTACGATGTGTATGACGTCATTGACATTTTAAAAGACTTTTTAAAGCAAATAAGTGACTCTAAAAAATCTAACACCCAGCAATGTGTAATTTCTTTGCATCTCCTTTCGAAAACAACATTCAAATTACTAGACAAAAAATGATATCCTGAGAAAAGTGGATTTTGATGGTTTAGCGTCATAGACCTCCATTCATTCTGCACTCGCCTGCGAGCGCCCCGCATGGACAGAGACGTGTTACTGCAGCCAGTCCAGAAACCGGACGTAACCAGAGAGTGCCAATTCTCTTCCTATTAGACATTCTCTGGTTTAACTCACGGAAATCCCAAAACACACCCATTACTCATTAAGAGTATAGGGACAACCCTTTTAGACCATGCGCCTGGCGCGCCGTACGCTTTAGACCATGCGCTTAGATCGTTAAAATAGGGCCCAAAAAACTCTTCAAACATTGATGATGTCCGAGAGTCTCGACTCAAAGATTAAAATCACAAAACTTGGGGATAAAGTGTCATGCCAAGTCTTTGTTGTGTGAAGAATTTAAAGGCACTGTCAGTAAATACAAGAAGGTTTATAATACCAAGGGATAGCTATCTGTTAGCATTCTCATTTACCTCAATGGCACTTGTTTGGCTAGCGCAGGACCCACAACCTGATGTAAAAGGCAGCAGACAATTAAAAATATCCATTTCCAAGAAAATCCATGTCCATTTCATGCTTTTAAGAGTCCTCCAAAAAAAGAATCAGGCACTGTTGGCTTGGTAGTCTTAACTGGTCTCCGAGCTTGGTCAGGCTGATTTGTTGGCTGATTTTAGAGAGACTTTGTGGCTTTTTATCTGTACCAGCTGAGATAGTCCATCTTAAAGCAGCTAAGACCAGCTTAAAGTAGTCTCAGACTCAGACGTCATGCCCACGGACCATTGGGTGAATGTCTGATGCATGAGGCACACAAAATGTGAAACAGTATGTGAAGTTTGCGGCACCATTTTTGAAGTAAACTTGCTCAATGTTCTTGAATGAATAATTTATTAGATGCACACTGGTGTGTACAAAACTAACTGTGATTGATTGACTTACATAATGGTCAGACCTCATCTTGGGTCCAAACAAGCTTATGCTTGTTTAAGCATTGTTTCAGATTAGGAAGTCACGGTTCGGTACGTACCTCGGTTTTGGGGTCACGGTTCGATATGAGTTCGGTACAACAGCAAAAAGCAACGAATCCCCAATGCTAGGTTTCTTTTCATTTATTTTGAACAGACAGTAGTGCAAATTACAGTTTGTTCCACCTAGAGTTATTTAGTCCCCCTGAGGTAGTTGGTACAGAACAGCCTCCTTTAGTGTATTAAACACTAAGCAGTAAACAGAATGCACTCTTGCATAGTCTTTTTTTTTGTAGGGCTGATAAAAAAACAAAAGTTATTTGGTCACAATCAGCAACAAAACTGAAAAGTATCTCTTGTGTTATAAAAGTACAAAATAGATTAATGAAAAATAAAACTTGTGTAGAGATTAGTTTTTGCACTCCTTTTTCTGCCTAGTTATGGTGATTGTCGCATCTGGATGATGTCGTCTGCCCACCCCCCTCATTATATCGGCGGAAAATGTTTAAAATACTCTGTCATTTATGGTCATACAGATCATCATAGACATCATTCGAAACTGTAAAGGGTCTATTTTTATTTCTGTACACTCAAAATGAAAATAAAAACGTGTTTTTGTAAAATAAAGAAAACAACAGAATGCCGTTTTCTGCCAGTTAGTGGAGCGTGACCCAAACAATAATCGGAACGTCTCGGTTACGTATATAACCCTCGATCCCCGAAGGAGGGAAGGAAGACGTTACGTCAGAACGGAACTGACGAATTGGGATCTCACCTGAGAGCCCAATCACCTTTGAGTGTAAACTAAACTAGCCAATGCATATTGGATACGTTTGCATCGAACGTGACTGACTGAAAGGGAACTGAGCGCATAGGCTATACTAACAAACTCTTGTGTGCCATCTGAACTCTTGTTTTGGGTTGGTGCATAGATCATCTCGTCTTCTTCTGCTCTTTTTCCTGTTATGGAAGTTAGCAAACAGCGTTGCATTACCGCGCACGCCCCCTTCTGGATTGGAGTGTGGATCACCAGTGACTGACTGTGTTCATCCTCTGACTGTGTGCACAGAAACCGTGACGGTTTGGGACAAATACATGTACCGTTACGCCCTTAATATCTTTTATAGCTTTTGGGTTGGTTTTTGTGACAGAGAGCCAGTGAGAGACTCCCCTTGTAGACTTGTGTTTTTCATGAATGACTCCATTGCTTGTAGTTATAGGATCTACAGTACCAGCAGATGCTTTTTCATAATTTACAGAGCCTATAGGCTCAGAACACCTTTTTTTCAGTTATATCTGTCAAGTAATAGGGACATTTTAGGCATACTATAAAAAATAAATGCTTACAGAATCTTTAAATTACACCTCTGTTTGTGATCGGAATATTTCTCTTTCATTCAGGTTATCATCATAGGATGACATCTTTTACCTCTGCTTTCCCTCAAAGGTAGTTGAGGCTCTCAATTAAATTAATTACATGATATGCTGATTAACTAATCACATTATTTGCATATATCAATTGTATGTTTTACTAAGGCAAGCCCACAAATAAAGATTAATCAAGAAATGAAACACTTTAGGAAAATGATTAAAGCATGGAACTGATTTTACATAAAGTAATTTTTAGAAGTGTTATCCATCAATTCTCTAAACCACTTATCCTCCTTACACTATATAAAAAAATTCTGCCTTAAATTTTAAGGTGCAATTAACTTGAATGTTTAAGTCATTTCAACTTAAATTACATTAAACGGACTGAAAAAAATGAGTTGAATCTTACTTTTTTGGGTTGCGGGTAGAAGCATCATTATATTATATTATATTATATTATATTATATTATATTATATTATATTATATTATATTATATTATATTATATTATATTATATTATATTAATTATATTATATCATATCATAATATAATATAATATAATATAATATCATAATATTATATTATATTATATTATATTATATTATATTATATTATATTATATTATATTATAATAAATAAAAGCCTAAATTATATCTGTTCATCATATAAAGTATTATGTCTCTTCAGAAAACATGGATTAAATCAATGGATTCATATACAGTAGTTAACTTTTTTAACGTCTTTATTACATTTAATACTTTAAAATGTGTTTATGTGGACTTCCAATGGATGGACAAGAATAATGAGATGATATTAAAAATATCTTCATTTGTGTTCTGAAGATGAAGGAAAGACTTTGGAACGATTTTTGCTTGAACTTTCCCTTTAATGATAAAACATGACAAACTCCATCAAATCTCCAAACAATTTTTTGTCTGTTACATTTTCTCCTGAACTAGTTAAAGGGATATTTCAAATGTAAAATTCTGTTACTCACTTTCCTGTTTTTCCAAACCTGTATGAGTTTCTTTCTTCTGTTCAACACAAAAGAAGATATTCTGAAGAATGTTGGTAACCAGACAGTTGAAGGTAGCCATTGACTTCCATAGTATTTTTTTCCCCTGTGAAAGTCAATGGCTACCGTCAAATGTTTGATTACCAACATTCTTCAAAATATCTTCTTTCGTGTCCTCAGACAGGGTTATATCAACTTGAGGGTGAGTAAGTGATGACAAAATAAAAATTTGAGGGTGAACTATCCCTTTAAACACAGTCCTGTTAACAGTTATTCACGGAGATTTCACCCTTCATTTTGATTGATGGCTGTCAGTGTGTTGTCCTTGTTCATCACAGAAAGCTTGATAAGCCACAACACATGTCTGTGCTAGTGGCTTTACTTCTGCTTGCTCCATCAGCAGAACAGACAGGAATGGGCCAGTGATGTGTTTGTGTGTGCGCGGGCCGTTCATGAGGAGCCCGTCTCCCCACCGGCCATTTATTGCTCATTATTTCCTGCTAAATGTGCATTCACTGCCATATCTGACCCAGTTGCCAATGCTCTGCCGTTCATGTTCGCCTACTGCTTGGGGTATTGGCATTGCACTTCACGTGTTTGTTTTAGTTAATGAGAATCTACTTTAATTAGATTTTGATGAGCATCCAGGCTTCGATCAGGACAGAAAAGCACGTCCGTCCAAGAGAGGAGGTGCCAGCGACACGCACATTGATCTTCCTTTGTCTGCATGTATACAACATTACTTGGATCGAGCCCTGGTCTTAATGAGTAGCTTCACCACGGGTAAACTGTACTTTACAGCGCCAGCACTTTCTCCAAAGAGGCCTCAGATACTACGCAGAGACCAGGGACATATTTTGTTTGTGATATTTGGCGACAAAAGGCAGAAAATAACACTTAAATTGGGTGTAATTGCTCAAAGCTTTCAGAGCAAAGAGCAAGAGCGATTATCCCCTCAAGAACTCTCATAATGCGCGGCCTGATCTTTGAAAGCGGCGTGTTGGAGGAGTTTGGAATTTTATCCAAACCATTATTACACGACAATGACATCAGTCTAATTTATAACTCTTATCTTCTCCCACCATAACGCTGACCAATAATAACCGTGGAACAATGTATCTGATTGAATTTAAAAAGCCTGCAATAATAGGGAACATTTGTCTGGATTTAGACTGCCTTCGAAAGCTTAGAAAAGGACATAAACTCTATTCAAAGCAATTGTAAACCATTAAAATCACAGAGCACTGACATCCTGTTTGTTTTACGAGTACCTTAGACAAGATAGTATTGAAATATCATGACAACTGTCTGTACCAAAACATCCATTTGGGTATTTCTCAAATAAGCAGTGTAGGATAGGTTTCCGAATTTCCATGCGACTGTCTTTGCAACGGATAGTGATGCATTTAAAAGACGGTAATACAAATTTTGCACCCCCCCTTCCTCTCTGCTGTCGGAAACAGCTTACAGAGGTGCCCTATAATCTGCTGTCAGCCAGACGCATACGCTAAAAACCTAAATTTAGGGGTAAGTGGAATTTGCACAAATGTCATGCTTTATTTCCTTCCTTTGTAGCTTTCAACAGAGACATGTGTAGTGCTTGCTGGAAAAGAATCATTTTTCCCCGCAATCTTTGATCATTACGCTCTGTGTGGGAAATTGCAATCGACGTGCAATCATCTCCCTATGCAGCTCGGTAGCACGCCTCTGGATCTGGCGTCTTCTGCAGCTGTACTTTAGTGAAGGGCTTGCTGTTAATGATTTTGATAATACTAGCAGATGCAGATCTATAAACAGCATATTTTTTTTTTAAAAAGCCGCTTTAGCGAGATACCTAAAGTGTTCTTAAATGGTTCATAATTTTCATCAGTGTCATGGCTTTAGATTCAAGCACAAACACACACAAACACAGCAAAATAGCATTTTGATTTTAGTAATCAGTAGTTTTTTTCTCAGTAAAAAATAAAACAAATACTTAAACCAAGCACGTGCTATCAGTACCATGTTGGTTATATACTAATATTATAATTTTTAGAACACTATCAGCCAATATTGTTTGGATTGGATATTTAATCATTTCCCCTGTTTTTAATTTATTCCGAAAAATAAATACATGTAATTATTTAGAATATATTTGCTGTCATGTACTGCTCAGGGGTGCGTTTCCCGAACAACGACGTAACTCGCTGCTAAACTACCATAGTACGATGCATCGTTGAAGAAATCAACTAGCTAGTCACGACTGACTAGTCAAATTGTTGGCAAATCGGTTTATGACGTCACGCACATGGTGGAGTAACAAATTCTTTTAATGAATCTGTTTGAGATCGAATTAACGCTAGATGTTTTGCTATAAATTACAGATATGACATCTGAGGACTATTTCTCATTTTTCTCAGTTATTTTTCTTTATTTCCAGATTCAACCATAGGTTCGTTCTTACATAGTAGAGCACGTTCGCACATGCACACTCTTCAAAAACGGTGCTTAAAATCTCTTGACAAACTAAAAGACGTAAATGAAATTTGTATGTATTCTAAATAAAAGACACAGGTTGTACTGAATGTGAGCTTGCTTATTTTGCTCAAGATAAGGATTTATTAAGTCCACTAAGTCCACATGCAAACTAGAAACTATGCTTCTAACCATAGGTCGAGAACTGTCGTTCCAACTACGCAACTTTGCGATGCTGTTTGCGAATGTTCGTTAGAACGATGGTTTCGGGAAACAGTGACTCGTTGAACTATGCTGATAACGACGGAACTTGCGAACGTAGTTGGCTAACGATGCTTTTGGGAAACGCACCCCAGTTAAAGTAAATTGTTAAAAGATACTAATAATTAAATAAAATTACTAAATTCACTCGTGGCAATTAATTTTAGGTTTTATTGTTTACTTATTTAAACAAAATGGTACATATTGTTTAGTTATTTAGACTAAATGGTATATGTATCAGCCAATTATGAATCAGCCATACCATGAAAGTAATTATCAACTTATCCGTATCTGCCATAATTTTAACATTCTTTAAACAAGATAAATTTACTTGAGAAACTAAATTGTGTAAGATATGAAGATCTTTTTAGAGAATATCTTGAAGTTTATTTTTCTTAGCCTATTGACTTTTTTTTTCTCCTCACCAAATGACACTGAATTTAGTTTACACCAACATTTGTTATACTTTCTACTTTCCAAACTGTCTAAATAAACTCGAAATAAACTCGAAATAAAAAAGCCATAATGACTTACACAAATATTCTTCTTCTTCTTATTTAAAGCTTTATAAAATATAACCAATGGCTTCCGTTGTCATGACAAATCGGGTCACACTTGAAATTGGGTCTCTATTAACTGTCAGTTCATGATTATACTAATTACATATGGACAATGCTAATTTAAAATATGTATAGGTTACTATATAGTGCATTATAAAACCAATTGAACATTTCTTTCATGTCATAAACTGTTAATTAATTATTAACAATACTAAAAATAATAATAGCCTATAAAGTGAATAACTGAACATCATTACATTCTTTTATAACTGAAACATTTGGACATGTAATTACAGTGTATTTAGAGAAAATGAAAACACCTTGGATGGAACACCTAATCAGAATCCAGAAATCAATAATGACATCATATTTTTTTAACGGTCTTACCGTAACTCTTTGAAGGGCTCAGCCCTCACATGCGGGGTCTCCACTGAGTTACTGAACACTGCACCCTCTGCTCCTGCAAACACAATCCGACATGTACAATCTCAGTCATGCTCTGAACGAAGCAACGGTCCACATGCTAAAATCAATGGACATAATCTGTGAAGCTCCTGTATTGATCCATACAGTCTGGCTGTGTCCCTACGGATGTGACCTAAAGTTGAGCCACTGAAAACCTTTTCACCAGGCTTTGCTGAAGCAGTTACGTCACGGGTTACAGCCTCAGATTCGATCAATAGGCTTCGGTAAGGGCTGTGGAGGGGCTCCTTGGAATGCTAATGCTAATTTGGAGTCCTTTTGTAAACTACACCTACAGCTCAATACACTAGTAAGTGTGATTTTCCTCTTGTAGACTCTAAAGGACGATCTGACACAAACCTCAAAAACTTTTTGACACCAAAAGGACCATGACTAACAAAATAGCATGGCTTGAGTGCTTTAGGAGTGTGTGTACAGCTCCGATGTTTCCCGTGGAGATGCTCTCAAATTACAGTGCATCCTAGGAGGCTGAAGTGTTCCTAAAAAGGTTGCTACAAGGCCTATCTCAGGGGGGAGTGCTACCATTTGGCTTAATGGCTGCTCCAGGAGGTGTAAGATCTGTTGCCCACATATAGGTTGTGAGATCAACTGTGGATGGATTTGTTCCAAAATATCAGGAGGGGGCAAAACAGGGTTCTCAGCTGGTGTTTTATTCCAATAAGGAGACGGTTTCATCTTAGTACAGTTCACCGCAGGGGACAGATTTAGAGTCACAAATATGATTCGACTAATTGAACGAATTCAAACATCAGAAGACAAACATCAGAGCATCTGTTCAAACGTCAGTACAATCACTATGAAATCAATAGTTATTACACCAGCATCACTGTGAAAAACATTTGTAAGGATGAAAATCAACATAGACTTTTGGTCTCTTGTTCCAACCCCCTCTTTCATTTTTGAATAAAGGCACAAAGAACACAAAGAACAAGACAGCTTTGTGGAACGACAGACAAATCAGACACAATTATATTTTATATTTAACAAATTTAAAATAAAACTCACTCTGGGATATATAGAACCATGACCACCATCAGATAAGATGGTTTTATTGCTGTTAAAAATGTGGTCATGTGGTCAAGACAGAGGCCATTGGAAAGACAGAAACAGACCTTATAACAGACTTTCCTGCATTCATTTATAGACGAATTGATCTATAAATGAACATGCATCCCAGAACATTGTGTGAATGGATTTACTGTCTTGTGTAGTGTCTTTTAATGATATTATTTTTTGATACTGTGTATTTTATGATCGAACCAACGGTCAAAGGTCAACCTCTCCTATACAATGTTTGGTCTATAAATTGGTACTTTGAAGATTGAAATGATCGTGAATATGATATGTTGATAGCTGCGCAATATATTAGTATCACAAGAATCTTTCATAGTTTCTTCATCAGCAACCAATCCAGCTCCAAATGAGCATGCTTGAAAAAAAAGATCCATAAATTGCCAACAGAGGAATTTTCCCACTTGGAAATTCCACCTTTCTCATTGGTCAAGCAAACCCGGAAAGGTGGGACTTTTCTCAGGCTTTATTAGAGACAAATTCACAGTGACCCTCCCTCTTCTTTTTCTGGCCTCTAATGTTGCTTCTTCGAGTTGATGTCTGTGGGGACCCCCACAGGGGCCCATGGGCGCCGGCAGGCCTTGACCACAGCCTGCTACGCCTTCACTCTCCCAACAGAGTCAGACTGTAATTTCTTCATTCCAACTCAGAAGAAAACTGCAACTTTACTACCACTGAATAGACAACCATCAACTCTTCCGACTTCCTCCCTTCTCCTGTTTGCTCGGCGTGGCCTCTACAGACTAGGGCTGGCAGGCCACGGTCTGCACTCCAGCCATGTGCTCATAGAGACAAAGAGAACTTTCAAGCAGAACAGAGACAAACAAACCTTGCAAATTCATCGCCATTTCTTCATTCAACACAGAATAAATCGTTTGAAACTCATGGAACCATCAGAAGCCTTCTTCAGGAACTTCACAAAATACTTTCACTGCAAAGGCCATGCAAGTATTCATTTAATGAGGTGCTCTGAAAATAATAAGCTGATGGTTATTTTCATAGTTAGATGAATCATTTGAATAAAGATTATATTCCATGAAGATATCGATATTCCTACCGTAAATATATAAAACATTTATTTTTGTGAGTGAATGCAGCACAATCATGAACATAAATGTACAACTTTAAAGGCGATTTTCTCAATGTTTAGATTTTTTTGCACCCTCAGATTCCAGATTTTCAATAGTTGTATCTCTGCCATATATTCTCCTATCCTAACAAACCATACATCAATTGAAAGCTTATTTCTTCATGATTTTTATTTATTTATGACTGGTTTTGTGGTCTAGGGTCACATATATAGATGAGCTCTTAGAGAAACAATGTTTCTTCGGCTAATACTGAAAAGTATAGTAGAATTCAAGTAACTGAGGTGTGTGAAGAACTATTTCTCTTAAAGGTAAATATATACATCAACATGCCATGTAATTCAAATTATAATAAAATAATTTGTTACATTTATATAGTGCTTTTCTGAGTACTCAAAGCGCTTTACATAGAAGGGGGAATCTCCTCAACCACCACCAATGTGCAGCATCCACCTGGATGATGCAACGGCAGCCATATTGCACCAGAACGCCCACCACACACCAGCTTACTGGTGGAGAGGAGACAGTGATGAAGCAAATCAATATATGGGGATGATTAGGAGGCCGTGATGGACAGAGGCCAAGGGGCAAATTTGGCCAGGATGCCGGGGTTACACCCCTACTCTTTTTCGAAGGACATCCTGGGATTTTTAATGACCACAGAGAGTCAGGACCGCGGTTTAACGTCTCATCCGAAGGACATGAAGGAATTCATGTGCCTGTGATAACATCGCCTTTGGAGTAATAGAGGAAGCTGGACGGGCTACGTATGTAATCAGGAACACATCTCTCCTGTGGCACATTGGGTGGGCTTGTTCTTAGAGAATAGCTGGAGGCGGGCCACGGCAGATTCCATCAAGGTCGGGAATCACTCCAAGGCACAGCAACAAAATGGCCATACCTTAAGGCTTTGGGACTTTGCAGAACATGAAAAACAAGTTTATCATCTATACTGTATGAAAATTATACTCCTCTGCGAATCGAAATACCTACTCCTCTCTGGCAATAACATAGATTATGGTGGCAGCTTTAGAAGACAACACTTCGAGATGCCATGCAGATATATGGGCCTTATGAATGGCAAGTAGATTATGAAAAGCTCAGTGGTCACCAGTGGATTCATTTAGGGCCATATAAGAAGTTTTGTTTGCAGAGAGGCACTCATGGCTGGAAGTCATGCACAGAAATAAAGAAAATTGGACAAATATTTAATGCCTGTTAGATTTTTTCATAACTTTTTTTGTCCAAAAAGTTTACCAAAAAAGAAACAACAAATCGCTAATTTATAGGTATTCACCCCCTTTAATATGATGGAAAGGGGTGTGATGTGATCATCATTGGTGCTGCCAATTTGTTTTAGAAGTCATAAATGTTAAACAAGATGTTAAAATGGACTGTGCTATAAATCTGGGGAGTCCAATTCATTTTGAGTCAGTATTATGGATCAGCTTATATCAAGAAGAAGTTAGAAGTTAGAAATTGAAAAGCTCAAAGCATGTATAGTTACAAGAAGATTTCCCAGGCAGAAAGTGATCTCAGCTGAATGAGAATGGAGTGCATATAAAAACTGCTGTCTGGGTATGTGCAAACTATGAAGTCAGCTGGAAGAAGGCTTTATCTAGAGAGACAAGAATCAAGCTTTTGGCCATCAGACTAAATGGCATGTTTGGCAAGACAGACACTTCTTATCAGAAACTTAACATCCCTGCCATGAAGCACCATGGTGGCAGCCACAGCATCATGCTATGGAGATGCTTCTCTTTAACTTGGGAGATTTGTTTTCTGGCAAGATTTAATCCAAATCTTCTGAAGAGACATGCTTGATTTAAATGATGAACAGATACAATTAGGCTACTATTCACATATAAACATTTATCAGCGCACATACAGAGCACATCAAATATGGTAAATGAAAGCTCCCTTGTACTTGACACACAAGAACAAACCTCATTGATTCTTGCATTTCAGTTTTAGTTTCTGCAAAACAATTTCATTCATTTTTTATCACTCTACACATTTGCGATAATTATCAATGACATTTTGTTGCCCAAATTGTGAACAAATAGATTTTATTAACTTCCTGAACTGCACAAAACTAAAATCTCCATTTAGAATCACAGATGCACAATTTCTTTTACAAAAGTGCTATACAGTGAAATAATCACTTAAGCAATAAAGTGCAAATCACTTTGGTCTGTGTCTGTATTTGTGGGCCCAGTGCTTTGTTACACCGATGGCTGAAACATTTCAACAGAATATCTGCTTCACTGTTTCACTTTTTATGAATGAACAAATAATATGTGGCTGTCTTGTAGAGGTGACGCTTCCCACAACACACAATTCACTGGCTCGCGGAAAGTGCTGCTGTTCAAAGATGTTAATTAAAGTTTCTAGCTTGTATTTCTAACACTTTTACAGAGCTCAAGGTCGCTTTACAGCAAAGGTTATACTGTATGAGTATATACATGACATACATGTCTTAAAGATGTAAAACATACTGTTGTTATTTAACAATTGAATGACCATGCAGATTTACCCTTTAAAGATTAAGTGTTCTAACAATTTCTGTGCCAGTAGCATCACCGGAATTGCAAGAATAAACACTAACTCGCATTGATGCTCCCTCCATTTTTGAGCCATGGCTAACTTTAGGCTCTTTATTTTATTTCCTATTCATTTTTCTGCCATTGTGTAAACAATCAAATTATAATTAATGGACAAATCTGCTTCTACATCCATCTGAAAGCCAGTCCAAAGGCAGAATTATACAAGAGATTTTCAGAGCATCCACACAAAGCCACTGATGGAACATGACACGTGTTGCTTCTGTTGTGACCGGGGGGATTACGCACATGGCAGACAATTACCAAATGCCAATCGCTATCAACAATCTGAAAATCGCTTAGCTTGAGCCGCCAAAGAGGAATTATCAACTTTTTACAGTTCTCCTCAATCCTTTGTACTAAAAGCAACAAAATATTGTGGATCTTTTCAGTAATATGCACCAGAGGACAGCTAAAGAGAAAATGGATTTGAATCAGACTTCAGTCATGACACCTTTCGGAGTGGATTACATTCAACCAGCATTTGTTGGCATGGGGCATGAAATATACATGACTTGATTTTGGCGGATGAGATCTGCTGCGCTGCTACTGCTACTGCTGCTGCTGATGATGAGCAAATACAATAATGTGCTCAGCTTAGTCAAAAATAACAAACAAAGGAAAGACTGCTGCAATAAATGGTAGAACCCCTGTAGCAGATCTCTACAGGTGGCACTGGGGAGTAGGAGGGATAACTTTCACATTGTGCAGAGTGCCGATTTCAGGTACGATATATATGGTTACGCGGATTTGGAAAAACTTCTGACTGGCTGGTGCCGCGGCGTTGAAAGAACCAATCAGCGTTCGGTTGGAGTTTCTTGCCTGAACTATGTATATATCAGACATTGAACTTTTAGGTTATATTTGAGAGTTCATTGTTTTCCATACATTTCTATAATGGTCATATTTGCATGGCACCAGGGCCAGCTGTGTCTCGTTCAGAAAGTAAAAGAGCGGGCAGTGGGAGGATTCCTGGGAGGCAAACAGGTCTATCTGTGCATCCCAGAAATCGACTTCAGATCAGCTGGATCACCCGGGGGATAAATGCACCGCAATTGCACACTCCACCTGAGGAATCTCTGTGTACCCTTTGGCTGCCCCACCATAGAGGGTAGTAAGAGTGGAGTGAAGCAGCTTCGGGCAGTAAAAGGTGACTTCCACGACTTTGTGACCTCCTCATGTACCTCCGGGAAGAAAGGTACTGCGGCAGGACAATGCTGTGAAGCACGCCCCGCGCTGAGAAACCAATCGTCCAACCGCAAGCATTCAGGGCAGGGTGGAGTGTTCCACTCAAGCCCAATGCTCGCAGCGGCCCGGGAAAGCATGGCCATCAACTCTGTGTCCGACTCAACCTGCACCACACTCCCAGAAGGGTGCAGCACTGCTGAGTCTTCATCCCATCAACAATCAACCATCAACAATCTCTGCCTAGCGTGTTAAAGGCTGTCGTGGCTGTCAGACAAGATCAGGAAGCAACAGCATCCAGAAAAACACAGGTGGAATTCCATCTTGAAAAAGGCGCAATGTTTTGCTCTTTTAGGGAATCTTCTCTATTGTGTTGAAGCGCCCAGAGGCAAAATTGCTGCACTCATCTGTGCACTTGTGGGGCAAAACAAAGATGAATGCACCTTTTCTCCAGTGGAAGAACATCTCCTCTCTAGCAAAGGGAAATGGAAGAGCAAGTAAAGACAACCGCTCGGCTCCGAAGCAAAAAGCTGAATGAGTGAGTTGCCAGCCAGCTTACCGTATGTCCGGGGGAGTGGCTTGGCATGCAAATCTCACTCCCCAATCATCATTGGCCAGTTTTCTTACTACCCGAAGGTGACTGGGCTCCCAAGGGAGACCCGATACATCAGTATAGACGTAGCGTTGAACTTGACTGGTATGTATAGTAATAATTAAGTTTGCTTTACAGACTACATAAATAATAACAAAGAAAAACAATACTTACAATGGGAGTTCATAAATACTGATGAACATTTCTGTAAGGGTTTTAAAAACAAATACTTGACTAGAATATTTCAGCACTTTCCACTGCAATGAATTGTACATTGAAGTACCATGGCATAAATATTCTTTACACAAGCCTAATGAAATCTGTGTACATAATATACAAGTAAATTTAATGGATAAGGGAAAGAATATAAATAATCCCAGGAGTATTTTTACATTGACTGTTCATTAGCATCCGGTTTTTCTGCTCCATTAGCGTTACATTATTTTCAGACTGTCTATAGCCAAATTAGCTGCAAACTCCAACAACATCAACTCGATAAACCACCTGGGGAGGTATTGATATATCATTTTTTCAATCCCCCACCTCATTAAAGCCAACGCTTTCAATGACTTGGACAAACCCTAGATAATCACGGGCTAATTCTTCCAAACAAACCTGCTCCCTGCTGACACCCTGCAAAATGAACTTCATAAACAGATTGAGGGGGTGATCGATAAAGCCATTCAAGTTTCGCTTTAACTTCCACATATCGTCCTCATCTCAAATGATTTTATCATTGTGTTTCTATTTCATTGGCTGCGACTTTCCTCTTCCCTCAGTGTCACATTTGATCAATCCTGGAGTTATGGGCCAGTGCTCAAGTGTTCTGGGCACTCATAAAGATTCACTTAATGGATTTGTCCATTGGCAAAGGAACCACAATAGAATCTGACCCGCGCGTCGGAAGGTGCTCCCTCTGAAAAGATGCTTTGTTTACTTATGAACCTGTCAGTTGTGGCACCACGTAAAATGCTTTGGAGTGTGTCCGATCAAAGAGAATCTCTCCGCTGAGCGACTGCTGCCTGACAAGTTGGCACACTTTCAAAATACACTGTCAACTCATTGTTTTAGTTAGAATTTTTTCCAGTATCAGTATCCAAGCAAGATTACTTCAGAGGCAACCCTTGTAAAAAAGAAGTACATTTTTGTATATATAATATACTTTAAAATAATATGCAAACTTAATGTAATGTTTTCAGACACTTAATTACATATTTACAAATAAATAAATAAAAATGTATAATAGCTTTTTTTGACCCACTTAAGTAGGAGTTTTTTTTTTTTATGTATAATTCATACTTATGTTGTCTTTAATATATGATTAAAATGTACTGCCAAAAGTTTTGACAAACATTTATGGTTAAATTGAAATATACTTTAATGTCAGTTCTGTTGAAACGTGTCCGTCATGTATTTAAATATATTTGTAATTACACATTTATAATGATAAAGTTGCTCTTTGGTAGATTTAAAATATACTGTATATTAACTAAATGTAATATCAAATAACTCTACTACTAAATTTATAATCAAGTACTTTACATGTGCTTTAGAATGGTAGTGTAACGCATATTCGGTTGTCTTAGTTTCATGATATTTGTTTCTTAGTTTCTTATTGTAAAGCTGCTTGATTTTAGGCAAACTATACAGTAGGATAAAGTGCTATATAAACAAACGTGACGTGATTTTACTAGAGTTCCGAATTGCAGAGCTCGTGCAAACACATCCATATCATATGTTTTCTCAATTTTGTTGTGTGTTTATTTTGTTATTGAGCGGAAAGTGCGCAGCATATATTTACATATTTATCTAACTGTAGCATGCAATGTGGGCGGTGGGAGTAACTATATATATATAGATATTAGATACTATATAGATATATCGCCATCTACAGGGCATTGACGGTGCAATTTCTTGAGTGTTTTGCCCTTACCCACCCAAACTTGTCAAGAAGGCTTTATTACGTGAATGAGAGTACATTAGCAGGTAATTTCTGAATCACAGATGTTTCATATATGACATGAGGACATGGCTGCAGCCGGTGATGAGGCTTTGACTATTCAATTTTACTTATATTATTTATCCTTTATATTGAAGAATTTTTTTGAAGGACATTGGTTTGAGCACTTGAGCACAAAGTCTTGAGTGTTTGCAGACATTTAAGATGCTGTTGTGTAGACCTTATTGCAATATTGAGGTGTTCAGTTTTATTTAGATTTTAGAAAATAAACGTGATTTCTATTTTTAGAAAATAAACGTGATTGCTCACAAATACACTGTTTCTTGTTTTTCATTGCCATGTCTATTTAAGGGACTGTCACACTGCACTTTTAATTCAAATGAATAGTATTCAAACGCATTCAAATGCGTCAGACTGGAAATGCAAGCTCATGCGAAAGTCTCACATTTCGCCAGAGGTGGGTAGAGTACCCAAAAACTGTACTCAAGTAAAAGTACAAGTACTTATAGAAATATTTACTCAAAGTAAAAGTAAAAGTAATAATCTTAATAGTTACTTGAGTAAGAGTAAAAAAGTATCCAATGAAAAAACTACTCAAGTAGCGAGTAACTTACTTCGGATCATATAGGCCTCTATTTTATATATATATATATATATATATATATATATATAGGCTACAGTATATATGAAGACTTCAGATGCAAAAGCCTCTGAGTGCCATCTGAAACTTTCTTCTAAAACAAGCATTTTTATCAAGCTTGTATATTTAAGTTCAGTAATTTCACTTTAATGACAATTAATAGGTACTTTTCATTGCCATTTAAGTGAAATAACTGAACATAAACATACAAACTTGATAAAAATGCTCTTTTAGAAGAAAATTTCAGATGGTACTTAGAGGCTTTTGCATCTGAAGTCGTCATATATATATAAAATAATATTATTTAGATTTTTTTTATTTAAATGACTATTATTTTCATAAGTAGATTGGCTCTCTTTGCAACAAAAAACATTATTTCTGCCATCTGTAGCCCGAAAATCATTGCCTGTCCTTTGGTTTGTATAATAGTAACTTACATTTGGATTATTAGACATGTAGAAATAAAGTGAATCTGCAGAGTGTTGCATTCAAAGGCATGTAATTGACACAGAGAAGAAAGAGTTAAAACTCTTCACATGTGCTCGCGCTCATGACTGCTACTGAACATCTGAACACAAAAAAACAAACACAAGTACATCGACGGATCTTTTTCTGTCTGTTCTCCAAAATATAATCAAATGTATATTTCTGTAAGCATGTTTAAACTGGTTAACTGTGTGTACGGCAGGCAAAGGCATTCGTTTTCAAGTCGAGTTCGTACGCCACTGCGCAACAATACACACAAACTACCGCAGGATGGCGGGTGTTCATAAACTGTGAACAATGGTAGCTTATTTAATGTAGAAATTAATGTATTATGTCCAAAAAACGGGTAATGTCATCCTTTCTAGTAGTGCTATCATGGCATAATAATCTGTTTGGTTGTAAAATGTATTACCTGAGTTAAATGAAATCGAATGTATCGTCCTGTGGAATCATTCATTCACAGACAGCTTACGAAGATGTTCAACTAATAAAGATCTTCATCGCTGGCAAATATATGATGCATTTGAAGATTTGCTCTCACTTGACTGTACTGTAGGTCCACGGCCACTTCATCCAACGCTCTTGATGTCCTTAAATCTTCCTGTTACGACTCCGAGTCGAGTGTGAATTGCAATCGCTTCAGACGATTCAGTGCGTGCAGGAACTGAACAGAATCAGGAACTGAATCATTCAAACTGATTCGCGAACCGATTTAGACAGATCTACCAACTTGTTTGATGAAGTCTTTGAACAGAATCGACTCAAAAGAGTGATTCATTTGTGAATTGAGCATCGCTCAAGCCCAGAAAAAAAAAGATACATCGCGCTTGGAATAAACTACGCATTTAACAACACATTGCATTAAAATAAAGTAACGAGAAGGACGTCGCCCAACGTAACGAAGTAAAAGTACAGTTTTTTCATTAGAAATGTACTCGAGTAAAAGTAATAAGTACCCACATTCAAATCTACTTGTAAAAGTACAATTTTTCCAAAAAAATACTCAAGTAAATGTAACGAAGTAAATGTACTTCGTTACTACCCACCTCTGCATTTCGCTGCGTTCCAAAGTTCTATTTTAGTGAACTCTGAGCTGTGAATTCGCATCACGTGAAGACGTGTGACCAATAGAAGATCGATACGTCACGCCGTGACCTCTTGGCTGAATTAAAAGAACAATATTTTTACAGCAAAGTCGAGGAGATTGTATGTTTTTTTTTTACATTTTTAGTGTATTACTATTTGTTATATGTTGAATTCATGTTTATAAAAAAAAGATGTTGCAGAGCGTGAAGTCATATCACGACCATTGCAGTGTCTGAAGAAATTTTGCATGCTCAAATCTAGTGTGACTGCGGCTTTAGGTGTTGAGAGCTAGTGTATCCTTGAGCCTACATTTAGTATGAGTACTTTAGTACTGTTAAAATCAGATAGCCTAATTTAAAACTCAAGTCGTATTGGAATTGGTGACTTAAAATTGGGGAATTTGGTCATTTTCAATGTGAGGTATCTACTTTTACTCAAGTATGGTTTCCATGTACTCTTATTAATGCAAATGTTTAATGTTTAATTGCATTTGATTAATGCAAATGTTATTACATAGTAGTTAGCTTAAATTCATTAATTTAAAGTGGAACACATTGATAAGGCTTTTTAATCCTAAAATGCTACCGTAGTGTTGCCGCTTTCAGCTGGATATAAGGGTTGGATGGGCTTGTATCCAGCAGAGATGTGTTGTGCATTGACTAGACGGACTCCACATGAACGTGAGTAAATCACTGGCAGAACTGCAGGGCGGTATGACTGTATAATGCTCTGAGTGCGGTCAGAGCACAACAGCTTGTTACCGCTGATTAATGGAGACAACCGGGCACCATCCGTTAACGGCAATGCAGGCAACTGTGTCAGTGGAGCACCGCTGCAGGTGGCCAAATGAGGCGAAATCGCAGCTATCTGTCTGCAGCCAATAGCACGTTAGAATCAGACCAACTTGTAGCAAGATTCCCAGTGGGTATATATATATATTCAAACCTTGACTACTGTCCTTTGGGTACAATGTACTCATTATTTTCATGTTGTATTGCAAAACACTTTTGCTGCTATTGTGGTGGGTTACAGGTAAGGTTAGGACAGGTTTGATGGTGTGGGTAGGTTTAAGGGTGGATTAAGGGGTCAACAGTGTAATTGTAGATGTAATTACATGCAGGTATTTTCTAATTTTAAGTAAAATGTAAAAACATGAATAGATCCAATATATTGTACACATGCAAAACTTTTGAATAAATAATGACACCATAAGAACCATACATTAATCATTATGCATCAGCTCAACATGTGCTACTTGCTGATTCTCGTGCAGAGATGACAGAAAACGCAACCCCTTAATATTTTCACTCATATTTACCCATAGTAGAAATAGCATTTTACTTCTATTTACCCTTAATTGTTGTAATTTACAATTTACACACAAAAGTATTTAAGAGTAAATAATGTAATGATATAAATCAACCTTCTATTACATATAGTGTAAATAATATCTACCTTTTTTACAGTGTAATATCTAATTATTTAAATATTATTTATTCATTTAAAAAACAATTACCCCCGATTTACACCTGCATCTCTTGCACCACAGCTCAGTGCATCTTGGCACGAGCTCTAAGCACTAGACTAGGCATTTGAGAGACAGCCGTGGCATTTATATCTCAGAAGCTTGCGAAAAACAAACAACTAAGCAGTTAATTATCAAGGGTCGCTTCAAAAGTTAGTTTTGAAAACCAGGGATTTTAAATAAAATGGCAACCCTAAATAAAGACCCCAGGTGTTTACCTCCACAAAGCATGTCCAATTTTTGCATGGATAGTGTGTTAATTGAAGCAACCTCAAACACAAGAATGCATCATCACTTAGATGAACAGACCTTCCGTTAGGGAGATCCTCTGCAATAGGGCAATTTGTCATCGCTACAGTGAGCGTGACGCTCTGGGCTATAAGACTGTGTGCATTTGGGCAAAAGAGAAAAGAAGACCAGCCTTGGGCAGAAAAGAAATGTTTACAGAGGCTTTGTGCACATATAGATTTATATAAGAGAAATGGAGTGTATCCTTCATCAAATTAATGAAAATGTACAGAGAGTGGTGCTGTGACTAAAATGCAATTTCTTCAGTAAACAGTTATACAGAGAGTCAGTATTAGGGAAGTAATTTGAAATTTAAAAGACTGTCAGTCATACTACCATAAAAAAAATAAAAAATAAAAAAAAATAAACTTCATATTTAAAGGCACACTATGCAAGATTTGTACCTTAATATAACGCTTCGAAATCATTTCAATGGTAAACTAACTCGGTAGGGCGAACTGCTCTGCGAACTACTGCTAACCCGGACGTCGAGGTCACTTCCGTGATTTGGGAAAAGCACGTAAAAGTCCTGTCCTGGGGGGGTTTACTCCGAACCATCCCTTTAAACTTAAAAGACTCAATGAATCATTTATTTGAACGATGAATCATTTATTTGACTAGTGATTTACATGAACTGTGCAAACAAACTGATTCAGACTTCCTAAGTGCCCATTATGCTGCACAACGGAGTGTGTTCAATTGCTGCAACACGGTTTTGAAAACTATTGTTTCGCTACTGAAAGCGATTGGTCTAACTTATAGCAATAACTTTAAGTTAGCTATTCTCTCTAATACTGTACTGAGAATACTGATGAGAATACTGTTCGTGTTCAACATTTATCGCATATTGTGTAATTTGGCCTGAACACTGTATTGTGTACTGTATGTAGACAAGCTCACATAGTTCAATGTGTACCACTAAATTTACTCCACTTCACATTGTATCTCACAGAAGAAATGATTGTTGTAAGGCTAAATTATCAAAATAGTGAGTAGCCTCAACTAATACAGCTCCTATTGAAAATTCCAAGAAAATGTTATAAAAAAGAACCATATATCAAACCCCTTATAAATATCACAAAATTGCAAGAATGATGCTTGGTATGTTTGTGTGCTCATAATGCCATGAGGTTTCAGGTAACAAGACATGACGTGAGACACACAGCACCAATATACCGTGCTCAATGTGAAAATCTAATCTTGCTTGGTGACCAGAAGCTGAATTATTTCTGTGTGTGTGGGTACAGCGGAGCCTTAACCATAATTTACCTGCTTTTATAGACTCTTTATCATCCGCTTACCATGGTCATCTGACAGAATTCCAATGGTCACTCAGCACAGCAAATTTTCCGTTCAGCCATAATAAAACAGTGAAATGTAGGGGCCATATTTCCTCTGTAAAGGATCCTCCTGTACCACATTTCACAGACTGTTAATCTCCATCGCCCCAACAAATGCATTGAGATTGAAGCCCGTCGAGAAGGAGCGAAACAAATTTGTCTATAGATTCAATTAACAGCTTTAATTATAGGTGACATTAAGTGCTGCATGCTGTGATAATTGCAGTTAATTGAATATTTTCTTTAATAGACAAAAATATGATCTTGTTTTTATTATGTTATATATATATTTGACTCACAGCAGTGGAAGTTATTTGTTTATATATATATATATATACATACCCTAGGTATAACAAACATACCCTAACCCTAACAAATAACATCCACTGCTGTGAGTCACTGGAATATAATTGAGGCTAATCAATGCATGTTAATTATAATTAAGGCAAATAATCCAACTGCTAATATCATTATCCCACGGACTGCTGTTAACTGAACATACTGGTGAGGAAGAGCTACAAGCACAATCTGACATATTCAGCAGATTCGCTGTCATGGCCCGTTTCGATTATCACGGCGGAGCGCTGCTATGTCTCATCTCAGGTTCTCAACATCACTGATGCTCCCCAGTCATTTTCCAGTAAGACTTTAGGAAAGGAAACTGGGGCGAATGACAGTGGTTTCAAGCGATTGTGCAGTTTGGGCTTTTTTGATTGTATTCCTGTAACCAAGTGGTTAGATCCTATTTGGATCCTAGCCTAAGATCCTATTTGAATTATTTACAATTGCTGGCAGGTCAAAGCTAAATGGCAGGTAACGGAGAAGGGAATGAGCAAAAAGCGAAACCCGTGACCCCAGAGCTGTCCAGAAATCTCAGCGTTGCAGAATTCCACAAAATTCCCAACATTTGCCATAATGACAGTTAGTAGACATATAGGTGCAACGTTACTTATAGTCAACAGAATGTGTTACCAGTCCATTGAACAGAATTCAACAAATGTTCACTAAAATCAGTGTAAAAAAATCCCAGTAACACTTTACAATAACATTTCAATTGTTAACTTTAGTTAATGGATGCATGATTAACAATACTTCTAACATTTACTTATACATTTTTAACAAAATTTGTATCCGTTAACATTAGTTATTACACGGCTCTGTGGAATACTTGATTCTGATTGGTCAATCGTGCCATCCAGCGATAAGTTATTCCCAGATAACAACTGCTGAAAACAGATAACACAGGCTCATCCGGGTCACTGAAGTCAGCAGCGCTCTACGCTAGCTAGGAACGTTTTTTCTTTGTGGAAGTTTTGCATTTAGTGAACTAATAAAATATTAAAACCCAGTTATTTAATTATGCCATCCAGTATCGTGGACTCGCTCTCTCTTGTTTCATACAAACGCAGCTGCTGCCATTTTGTGACTATTGTTTTGTACACTGTTAGATTATGAGATACAAACAGGTACGATTTTAAAACAGTTTAATCTGAAATCTCTTATCTCCATAATTATTTATGTGGCGAAATGCTGTGTAATAAGTGGTATGACTGTATACCGTATCTCTTAAATGTCCGTTTAGTTGGAACTTGCCGCGCTGCAACTGCTCTCTCCGCGGAAGCTTTGCCTTTAAAGACCTAATAAAATATTTAAACTCAGATCAATATTTCATGTCTAATTATTTACACAAGTAGCCGTGCAATAAGCGGGATAATGTACATCCAGCATGTTGGGATAATAATATTAATGTACATCCAGCCGGTTGGTATAATAAACCTCCGCTTCACGTCGGGGTCCTCATCACCCTGTCGGGGGTTTATTCTGAGATAACAACAGGCTGGATGTACATTATCCCTTACTTAATGCACTGTGAACTAACATACAAACAATGAAGAATTGTATTTTTATTAACTAACATTTACAAAAATGAATACATGCATTACAAATATTTGTGCTCATTAGTTAACGTTATAGCTAATGCATTAACTAATGTTAAAAAACAAAGTGTTACTAAAAACCCTACAAAGAAATCAACAGATTATGTCTGGCCTCCACTATGAGCTTAAACAGAGATTTTATTCACGTCAAATTATTTCTCTGCTGTGTCTCAACCTTAATATTTCTTTATGCCCCTAGAAACCATCAAATAAAAGATTACACGAAAGAAGGGAATAAACGAACAGCTAAATAAGGCAATTTTTAAAAACCATCTAACATTTTAATGTAAAATTGCCTAATTACTCATACATTATGAGACTCGAAGCTTGACATAGCATCTCTCGGGAGTGACTTTGGTACCCAAGCAAATTGCTTTCCCCTCTTTAACATCTGATTGTTAAAATTAATGAAGAATGACATTCAGCTCCGACTAATATAACGCTCCTGGGACAACATCAGCACGGAGGCCATATCATTGTTTCAGATATAAATAACTCTTTCGTTTCAGTCTTGCAGGAAAATATTGCAGCCTTTCATTAGTAAATTCGAATGCTTGGCATCTCAGTGTTCGTGGTTAGTTTCCTGAATTTTGTCTCATGTAAAAGCACAAAAAACAAACCCACTATCTTAGTAAAATAGTCAAGGTCTTTCCAGGAGCTCATATTGAAATAATGCAACGCGCCTGAGCAGATGTTGCAGGGTCTGTCCTAATTTGCTCTTATTGCTCTTCCTGTGGAGCTGAACAAAATACGAACAGAATTTCGCAGCTCCCCCGCCCCTCGTGAGACATTCTGAATTTTCTTCCCTGCTCTGTATTCTTTTATATCGGGGCCGACACTTATACTATAGCAGTCTCTCATCAGATGAAGCACTGCTTATCATAAAAGAGTTGCAAAATACTGTAATCAAATGTCTCCAGCTGGGAATGATTCTCCTCTGCACTGAGACGAGCACATGAAAGAAAAGTCAGCGAGTGAATGAAAAGAAAAGTTTTCACAGCGAGCTCTTCATGTTCTGGAAGACTTTAAGGTTGGATTGTTTTATGAAACTATGATTCATCCCATTTAGTGACTGTATATGCGTTTTCATTTATTTGTGCATACACTGTTTAAAGTAATGCCTCTAATTAGAAGCAAAAAAGGCCTTCATGGCATAGCAGACTATTTCCCACAAGGAACATTCATCTCTAATTCTTTAGAGAACGCTCAGTGTTGAAAAAAATAAATAAATAAATGTTAACCTAAAAGATGTGCTGCAAATGGTAACTTCTAAACTAATCGATTATATTCAAGAATGTCTTTTTATTAAACACTACTGAATCAACCTAAATATACATTAGGTCACACCAACAAAACTAAATTTAAAGGTAGGATCAAGGTAGAAATAGCTCTTTAATGTAACAATTGCAGGTTACCAAATACATTGTACTAGCATCTCAAAGAACTTAGAAGATATCACAATATCACAATTAAGAAAATAGTTCTTAATTGGGGTGAATAATATCTTTCTGGATGTTATTCGAATTGACAAGAATGGGCCAATAATATATAAGAGTATCCATGATAGACAACAACAAAAAAAACAACAACAAAAAACAAAAAAAATCATATGTCAAGTTCTTGTCAATGTACCCGTCCTTCTTGTAGCTTAAACAGGTAGAGCAATGGCAACTGATAAAATGTGGATGTGAATGGAAAGTCGCTTTGGATAAAAGTGTCTGCCAAATGCATAAATGTAAAAATACTCTTTGTGTTCATGTTGGTTTCCTACTGTTAATTTTTTAACCAACCTTTCGTGAACTGTTTTTAACCTCTAAAAATGTAAATGTAAATGTCATGTAAAATAGAAACTTTTATTTTCATTACACTGAATAAATGTGAGTTAAAGTTTTTATACACACTTAAAGTCCCCCTGTGAAAATGAGGATTTTAATGTTGTTTATATGTGGTGTTTTTAATATGCTTTAAGACAAACTATGTGCAAATTCATCAGTCAACACCATTGCTGCGTATTTTCTCCTTAAAACTGCAGGGAACCAAAGATTCAAAAACGCAAAAACGCATTTCTGACTAATCACGTCAACGAATGGAGGGTTAGGTTTAGGGTTCCCCGGGGCTCTGGTCCCGCTGCTGCCGGGGCACAGCGGCGATCACAGTCATGGGTTTCGCAAATGGATCTATCAGCGGGGTTAGAGACGGGCTCAGCCTTATCTCTGCCTTCAGCTGATAGGTCCAGTGCCTTCTCTCAGGGTTTGGAAGCACGCGCTGTGGTTCCTTCCGCCCCGATTGAGGAACTAGATGTTACCAGTGTCTATGCAAGAGATACTGAGGACTTGCCACCTCAGTCTCATACGTTTGAGGAGCAGGTTGAGGTTGTGACAAGAGCAGTTGAAAGACTGAGTATTGACTGGCCAGCAGATAAGCAGGACGTTCATTCCAAAAGCAGGCTGGACGAACGCTTCCTGCCATCACAACCTCAACGCCGGGGCCTACAGTTTTTCCCCGATCTCCACATTGAGGTGTCAAGATCATGGGAGAAACCGGTTTCGTACAGAGTGTATAGTGCACAAACATTGCAAGCTATCTCTCCCCCGAGGCGGCATCTTACCTAAAGGCCCCAGCATTACCCACTAAGCCAGTCAGAACCACATCTTCGCTAGTGGGTAAAGCTTACTCAGCCGCTGGTCAGGCTGCAGTATGCCTTCACACCATGTCGCTGCTGCAGGTCTACCAAGCTGTGTTGTTAGGAGACATAGACGAGGGCGGGGGAATTGGTCCTGATGTTTGCGAACTACGTCGAGCCACAGATTTATCTCTCAGGGCCACCAAGGAGACAGCATAATCCATCGGCCGCTCTATGGCAGCCCTGGTGGCCACTGAGAGGTATCTGTGGCTCAACCTAAGCAATATTAAAGAGAAGGACAATAATTTTCTTATGGATGCGCCCCGTCACCTTCTGGCCTCTTCGGCGACGCTGTAATTTCAGTCGTCGAGAGGTTCCAGGAGGCAGCCAAGCAGTGGCCGCTTTCCAGAAGCTCCTCCCCGTCGCTCTCATGTCTCCGCAGCTGCTGAGCGGGAACAGCCTCAAACTTCCAAAGCCAGCTCCTCACACCGTGCCACCCCGAAGCAGAGCGTAACCTCCCGCGTTCCCCCACAGAAAGGCTGGGGACAGGGAGGGCGCTCTCAGCCACAGTCTTCGAAGGGTAAGACGGATCTGAGGACCGTCATTATCTCCAAGAAGGCTGCGGGGGAGAGGTCCTGCACCGAGGGCTCAGGCCAGTGAGGGCAGTCCCCCCTGAAGTGGAGCGGTTAAGACATTTCAAAATAAAGTTTATTTTGTTTAATCTTTTACTTTATTATTACAATTATTTGATCAATTTGCATTGCAATAAAGTTCTTTGTGCGTGCCTAAATTTGTCATTTCTTGGGGAAAAAAGTAGGTGTCAAGCCCTGCAAGTCATTGGTTGAATAAGATTTTTGAAAGATTTGCCCAATAGAGAGAGGTTTTGTCGAAGAACAAATATTAGAGTGAACACTGGTATTTGTTAAGCATTGCTTGGACTGACAGGTGTAAAGTTGCATTCTGAGTTGATCAGACTCTGATGGCAATTGAAGTTGTGTTTACCCAGGACTCACTCTCAGCTTTCATGACATTAGAGCGTAGATCTATTGGCAGGAGCTCTTAAGATTGTTTCTAAGCTATAGACTCGTATAGGAGACAGGCATTTATCTCAGTATTAGAGTAGCAGGATTATCCTGACCTCAAAACATGCACATCATCCCTGTGTGGTCCACCAAACTAATTCAGATGCCTGGCATCACCCCAGAAACACTTGAGATAAAATCCGAAAGAGAAACATTCAGTTCTAAATACTCCTGTTCTCGCTGCAGTCCGTTGCTGAGTTTGAGTGGATGTAAGGTAATGAACTGTGGCTTAGGGAAAATCATTGGGGGAAAATGGATGTACACAGGCTTGAGTAATCACTTTAAAGGAAGTTTAGCTCTGCCTTAGAGACAAGCAAAGCTCCATGATCAAATACAGCACAAAACAACCTTGAACAGTGCAGGATTTTTTTTCACCTCCCAAAATAAATCATTGAAAAAAAATGGAAAAAAAGATAAATGGGGGAAAAAAACATAAATATATATATTCTACCCATCTGGGGTTTTAATGTTGGAAAGCACTGCCAAGTGCTTCTTGTTTTCATGCCAGATGTGACCAGAAACTGAGAGGCCTTTTCAAAACGATTTGTGCCAATATTCTTTCAACATGCTAATAGGACTAGAGAATAAATGGGCCAATATGCCTTTAATAATAATCATAATAATATTATTAATAAAGATGCTATATTGTCTCTGTACTAAAGCCAAAACTGGTAAAATAATATCTGGAAAATGTTTACTTTCTATCAACCATACAGCAATAAAATAAAATTCAACGGAATAACATTTTGATTAAAACAACAATATCGTTCAGTAGTTGTATCAAAATCAATGATTACTTTAACACGTCGACTCCCTGACGAAGGCTTGTATGCCGAAATGCGTCGGAGTGTTTTAAAGGTTTAAAGATGACCAAGCCATAACAATAAAGGCTTTTTAATCTTTCTAAAGAGAGTACCTTGGAGTTTCCTGAATTTTTGATTACTTTAACATGTTAACTTTAACAGCGCTGAAACAATGCATGTGTAGAATCCCCCCCAAACTTCCTTGTCCTCAGACCCCAGTATGAAAGTATTGAAAACATGTATGTTAAGACAATATTATTGCAAATAGTATTGAATTTATTTTTGAAAGCAACAAATAAATGTCAAATGTTTCATTATATTGTAGTAGTTGCTTTGCCATTGTTTTTGGAGGGTTCTTAAATGTGTGAAATGGACTTTGACATCAAAGCTCAGGATGTACTTATTGAATTATACCAGTGTATCAATTACCAACACAATTCATACAAGAAGGACAATGTCTCATGCCAGTCTGTGCTTAAAATTTGTTCTGTGAGGCTCAGTTAGCACTTCAGCTTTCTCTTTGTTGACTGTGCCAAACAACTGTGTGATGGGAACAGGGCTAAGGCTTTCTGTGAGCATAAAACAGTTTAATACCCTCAAATGTGTTATAATTTCAATGTTCACTCACCCATAACTCGTAATCTCTCCGCACCAACTACCACCTCATGGTCGTCCGCAGAGAAGAGCAGTTTTCCTGCACTTGATTTTACCTCCAGCATTTTGCCCCGTGCATGAACTCCATGAGAACCTGGCAAAAATATATTTTACAGTTTATGATGGACATTTTCCATGTGTCCCCAAATAATCTACCTCAAATTATTATATATATATATATATATATATACAGTATATATATATATATATATATATATATATATATATATATATATATTAGGGGTGTAACGGTACATGTATTCGCCCCGAACCTAACCGTTTTTTAAATTTTATTTTTTTATTGTATTGTATTGTGAGTGTACACAAATAAAAATACAATTTGTGTCGTGAAAGTTTAACTACTACAGTCCAGTGATTAAATGTGTGTATCCTGGAAATGAATACCTCAGGTGCCACTTAACTCACTGTCTCTTCGTGGAAAGGTGAAGAAAGCTCAGATTAAAAATGGCAACTTTCTCCTTCTCGCTCATCTTTCCGTGATTTCTTGAAAAAGCGCAATATTTAACTTTGTGCATCCGTCATTGTCACCGCATGTTAATGAACTCTCGTGCACAAAGAAAGTGTTAGGCTACGCACAACACCTTGATAAAACCAATAAGCTTGAAAACAGCCGTTGCATTTTACCTTGCAACATTGGTCAATCTCTCAGTTAGAGTAACAAATCTTTTTATTTTAAGCAATGAGGAATCTCAAACGATATCAAACGACATCATCCACATGTGCCAATCACCGAAGCTAGGCAGAAAAAGACTAAAGGAGCGCAACAATGAATCTCTGCACAAGTTTTATTTTTCATTATTCCATTCATTTTGTACTTTTATAAAACAAAAGATGCTTTTCAGTACTGTAGCTGATTGTGAACCAAATAACTTTGTTTTACTAGCCCTACAAAAAAAATAGGACCTATGCAAGAGTGCATTCTGTTTACTGCTTAGTGCTTAAAACACTAACGGAGGCAGTACTGTACCAAATACCTCAGGGAGACTGAGTGCCACTAGGTGAAACAAACTGTAATACTGTACATCAATATATGTTCAAAATAAATGGAAAAAAATTGCATTAGGGGTTTGTTGCTTTTTCCTGTTGTACCAAACTCGTATCGAACCGTGACCCCAAAACCGATCTACGTACCGAACCGTGACGTCTGTGTACCATTACATCTCTAAAATATATACATGCAAACAAGCAGCAAGCAATTAAAATATTTGCCATTTGGCACATTCAATCTTGTAATTTACTTAATGACTTTTCTGACCAGCTAGTATACAATGCACATTAGAATTCAATGAATGAAACATATACTTGTTTTTACACTTCCACTTAATTTAGTTTTGTATACAGTTGTTCTAGCACCATAACTCAAGTGAAAGTCACTTAACTAGTCCATTTAAGGCTAAATTACTTTCATTAAAATATAGCCTTACTAGTACGCTATTAACCAGGACTTAATAGTACATGCATCCGTGCACATGCAATTACCTCGCTGTAATGAAGTCTCTAGTCACAGTTATAAAGGCTACATCATGAGAAGGATGAGACTATAACAATCTGGCTATCAAATAACCCTTTAACTCTTTCAAAATAGTAATTTAACCATCTGTCCCATAAAATCTAACATTATAGCTGCCTGGATTCATTTTCCTCCTGTGAGCGGATTGGCCCGTATAGTCGCCTCCTGAGTTCAGTGAATATTTCATTTCATGCTATCTACCCTAATATAAACGCCCACAGAGATGGGGCGAGAAATCTTCATTCCGATTTATAGTCTGCGAAATCTTGGGGAGCAAGACCATTGTAATTAGCACAAAGGGGGTTGCATGAGGGTTTTTAAACAATTCTTAGCTTAAGTGTGTTTGTATTTGTGTGCTTACCTGCAACGAGTTGAGATACTAATTGCTTCTTCTCGTTGAGGATGTTGACAGACACGTTCTTAGAAGACTGCAGGAACAATGGGCTTCCCTGACATTAAAAAGAAGAGTCAACAAATAATAAATAAATAAATTCAACTTGTTTTTATTTGTAATGCATACAAAAAAAGAGAAACATACAAATTGTCTTCCACACTGTAAAAGGTGGTAACCTGCAGTTGTTATGTTAATGGTGCAGTAAGCGATTTCTGAGAATCATTGTTGAACACTGTTGAGATTTCAAATCAACCCAAACAAACACACCATTGCTCATTGCTCCGCCCCCCCAAAATGCCCAAACACGTAATGCAAGAGTAGATGTCTCTTTATTCATGGCAGAAGCAAAGCAAAATAATGCTTCTTGAAAAATAAAGCGAAGATGACGCACTTACGACAAGGAATGTAATGTCTCTCAGCCGTCTCTCTTTCAACAGTCTTTCTTCAAATCTCCCTCTTGCTCACTCTCTCTCCTCCCCAATCATGAGTGGACACGCCCCCTGCTGCTGATTGGCTACAAGTTTGTCGTGGTGATTGGTCCGATCCACTTTCAACAGTGTTTATCAGAAATTGCTTACCGCACCTTTAAAGAGCTATTTCTACCTGAACACACTCTCTCTCTCTCTCTCTCTCTCTCTCTCTCTCTCTCTAATTAAAAAATCAGCCAGTGCAAAATACACACAATCAAGATACATTCTCCGAAAACAAGTCTTAATATTTTATGTTGTCATGCTAATGAGGTGAATGTGTCTTTTAAGGCTGTTTAAATATTGTATCAGGAAAATAAGACAACAATACTTGTTAAAAATTATTTTGCAGTGTTACACGTTCGCCTGTGAGTGCACAATGTAAGCATTTGTGAAGTCTCTCCTCAGGCAGGGTACTGTGCAAACACTTGGTAAAGATGTCTCTCTGTGCTTAGGGGCTGATCAAACATCAACACAGCATGCATGTCTGGGTTGATTTAAGTGTTGGGCAGATGGTCTCATCAAGAATATATATACAGTATATACTGTATATATATATATATATATATATATATATATATATATATATATATATATATATATATATATATTTTTTTTTTTAAATGCAAGGCATGCAACATCTGCATACAGCTGAAAATAGTAACAAAAAATACAGATATCTGTCATAATCTTGAACAATATTTCAAGCTCCAGTTGACTCTTTAAATAAAGATACTGTGTTGCACATTAAAACCCAGAGATACGTCTTTAATTTAAATTATGCATTTTAGATTTGCTGCTTTGTTTTAACTCATGTGTAAAATGCTTTCTTTTCAGATGCGCTTCATTATTGTGGGAACATCTGCAAAAAATAGGTCAGAAACAGAAAAAAAAATGTGTGAGGCTAATTAAGAGGAACACAAGCTATATTTCCTATGATATGCACATATCTTTCATTAAATTCCTTGTCATTGAGGACATTTAAATCAGGAAAATACATATTTACATCTTAAATTCTAAAGCTCTTTTTTTTTTTTTTTTTTTTTTGGTTGTTGGCTTGACATTAACTTTTTTTGCTCACCAGCCACTGTGGCCAAAGTTACTAGCCACTCAACATTTTCACTGTCCACAATTTTGACATCAGTACCATGGGGGAAAACTGCCATATAGATATTTTTTATATAATCTCATAATTTGGTAGTAGGTATATTAGGCTGCTGTTACTTTAAGACCTGATGTTAGAACAGACCCATTATACTGTTACACAACTGTTTACATTCACAAAAAAATTTTAATACTCGCCAAGGCCGGCATTTTGACATTACTTTGTGTATATTTGACTGTTTAAGCGCAACAAGCAGTGAAAAATAACTACATTTTGTACTGAGAAGAGGCTTTATGCTCACACACTTTGGGTGTCTATTTATCCAGAGCAAATCAAATTAGTGAGTGAGTGGAGGCAGGTTTGTGTGTTACTTGCTGTCGGAGAGATGAGAGATGAGAAAGTGCAGCATGTATCGTTTATCTGTTCTGTGGGAAATGATTATTGGAAGCGTTTCAGATATTTCAGTATCGATATGTATCGAAAAATCTATATTTTTGACAACACTACATTGCACTTATTTCAGATGCCTTTTTAAAAGACTACAATTGAAAAATTGATATATATATACATATAATTCAACCCGTCAAACTGGGTAAAAGGAGTGACTGCATTACACGCTGAAGTCCACGCGCAGTTGGTGAGTGTTAAAGTCAAGCCCTGGTTATATATCAATTATAACACTGTACTGTATACGTGATTGAACATCAAACAGTATGAACATCAATATGTTACAAAAATCTGACGTATTTCAGAAATGCAATGAGAAAAAACTAACAGGTGATTATTAAAGAGGCGGGGTTAGAAAAAGTTGGAAGGATTTGTGACAACAGTCGAAAAGGAAAATTAAAGGCTGAGCAAGTTTTTAAAGAAGACGTTTTTTTGGTGAATCGTGCAGAATACAAACTAAAATGTGCAATGACAAAGTAAACAAGGTCAATTCTGACATTAAAGTCTCAATGTAATAGAAATGTGAACCAGATTCATCATATGAGAGTTGTTTACACAGAGAAACATCAGGAATGCAACAGGTGTTCAATTATTCATACGCTGTGACCTTCTGAATAAAACATCTAAACATCTATAACATCTAAACATCTATAACATCTAACATCTGTACCATCTCACATACATCGAAAAAAACAAAAGGTTTGGAATATTACATTAGAAGGCATCATCACAAAGAGAGTGTGAAATAATGAAGAATAGTAGTAAACGTTTAATTTCTATTTCAATGAATCTGATATAATTATGGTAAATTATTTGATATCCTTTATTTAAAAAAAAAAAATAAATCCATTAAATTTTGTATGCTTCAGTATGTGGCAGTCAGTTAAGCACTAGCGGATCAGTTGGTTGGTAGATGCATCCCCAGGTTGCTATGAACTAGAAGAGTGGCAACATCTGGTGAGTTACTGTGGTTACAGTTCTGTGCCTATGGCACTTTATGGGAATGTTCCTGCAATGCATCTTCTCCAACTTGCTTTGAATGAAAGCATCTGAAAATTACACATATATATATATATATATATATATATATATGTATACATACATACATACATATATATATATATATATATATATATATATATATATATATATATATATATATATATATATATATATATATATATATATATATATATATATATATATATAATTACATTTTTTTTATGAAAAATCTCGGGTTAATTCATGGCACTTTTCCGCATGCTATTTTAGTACCAAAACCTGCACAATATTCACAAACCATTCCCAATCCAAATTAATCTGCGCTGGTATAGTGCAATGCCATGAGTTTTTAAATTAATATAAATTAAAATATTTAATCAATATTAATTTGTTTTATTTTGGCGCAATAATTTTGATGTAAATTAAAAAAGCAGTTAGTACTCACACTTTACACGGCACACTTATCCTACAAGCTGCCTAAATGTAAAATAACACTATTTGTTCACTGTAGAAATTAAATATACAGTAGGTTCATCTTTGTCAACGCTGTATTTTATTCTATTAACATTAACGACACAGACAACAGCAGAAATATTAGGCTGCTGTCACTTTAAGACCGAATGCACGGACTGAATATACTGACACACATCCGGTTTCTCTCTCAACTGTTCACTTATGATATAAGAGAATACTTGTCGAGACGGGTATTTTTACATAATTTTGTGTGTGTGTGTCCGTTCAAGTGCAAGTAAATGCGAAAGAGGAATCAATTTCATCCGTTGCACCCCTAATAATAATGAACACACTTATCATCATGATTGCTATCTTACCAGAGATGGAGAAAAATCCTACTCCAGTAAGCTAACGTGTCCCTGACCCCAAAAATGGCAAAAATTTTGGTACTCAAAAGCGCTTCCCTCCACGTTTTCTGCTTTGCGTCATTTATTTTTTACCATGCATGCATACCATGAGTCTTTTATTTCCTACTGCAGTGGATGGGAGTTTCCTCTCATCACCAGTTCCATCAGGCCATTGCTATTCACCTCACCTCATCTCCTCTGTCTGTTTCTTTCTATCACTCTGTCTTTCACTCTCTCTAGTCTCACTTGTGCTAGACAGATGAGATAACGCCAGCACCCTACACATTATCAAGCCATCCATCCACTGCAGCCTCACTGATATTATTACGCCCGGACATTGTGTGAGAGAGAGAATGTATGTCCTCCTTGCTATCGCGCAGACACCATGCTGACAGGCCCTGATGTGCACTTACTGGTCTGGACTGGATTTCTTTGGCATACAGCGGCTGAAGGAATTCCGAATCGCCCTCCAGTTTCAGGCCTCTTTCTGTGATACGCAGGTTACCCATGCCATCCTGTAGAAAGAGGTGGAGAGAAAGAGAGGAAAAGAAAGGGAGAGAGAAATACAACAGGTTAATGGCATGAATGAAAAAAAGATGCTTATGAGTTTTTGCTAAAACATTTTTAGATTATGACATGGAAGTAATTTGGAAGAAATGTATATAATTAGAATTTGCCTCACTGCAATGAATGAATGAATCTTTGTCTTAAACAAATATATCTTAATCAGTATTTTTGTCCAGTAACAAACTGTAAACATTCGTTAAATAATATTTAAATGAAAAGCAAAATTACATTTTAAAAAGCTAAATTTAAAGCAAGACTTCTTTATAAATTAACATAAAATCTCTAAAACATTTTTACACTTATGCTTAAAAAAATGCCAATGAGGTAAAACAAAAAAGAATCAAATTAATTCAATGTATATTTTCTGAAAACAAGTATTAATATTTGACGTGATTTTGCTTCTCAATAAATCTACAGTATCTTCTTTTAAGGGTGTTTTCACTCGAAAATAAGAAAACAAAAACACTGTTTAACCTTTTTTTTTTCTTCCTACAGTGATTTATATGTTAAAGAATGTTAACGATGTTAAAGAATTAAAATAGACAATTATAGATTTATAAACAGTGGTTTTCAAACTGGGGTCCAGAACCCTCATGTCACAACAAGTTTTAGGCAGTTCGCAGAAACTTTCAGTGAAAAAAAAGGGTGTAAATAAATTAATAAGTATATTTTCAAATAAAAAAATTATATATCTCCCCTTGTTTTTAGCAGTAAAAAAACACCAAATCCAGATTGGTTTAGTCAAAAAATCTCCTCAACAGAAATCCCAGAAGAACATCAAGTGATTCATATCAAGTAATATAATAACAAATATTTCACTTTCCATTGACAAGGAAAACTTTAACAAAGCAAGCAGATTCAACAAACCTTCAGCACTTTTCGTGGGCCATACGACACTCCATAATTTCAATAGGAATCAATGAAAGAATTTGCCGCGTTGAGCAACAAAAAAGGTGTTTGGTTTTCTAAATTGATTCCAAATTTCATGAGAATTTATTTCATGAGAAATTAATGTGAAGAACATCAAGTGATTCCACTAATGTGAAATTAGTGTAGCCATATTTATTGTAGACATAGCACTTCCCTTAGGGTGTACTCACACTAGGCATGGTTGCCTTGTACCGTGTGATTGTCCCCCTCCTCACTCCCCCGCTGGCCTGTACTCACATTGTCTTTGAGCATCCAATAAATTTAAATGAATATCAGACAGCAGTGTGGATTAGACTAAAATGTCATGCTCCAACTGTATAAAAACCATGATATTGTTACAAAAATGTTAATCATTTACTTTGATTTTAAAAACGTTGACGGATAATAAAAAATTTCCCGTTAGTTTGTCAGGGAAAAAAAAGGAAACCAAACAAGAAAGAACATATTTAAACCTAGCACATAAACTTGTATTTTACAACTATTATCTGTTCTTTACATGGTAGATAGGCCTATGCGGATTCACTCTTTCTCTCAGGGTATGCACATGAGAGAGAGAGTATCCATACTCTCTGCCAAATGACAAGAAAACGAATGTTTTTTTCATGCATAGCATAAACTGCTTTATATAAAAAGGAAAGATGTGTGATAGTTACTTCAATTATCAGTCACCCAATGCTGTAACATGCATTTGACGCATGGAGAGAAAGCAGGGGAGAGGTCATGTGGCTCACCTTACTGTGTGCGTAATATATATTTACACCATATAATAATATTTATAACAACTACGAAGAGCTGCACGTGCAAGTGATGGGCTTTCGGGTGTACGAGCACTGCTTGCACATCGTATTTGCCGCTAGAACCGCCCCACGATTTGACTGTTTTGTTTGTCTCTCATTGAAAATGAACTAGGGACTTGTGCTTTCCACATGCAATGTGAAACTGTTTATGTCGAACCAAGTGGAAGGTTCCTGCCAGCCCAACCTTAGGGCAGCCCGCCAGGAATTCTCCCAATTCTCCCGATGGCCACTCCGGGCCTGCACTAAGCATTAAATGCATGCAAATGTGTTTTGATACAAGGTCCCAATAGGTCAGCTTGCTATTTTAACATTACTCTTACAGTAAACATAGACTGTTTGCTTTGAAGTCTGAAGCCTTTGGTGAGGAATTTTTTGCCACTTCCTATCCCTCACATGCTCTTATCACCATATTTAATAACGTTCACATCAAAGGATCAAAGTGCCTGTCACAATTGTACCCTGCTTTGGTCTGCTGGCCATTTTCTTTGCACAACTGCCATTAACATGAGCAAATATGGGGAATAAGTTTTACTATGTCTGACTTCTGTAACAAACTCTTTGAGTCATGCTGTTGCAATTTGCAGGTCTGTTTGGATTGAGAAGACACATTAGCATGTGGACAGGAATCAAAGTCAGTGTGTGGAATCGCTGTGTTTACTATTTGGTACTTTAGTAGCCTATATAAAAGGGGAAGAAGAGAATCAAATCATGATAAAAATAGACTCAAATTTCCAGAATTTGTGTCAACTAAAACTTAACTAACCAAAAAACAGGACAGGTTGACTAAATATGCCAAAAAAACAAAACAAACTAAAAACGTAATTTGATAAAGAACTAAAACCAAAAAAATTTAAAAAAATCAAATAGTTGACAAATTTAACATTACAATCATGCTAATTAGCAGCTTGTAACCAACTATCATGTTCCAAAACCAGAACCAAAAATCCCAAATTTATTTATAATTTTTTTCAGTAGAAGAGATTTAGGGCAGGTTGGAAGTAAAACTTGGCTTTTGTGGTGATAGAATGCAAACTAATTAAAGATACAGGAGAATGGGAAGGAAGGAGAACGAGATTAGGCGCCGTATGATAGTGAATATTTCCAGGTCTTTCTCTACATGAATCAAAGCAGAATCGAAGGAGTGGCGGATATGGGCAGAGGAAAGGCAAAGAATATGATGAATTATTCAGGCATGTTTGCAGCAGCTGACAGAAAGGCCGAAAACTCTCAGGTGTGTTTCCACACGGTACCATGCGGGAATCAACAAACCTCCTCTGGCGTGCCACAGTTTATGCAGCATCAAGGAGTAAATTGATTTCCACCACCAGTGTCACTGCACTGGCTGTTTGATATTTATTGTGGAAGAGAATGTGTAAGAGAAGAGACAAGAATTGCAAAGAGGGGTCGGGTGAAAAAACAATCTCCTTTATCTGATGCTGTGACATTGAGGGGAGGGACAGTTTAGAGTGCTTTAAAAAGAAAGAAAGAAGGGAGAAAGACACAGATCTTGTGAATAAGCTATTGCGGAATTAGCAGAAAAATTACTTCTAGGTTCCAGACCTCCAAGTGTGATCATTTCCCCTTGGGCTGTGATTCTAAAATATAAAAGCAACTGTATAATTTCATGTATAAAGTATTGTACTTTCGAAGGTGGACAAGGGTCATCATAGACACTCTGATTGGTCTGCGGCTACAGCCCCATTCAATTGTGACACATTCCCCCCATAACCATAATTTTTGTGTGCTGTGTGACACAGTGGATCTTCTATTGGCTCGGACCATAGGGATAGCCTTTGCTGCCCTTGCACATAGATGAGCTTGACAACACCCAGTCGCCGGTTTATAGTTTATCCCTCATCGGACCACTGTTGGTAAATTCTCACCACTGCTGACCAGGAGCAACACATAAACCTTGCCATTTCAGAGATACTCTGACCCAGTTGCCTTGCCATAACAATTCGGCCCTTGTCAAAGTCAGATTTCTCCTGCATCCAACATGTTGATTATGATAATTGATTGTTTGCCTACCAATTAATCTACCGAGACATTTATATGTGGCCTTGTTAGAAGATGATCACTAGCCGCGTTTCCACTGTCGGGCCAGGGCCGGGCCGTGCTAGTGCGTGCCAGGGCTAGTCGCGTTTCCACTGTCACTTCCGGGGCTTGATCGGGGCTTACTCTGGGCCAACGGCCAGGATTTCTGGCCCATCGAATACCTTGGGCCAGCTCGGGCTAGAGGCGTGGTCAAGGTAAAAGGCGGAGTTTATCGGTGTTAGGGAAAGTTATGGTCTGCGGCAAGATGCACATTTCACTTTTTTATATCGCGAAAATTAAATGCTGCTCGAAATGGAGAATCGCCTGCACTGGTCTGTCGAAGATACCAAAGCTCTTCTGAGCATTTGGGCAGAAGAAAGGGTACAACGTCAATTTGACGGCGTGTGCAGAAACGAGGACGTTATAAAATACATCGTTGCTGAACTTGCTAAGCTAAGCATTCAGCGAACAACGCTTCAAGTTCGGGAAAAAATAAAAAAGTTGCGGGCGCAGTACAAGGCGATTAAAACGCACAATGGACAAAGCGGTGCCCAGAGAAGGAACTTTCCATGGTTCGACTTGATGGACGGTGTGCTGGGTCACCGTCCCTCTGTTAGTGGAGAGACAAGTCGGGACACTATGGCAGCCGCGGACGGTGAGTTAATACATGCTATCTTCTTAAAATCTAAGTTTTCTAACTTCCTAACTTCCTGCCTGAATGAACATCATAATTCCCGCTGAAATGGATGGGGTTGTATGACGTTTGATCCAGGAAGGCGTTTTAAGGGCGGGGTTTAGGGCAGCGCTGCAGGGCTAATGGCCCGGCAGTGGAAACGCAAGCCTTGAGGCCCGAGGCCACTGGCCCGGCTCGGCTCGCTGTTAGCCCTAGCCCGGCCCTGGCCCGACAGTGGAAACGCGGCTAATGATATTCGCTTCACCTGTGAATTTGACTCATCAGGCTATCAACATAATAAAATGATTTGGGATTAACCCTTTAATGCATAAATGTTTTGTCAATCATTATTACATATTCGGGTCTTAAACGACCCGGATCTATATCTAATCTCTAACTTCCGCAATAGTATAGAAGTCTCCTGATATTTTAGAGGTGACATATTATGCCCCTTTTCACAAGATGTAATGTAAATCCATGGTGTCCCCAGAATGTGTCTGTGAAATTTCAGCTCAAAATACCCCACAGATCATTTATTACAGCTTGTCAAATTTGCCCCTTTTTGGGTGTGATCAAAAACGAGCCATTTTTGTGTGTGTTTCCCCTATAAATGCAAATGAGTGCAGCCTTACGGAGAGACTCAGGAAGATGTTGCAACTTTTAGACTGCACCTGGACGTTTCTGAATGGTTAGTGGATACATTTATGTAGTTGTTGTGGAGTTACATTGATTCATCTCATCGACTTGCATGTACTGTCATGTTTAACTTTTACACAAGTTGACACACTTCCCTGAGGTCTTTATAAGACAGCTGTGTTTTTTATTTTTATTTTGTATTTTTTTTTTGTCAAATAGTGTTCTGTGCTCGTCTGTGCAGCCAATGACAGAACAGTTTGCATGCTTTGCTCAAACTTTTGCCATTGCGTTAGAACTGGTTGCAGTGTTGTCGCTTCGAAAACCAAATGGCGGCGCCGTGTTTGGAAACGTGCAGATTAAGGGGCGGTAATATTATAATAAGATCCCCTTCCTACGTCAGAAGGGGAGCGAAATCTGATTGGCTTATTTTTTTGACATGCTTGCAGAGAAAGTCTTACCAAAACAAAGTTACTGGGTTGAAAAGTCACTTTTCAAGTTTTCGGGGTTGGTAGATGCACAGGGGGGACATTCTAAAACAGACATTCTTAAATGTTTTTGTTATATTGTTAATAATGAATAGACTGAGGAATAGTAAGAAGGTTGATGTCTAACTTTAAAAAAGTGAATGAGTATCCTTCCCCTCATTTGAGTTTGTGACTATTATGATTGACTATGATTATTATGTTGACTTGATGACATTTGAGGTTTGTCACCTCGGAGATGCGCTCTCCTACATAATCTCTTGATTATGTATTCATTATTATTAAAAAAAAAATAAAAATAAAAATCTGAGCAAGCATAAAACTGGCTTTATATGTGCATCTCAATGCCAAAAAAGCACAGAAAGTATGCAAGGCTGTACAACTCAATCACATCTGCACACTGCACAGGATAGCAATTTTGAAACAGTAGAAGGTGAAGGTTTAGCTCTTGAATCTTAATTAGCTAACATGACTGGATGGTCTAGGAAGATTACCAAGCAATGTCAGTGCAAGCTAATTAATATTTATGAGCCCAGTCTTCACCATATAGTGACATTACAACCCAACCATCTTCATTCCCCACAATTTAAAAGTCATTCTGTTGCCAAGGTTGTAAAGCCATGAATAGGGTAGCTTCCTCCACCAAAGCTATCTGATTTATATCTAAATGATAGCTTCCATTACCAAAGCTATCTCAACATATCTCATTTGTGAACATGTACACAAACTAGGGCTGCACAATTTGCGATTTTTCAGATAAAAAAATGTGATTGCGCTTTAAAATGCAATCTTACTGCCGCTCTGTGACGGCACTCCATCCATCCATCCATCCATCCATCCATCCATCCATCCATCCATCCATCCATCCATCCATCCATCCATCCATCCATCCATCCATCCATCCATCCATCCATCCATCCATCCATCCATCCATCCATCCATCCATCCATCCATCCATCCATCCATCCATCCATCCATCCATCCATCCAGTCCCGCCCTTCATTTTCTTGTTCCAGAATCTGTTTCACACAGATATACATTACAATAGGGAAGAAAATACTATTTCAATTTCATGCCGACTTTAAAGAAATCTCTTCCAACATTCAGGTTGTGAGCAATGAGAATGAATGAATAACTATATTGCATGTTCAGACTACATGATATCAGCCCAATTTTGGCACGATCCGTTGATGTAGTGATTTGTAAACGATTATGGGGGTCGGGACGAAATAATCAATAGTTTCATCTCGTAGCCATAGTGTGTCATAGTGGAAGACAACTGACGCCGCTTCTACTACGCTTCACAGTGTCACAACAAAAAGACTAGCATTTTTTTTTCTTTTTTTTTCAGACCAATAGAAGCACAGAAGCTCTTCTGTACACAGCTTTCAAACATGGCGGAGTGAAAGACTGATGATATTGGTGCTGCTAGGTGGAATTATGCAATGGAGGAAAGGTTTTTGGAACTATGGCAATAATACTCCAGACTTCATGAAATATCACGAAAGAGTGAAACCAGATAAATGCTGACGAAAAATAGCGGAGGTGCTTCAGCAACCCGGTGAGTACTGTATTTGACCGTTCGCAAAGACCCACCCCTTTAGTTACTGTTCCTATGTCCGAAAAGCCATGCTGCTCTCACGCCACACCATGTTCTCAGGCATGAAAAATACATTGCGGAGCAAAGAGGATACTAACAACACACTGACAGACAGGACAGAGCAGATAAATACCATTTTGTGATACTTTAATGTGTTGTGACAGATCGCTGTAGAGACTCGGTCAACTCATCTGAGTAAAATAGCACATGTATCGAGTCCGTGGAGTGGAATGGCGCAGCAAGCGATGACACCGAGCAGGTCCTACTTAATGGCCACTGGGAGTGAGTACACGAGAGGACACTGGCTCTACACAGAGACTGTAGAATCTCGCGAATGTATTAGGTGTCGCCCAGCCTGCAGCTCTACAGATGTCTGTTAGCGAGGCACCATGCACTAGCGCCCAGGAGGAAGCAACGCAACCTCTGCTTGGAGAGAGCCTTTTCCTTCAGCTTCCCACCGAAACAGACAAAGAGCTGTTCTGAGGTCCTGAAACACCGCGTTCCTAAGCACGAAGGGCGCGTACTGGACAGAGTAGTGCCAAGGCTGGGTCTGCCTCCTTCAAGGGCAGCGCTTGCAGGTTCACCACCTGATCCCTGAAGGGAGTGGTGGAAACCTTGGGGACAAATTCCAGGCATGCTCCATCAACCGAAAATGCCTGCAGGTCCCCTACCCTCTTGATGGAGGCCAAAGCAACCAGGAGCGTCGTCTTCATGGAGAGGTACTTAAGCTCGACTGAGTGCAATGGCTCGAAGGGAGCTATCTGCAGTGCAGATAGTACCACTGCAAGGTCCAAAGAGGGTATATGTGGAGGATTTAACCTCCTCGCCCCTCTAAGGAACCTGATGACCAGGTCATCCTCCCCAAGGAGGTCACTGAGTCTCGATCTAAGTATCGCAATGGCCATGTTCCCGCATTGAGAACATGACTCTTCCACAAGTGCTGCCTGAGCGTGATTAAAGCGATGCCCATGCAGCTCTTTTAGAAAAAAGCTCTCTTTAGCAGTGCAGAAGTGCCCAGGGGAGAACACGAGCCATGTGCAAAGTCACTGCACAGACAAGCAGCAGGACCATGAACCCGCTGAAACGCGCTGTCACACTAACACCGACTGAAGAGAGATTGCTCTTGATGAAGGTGAAGAGAAGCACATAAACACTTCGGCTCCCGAGCAGAAACATAATGCGAGATTGCACTCGCGGTTCCTTTTATACCCACGCGGTGGGGCGAAGTTCGCGATGCAAATTCCGCAGACCCATAGTATTTTCATACCATTGGCTCGTTTTCTAATAACTCGAAGGTGATAGGGCTCTCTAGCGAAACCCCCATTTCGTCAGTCGCTGACGTAACTCGTAGTGACTGACTGAAAGGGAACACAGTTTTTCAAGTTCAAATCCACCGAGTTTGATCTACTAACTCTCTTGACAGCTTTGTCGGACAAAAATGGCAGATTCGGTGGATGGCGGATTATGATTGGTCAGATCGCCTGTCAAACAAAATGCGAAGGGTGAATTAGCTCTTGTTTCCGGAAGTCAGTCGCTAGTTCCGCCTTCTCAATGACGTTAAAGACAACAAGCGATGATTGGTCAAGAAGCAACATGTAGTCTGACATGTTTCTTGCCTGTGACAAAACAGCATAATCTGACACAGTGACTATCGTAACAGAAAAAGTATTGTGTAGTCTGAACCTGGCATTAAAGTCCACATCTGAATGAATGAGGACAACACATTAGCCTACATAACCAGAACACCCTTGTTGACAGATGTGATACTGAAAGCCTGTGATTCTATCTGGAACGGACACTCATTTGCATTACAGTCACACAAGGCTCCGCACTTATTTGATGTGCACGCTTTGATGCCATCGACATAGCGCGCGTCAACACCCAGTGAGCTCTGCAGAGCACTGCAACCTCTCCACAGAACATGACGCCCTAAAAAGGCTCACCACTGAGAGATTTAAATGCATCTTTGTTGCAAAATCGCTATGAATAATGAAAGTCAGAGCAAGAGGGTGAACAATTGTTAGAGAGACGTCAATGGATTACATTCCTTTCCCTTTTTACCTGAGGAGAGAAATAAAGAACAAAATAAAGAGCCGGAATTGCTCATACGGGAGGCTTTTTGGTTAACCGGTACGCATGTTTCATTCGCAGGGAAAAATATTCACAGAGTAAATAAGCAGGGTTAATTGGTGTCCAAATCGATTTGGATTTTTCAGTGTAATTGCATTCAGTTAGTCGGCAAAATGCCACTAGTGAAAAATGACATTTTCAAAACATACCACCTTTGCAATGCAAATAATGTTTCTAATGCTGTCTGTTTTACCTGTTAACTTTATTCATTTGTCTTTGCTTTGTTAAAAAATACTTTTCATGTTACATTTAATTGTATTTCAGGCAGCAGCAGTCACTTCACCCTAGTGTGGATGATACTACACCGTGCCAATTTGTATAGTTGCTTTGCATGTATGGAGAAGGAAAGATGCTGCCAATAAGAAATTGTGTATCCAAGCAGAAAAATATCTAAGATGACATGACACATGCAAAGCTAGGTGTCAGTGTTTCCATGGAAATGAATTTGGTCTGAATCCTGTTCAGATTAAGAAGCAGCATTTAAATATGCTGAGGGATTACAACATTTAATTCCATGCCAATCCACTCTCGGTTTAATCTAATGGAGAATGTGTGATCATAAATAATGCATAGTTGTAGGTTAGTATCACTTTCTTCATCCTGTGATTTTATGCAGGCCGCAGAAGAGAAGATATTAAAGTAAAAAAAAGATTCAAACTTCAAAATGTCCTCTTTTCAAACTTTGACTCATTGGGAAAAATGTGCCTCTACTCTACCTATATTTTAGCCAAACTCCAAAGCGCACTTGTACATACAATTCCCTGAAGTTTCCAGCTGAAATGAACATTAGAGACAGTAAAATACCATACATTTTCGTTCCTTTTTAAACAAATAGTGTTTTAAAAAAACATGTGATAGAGCATTGACCTTTTAGCGTCACTCGTTGGACATTTGATTTTCTGAACTGCCGCGATATGTACAACAACCGACGTGATAAAATGTTGCCAGATTCATCTGTTTCGAGATAGAGAGAGAGAGAGAGAGAGAGAGAGAGAGAGAGAGAGAGAGAGACATGTTTCAGACAGTGCCCGAACACCTTATTTATTCCTCTTTCATGTTTACTTGCACTTGAAAGGACATATACACTTAAAATTATGTCAAAATACCCATCTCGACAAGTATTCTCTCTGTTATGTCATAAGTGAACAGTTGAGAAATAAACCGGATGTGTGTCAGTATATTCGGTCCATGCATTAGGTCTTAAAGTGACAGCAACCTAATATTCCTGCTGTTGTCTGTCATTAATGTTAATAAAAACATTTTTTTTTAAATCATCATCACCTACCATGTTCGAAAGAAAAGAGGATAGCGAGGAGAGCAGTCAGGAGGAAAAATATGACGACTGCTCCAAACTCCCAACGCAGGGTAATCCAATGTTGTTTTGTCTGGCCCAAATTAAATAGAATATAGGAAATAAATAAATTAAATAATTTAGAGGTTGTTTATTTAAGAACAAGTGCTGCTTCTTTGTATCTTGGTGTCAGGTAAATTGTTTTCTCAAAGAGAAGATAAGAAGTTGCACCCTCTCGGATTCAACCTAAAACATGGGAAGCCTATTTCGCTTGGATCACAGGTGATAGCCATATCCCTCCTGTAGCCCATGTGTACCCTCAGATGCATATCGATGGAATTGCCTCTCGGCTTGCTGGAGGCTCCATCTCGAGATCTGATCGAGTTCTTCAAAGTCGGAGAAGCCGCCCTTAGATCATCTATCATAGGAACGTGGGATTTCTCAGGAGTGCAGGGAGAAATGGAAAGAATGTGAAGAACACAGGGAAGTGGTGGAGACTGAGATGTTTTTTCCATTTAAAGGAATAGTTAATCTAAATGAATTTAGAAGCGACATTTAGAAGTCAGATATTTTCTAATATTTGCGATAGTCCTTGGTAAAACAGTAAATCAGTGTGTTTATCCAGGTAACTGAAACTGGTGCTACTTTCATGTCTCTCATATCACACCGTACACTCGTTCTCCCTTGTTCCACACAAACAAAACTGTTGTCATCTTGATTATTTTGTCTTAGCAGAATTTGTAAGATAATATACAGATAAGACTATGAAATAGTTTTGACTTTAATACATTTTTCATGTCCATGTATTTATTTATTTTGTGAGGTTCACCTCATCTCAAACCTATGGAAGCTTGTTTCCGCCACAGAATAAAAAAATAAAAAGGTAATTGCGACTTTTTATCTCACAATTCAGACTTTTTTTTTCTCACAATTGCGAGTTTACATCTCACAATTCAACTTTTTATATCAGAATTGCTTGAAATAAAAAAATTATTGCGAGTTATAAAGTCATAATTGCGTCATGTAAAGTCCCAATTGTGTGTTATAAAGTCACAATTGCGTGTTATAAAGTCAGAACTGTGAGTTATAAAGTCAGAATTGTGAGATATAAACTTACAATTGCGAGAAATAAACTCGCAATTCATACTTTTTTTTCTCAGAATTGCATGTTTATATCTCGTAATTCTGACTTTATAACACACAATTGGGAGATATAAAGTCAGAATTGCATGATATAAAGTCGCAATTACGTGTTATAAAGTCAGAATGGTGGCAATCATCTTTTAAAATGTTTAATTCTATGGCGGAAACAAGCTTCCATACAAACCTGTATGACTTGCCTACTTCCGTGAAACACAAAAGAAATTTAGCAGAATGTCAATAAAAACAAATGGTGACCATGGCTGCCGAATAATTTTTCAGAGAATAACAATGGAAATCTTTGCCTGTTCTTCACAAAAAGCTGTCAGTTGACTTGAAATAGTGTAGAGTCATATGGACCACTTTTATGATACTTTTATTGTGTTTTTTTGTCCAGCTTACCAACCATGGTACCTATTAATTTCTACTATACAGAAAAGGGCAGCATCAGCATTCTTCAAAATGTCTTCTTTCGTGCTTCACGGAAGACAGAAAGGCATACAATGAATGATGACATTAATTTAATTTTTGGGGTAAACTGTCCCTTTAATTCAAGAAATACAACGCTTGTGGCGAAATTGCTGCAAAACGCACATTATGCAACACTTTCAAAGTGAACTGTCCAGTGAGTGGCACTTAAAGCACATTCAGTTTTATTAGAAACAGATGAATGTGCATCTGGGAAAGTTTCTTTGTTATTGTACGTATTGCAGAAGTTCATGAAATGTCCAATGACTGGAGCTAAAATGTTAATGCTCTGTCGCGTTTGGAAATACATATCATATATCTTACTCTAAACCTAACCAATAGGGTTAATTCAAGCAAACGTAACATACTTTTTTTTTTTGAAGCACATCACAATTACAATGCTGTACCAGGTGAGCTACCGAGGAAGTTTACATCAGAACAATCATTATATAGAGTTGTGATGAAAACATAAAAAAATATTCATTTACAAATCATGCACTATGGTAAAAGTGTTTTGAGGTCATAACATTGAGTAAGGAAACATGCACATCGATAATCTCCCACAGTAATTAAAAAAGTTGGCGTTTTACTGCCTCTACTGTTAATTGTAATTGTACTGTTAACAGCAAATTGTATGTAAGCTATAAGTATGTTTTTGGAGTTTTGTAAAAAATGTAGGTAGAGGCACTTTCCCCCCCCATTGATCATAGGTTGTTTTAATTAGCCAGGTGAATAATCATGAGGGATTCATCTGATCTGACCCATATACAGTAGATGAGTGAGGCTTCATTAATGCTTCCCCAGAGCACCATCACCACCAATCACTGTCAGCCCTCATAGATTTCCTATAGAGTTCATATCACTTTGGACTGTACTGATCCGTCTCAGGCTGCCTATAGAAGCGCTAAATCAAGTGATTGCAGAACACACATTTTTAATATCAAAGAACTGTGAACATATTTTGCAAAGTCAACAGAGCTCGGCTGGGGCTTTTATCTGAAAGCCTCACAGAAGTTCAATCTTCTTACCGACACTCACTATCATCTGGATTGTGAAGTAGACTGACCATCAGCTGTGCACAGATTTAAAGTCTATTTTCAAACCTGATGCAAATTATTGCTGACTGACCAAGCTCAAGCCAGCAGGTGAGCTTGGTCTCGCTCGAGTCTCTCAAACTGTAGAAAGAAACCGTGTGGACTTTGAGTGACAAGGCCGCTGATGAGACACAATGTCCTGCTTGTGTTCGGATGTGGTCGGTCTGCAGTCCTCCATTCTCGGGCGGAAAGAACATTGACTAAGGTGTCCGCTCGCCAAAGACACGTACGATAAGGTCTTTCTCCCCTTTCGATCTAGGACGGACGATCAGGATCTTTTAAAATTCTGTGGGTGGCAAATTTACAGCTCTCTCACCACACTGCAGGCAGCTTTATTGAATCAGGGCACGAGGAGATTGAATAGCCTTGTTTTCAAGGAACAACATTAAAGAGGAGTGTCCACTTCAAGGTCTTTAAAAGATTCCTCCACACACTAGGGGGTGTAACTCAGTGGCTGTCAACTAAATGCTTTCATCTTTTTATTTCTGGGTCATTCAGCGTGCCCTGCGAAGGTGAATACACCAAGTGTGTCTACTGTATACTGATATGGATCAGACTAACAATGCCATGATAAATGTTTCATTTGGTTTAGGTCACCCAAAAGATCTAAAACCTGAATAGAATATGACTTGGTCCACCATTCGTGCAAGGGTGCAGGTCATATTTTATATATTATTATATATACAGTACCTGTTCAAAAGTTTGAATGTTTTTGAAAGAAGTCTCTAATGCTCACCAAGGCTGCATTTGTTTGATCAAAATACAGTAAAAACAGCAATATTGTGAAATATTATTACAATTTAAAATATTTTACATGTTTCATTTTTCTAAAATATCATTCAGATATGCTGATCTGGTGCTCAAGAAACTTGGATCTTAGTTGTTCAATATTTTTGTGGAAACAGTGATTCATTTTTTTTTTTTTTTTTTTTTTTTTTCAGGATTCTCTGATGAATATAAAGTTCCAAAGAACAGTATTTATTTGAAATAGAAATCTTGATAACTATTTATTTGAAGCCTTTACATAGAATGCATTATATATGCTTTTTTTTTTGTAACATTGTAAATGTCTTTACTGTCACTTTTGATCAATTTAATACATCCTTGCGGAATAAAAGATCTTAGCTGTGAGTAAAAAAGTGTGTTGGTGTCCATGTATATCAAAAGCTCACATAAGAGTTTCAAACTGCAGACAAGCAGCTTTTATTATTTTATTATTTTAAATGGAAAATAGTTGCACCGTTTTGTCTGAGGCAAATACAAAACTACAGTAGTGACAAAAGTGCTGTGGGAGACCACTTTAACGGCAAAAGTGCTTTCACCCCTTGAACAGTAAGAAAAACAAGTCACTATGCCCTTTGGGCCAGAAATAATAATCATAATAACAGCTACTCTTTGAATGTCACTCTTACTGTTTACTTTATATCAATGCTAGAGTGGCCACTGCAAACCTCTGTAGGTTTAAACTGCCTGGTGCTTTTATAACCGGAGTTGAGAGTGGTTTAGATGGTTTCAGATGGAAACGGAGGAGAGTAAAAGCATACTACATCACGTACAAACATCACTGTAAATAAAGCAGAGATTATTGGAGTACATTTTACAAGCAAATACTATTTCAGTCTTTCTACTTCAAAATTTCACATTTAAGTCAGTGTGTTACTTGCTGTTCCTTTGTAATTATTTGTGAAATGTATTCAATTTCTGAGTAAAAAAAAATTCTTTCCAAGTAAATCCTACACCAACATTTGCTAACACTTTATTTACATCGCCTTTGTTACACATTACATGGAGTAACTATAGTAATAACTATAAATTATGCATAATTACATGCTACTAACCCTAAACTAAACCCTAATTCTAACCCTAACCCTATAGTAAGTACATGTAGTTAATAAACTCAGTACTTAATTGTATAACTACACTGTAACACAAACACCTTAAAATAAAGTGTAACCAGCCTGAGACTGGGTTGGCAGCAAAGGACACAAGGCAGTGAAACACTGTGAACCTTACCTGTGAAACAATCAAAGTTCCCTTGGCGCGTCAGTTTACTTCTGAGCTCACACCCTGCCCAAACATCAACATAGTGTCAGCCCAGATCCGGGCCACATCTGGTACATGTGGATTCAACGCGTACCAGATGTGGGCCAGATCAGGCCGGACACTATGTTGATGTCTGGCAGGAGAAAACTGGTCTCTATAGTGAGCTTCACAAGAGCGCTTAGGTGTCATCTACAGGGGAATCTATCGGTGTTCCCAAGAAAAAAAGGGGAGATTTCTGTTTTCAGTTAATTATTTATTAAAACATTTTGGCAACACTTTAGTTTAGGGTCTGATTCTCACTATTAACTAGTTGTTTATTAGCATGCATATTATTAGGATTTCGGCTGTTTGTTAGTACTTATAAAGCACATATTAATGCCTTATTCTGCACGACCTTATTCTACATCCCTAATCCTACCAAATTCCTACCCAATACCTAACTGTAACAACTACCTTACTTACTATTAATAAGCAGTAATTTGGAGTTTAATGACGCAAAAGTCATAGTGAACAGTTAGTTAGTAGTGAAAATTGGACCCTAATCTAAAATGTGATGAACACTTCTTAACTCTTTACATAAGTGTAACCCAAGTTTTTTTTTTTTTTTTTTTTTAGTGTAGGATGTCATGTTTTATATGAACAAATCCCTGTTTCCTGTTTCTAACATGTATACTGTTAGAAATACACAGGCTTTTTTTCTTTTTTTCTTTTTACGAATCGAGTGAATAATTCAAAGGCTTCTCCAGAAATGTGGCACAAAAATAATGTAACTTAACGACACCTATAGGTGTAACCTGCAGAAAAGGATGGTATACTAATCTAAAGGAATCTGAAGAAATCTTACAAATCTTATATAAAGGTTGCAATTAAAAAAAATAATGAATAATTATAATTAGTTACACATGGCATATCTGGTATATAGAAATGAAGATAAAGTTACATCTAAAAATGGTCATTGGAATTAGTTCTGAGATACTTTTTAAGCCTGAATACATCTGAATACAGAAGCAGATAATTTTGTCACAGATACAAAAAGATAATGGCTTTGCAGCACATCTAGATATTATAAAAAACATTTTGCATCATTTCGAATTTTTTTTATGTATTTCATAAAAAAAAAAAAAAAAAAAAGCCCACCACTTGTGACAGGCTCACAGAGATTCCTTTCTCAAGGTTTTTCAGGTTGGTCTCAACACATAGGGGTCAACTGCTTCTTCCCCCGGGAGTCTCCCACCGGCTTTGATCCACATTTCAAAGGCATTCTGACCTACCCCAGCTCCTCTAGCCTACCTATCAATTTTTTTTTTTGTGTGCTTTTCATAATGCATAATCTTTTTCAGAGGTACAAACAAAGACTTGATCAATGGAATTGTATTCTGCAAGAGACAAAAAGGCATTGCGCTTTACCCTCTGTGCTTCTGTTTGTCCACAGAGACAGGCTAACGGCCCCGCCTGCTAATGTTGGCCTGTGATAGAACAAAAGAAGTCAGTTGCATCACTCTCTTATTTTTGACTAGAGGGAGAGTGCAAGAGCATGTCATTATAGTAACATCTAAGAGAAAAAAATAGCTCAGAGTACACAAGCGTAAAAATAAGGTTAACATTTTAAGGAAGGTGTTAAATAATGCTAATGCTAGCATAATGTGAGGTTTAATAGTTCTGTCAGGGTTCTGTCACGTCAGTCTGGTTTCTTGTTTTTCGTTTCTTGAGCCCTGACACTCATACGGTCTTGTCATTGTAAGCGTGAAGTGTGTTTATATCGTCCACGTGCTTTCTTGTTGTCTTGTGCTGTGTAGCACATGGCTCGTGTTTTTCATTAGATGCGTCCTTTCATGTTGTCATGTTTTGTCTTGTGCTATGTAGCACATGGCTCGTGTTTTTCAAAGGCTGTGTGCTTTCATGTTGTCATTTTCTGTGTGAACATGCAGTCGGTAAAAGCTCTCATTGGCTGTGTTCACTTTAGGCTCGTTTGAGATGAGCAAAATCTGTACAAAACCGATCACCGCTGATCACCGCGAAATGCATGCCGGCTAGAAATGTGCTCGAGTGTGGGTCAGCTCTTGCTGACCGCACAGCTTAAAAAAATTCTCTTTTAAAATGTTTGATTTTGAAACTGTGATATGTTTTAATGTGTATAAATTATGCATGAATATTCCCAAACTCTCAGAAAGTGCTATCTCTGTATGGGATATGTTGTCATAAAAAAAAACTAAAAACTTAAATATGCCTATATTAAACAAAAAATTGAGGGAAAATATATTTTGAATGGAATTAAATAAATAACAAGTACTTTGGGAGTCGTGTTCATCATATTTATTTTAATATAAAAGCAAAAAAAAAAAAAAAAAAAAAAAAAAAAACAACACTTAAATTATATCCAGTTTATTAGCAACACAGTGCATGAATGTGAATCCCACAATATCTGCCTTTGATTTTGTAGGTTTCTGATCCACTACGAAAAGTGAGAACTGTCCATCTTGGCTGCACTTTTTTCACTCCTCTTCTCACTGCAGCCCCCTACTCTCGCCTAAGGGTACGTTTACACGACAACGATATGCTTAAATCAGAAAAGTTTTTCCGTTGAGTTTTCTGTGTACAGACGACACCATTGTCAAAACGATCCCCATTCACACGGATTCGCAAAACCGACTAAAAACGCTGTAATCTGCTGCCAGGCCATTAGATGGCAATGAAACACTATAGACTGAACAAGTAATATGCATGTGCATGATGTCATCGCCTTCAGATTTTCGCGTTTTTGTTGTTTACACGGTTTTCAAAAACGTGCACTTTGAAACCCATTTTCAAAAGTTTGCGTTTTCAAGCACCCAAAATGCCGTTGTCGTGTAAACGAATGGCCAAAACGCATAAAAAAGTTTAACATTTTTAGTTGAAATCCGTGTCGTGTAAATAGCCCCAAAATTTCAGGCTAGGTGCATCTCAAACGAGCCTTTTGTGTTGTTTGGTGTGAGCTCATGACTTGTCATGTTTGTTTCTATGTGCCATGTACTAACCTGTCCTTCTTGTTCCCTGATTATTGGCTAATTTGCCCCACCTGTTTCCCTCCTGTTTTCCTTCCCTAGTTATTCTCCGTGTTCTCAGTCCTGTTGCAGATTGCAGACTCAGTTCAAAATTATTCAGGTGTGGAAAATTTTATCACAAATTATTTGGTTTTCAAGTTGTATGGCTTCAAAACACTTGAAAATGTAAACACAAGTAAATGTAAACTACTGTTATGACATCTTTATTGTGCTTTTACATACTTTTTGAAATTTGAAAGCTTCAGTTGTCATTTATTTCCTTTGCATGGTGAAAATAAACCACTTTATTATAAAAAAATTGTCCTTTTGTGTAAAAAAAAAAGAAAAGAAAGTCACGTTTTTAATGATTTGAGGGTATGTAAATGATGACAAAATTTCCATTGTTCCGTGGTTTGGCACAATAAATTTAACACTGAATGACATGGGACCCTATTTTAACGATCTGAAACGCAAGTATCAAATGCGAAACGAAAGTAACTTTGTGGGCGGATCTCGGGCGCTGTTGCTATTATACCGGCGGGACTCTTGCGCCTGACGCAAATCTAAAATGGGTTGGTCTGAAGTAGCTACATTACTCATAGGTGTGGTTTGGGCGTAACGTGAAATAAACCAATCAGAGCGTCATCTCACATTCCCTTTAAAGGGATACTCCACTTTAAAATGAAAATTCTGTCATCATATACTCACCCTCATGTTGTTTCAAACCTGTATGAATTTCTTTCTTCTGCTGAACAGAAAGGAAGATATTTAGAAGAATGTCAGTAACCAGACAGTTTCTGGTCTCATTGACTTCCATAGTATATTTTTTTCCTACTATGGAAGTCAATGAGACCAGAAACTGTCTGGTTACTGACATTCTTTTAAATATCTTCCTTTCTGTTCAGCAGAAGAAAGAAATTCATACAGGTTTGAAACAACATGAGGGTGAGTATATAATGACAGAATTTTCATTTTAAAGTGGAGTATCCCTTTAAGAGCAGGTGCGCTTGTTCCATGGCGGGTTGCTATTATAACGGCGGATTTGCCAGGCGCGTGCCAGGAGCGGTTCACAGCCGAGGAGACAGACGTTCTCATCAGGTAAAAGACAGAGAAGTGACATTGTATGGGGATGGGAGAAACCCACCCAAATTAGCTTAGGTTAAACAGGCGTATAATATGTGTAAGCTAGATTTATGCCTATTTTTTTTTTCCACATCTTCATGGACACCACAATGATTTCCCTCATGTGGAATATTTTTCCTTGTAATTATGTATGGTTTGCAAAAATAGCAACTGCTGCGTCTGTGTGTAGATGAGAGAAGCAAAGTGTATGCGCATTGTGCAGACGCTACATGGCCAAGCATGCACCCTTAAAATAGCATCTGAACGCGCCACTGAAAACTCGGTTTTGAAACTTTAGACTAGGTTTTTCCTGATCTGTGGCGGAATTGTTTTCTGGAACTGCAAAATAGCACCAGGGAACGTTTGCGCCGGAACACGCCTCCTCTTTTCGCTGAACCGCCCCTGGGAGCGCAAGTTCATTCCCTAATTTACCGACGTGCGTCTGTGGAGGGAAAAGGCCGCTGTGCGTCGGGTGCAAAATATGAATGATACATACGCATACAAAGTCAATTGCGCTGGGTGCAAGATAGGGCCCATGGAATTCTAGTGTCCATGTGAAAAAGGATTCAGACTGCTGCCATTAAAAGAGGAGTGCTCTTGAATAATCTATCTGATATTTTATTTGTTCTTTAAATCTCAAAAGCTACTTAACAAGCCACTAGCAGCCTATTACAGTGTGTAATGTAAGACATTTATGAAATGTCCTGCCAACACTAATGGATCCTATACCTTCCATTCTCTACAGAGTTTCAATATCAGAGAAACTCTAATCTCCCTATTCTTCTCAGGTTAAATGAATTACTTTGCATTTGTATAATAAAATAAGAGAGTATATTTTGTAATCCGAGTTATATGATGATAAACAAACTTTTCAAACTCTCTGCAATTGCAATTTACAGAAATGTGTACCTGGACATGTACGTTAATTTTGTAAAATGTCCGAAATTAAACAATTGTCATATGTAAACAGATGTTGTAAGCCATCTGATAGTCTCCCTGAGGATTGTTCATTTGCACTGCATCTGGTCTGCCATTATGACAAACACCCTTGACATTCCACCCATAACCGTCGTTCTGAAACTCGAATGCTACACTAGGCTGTTCAGCCTCCTCATTTCCATTTAGCTCCCAAACAATTAATTACTTTTGTCAGGGGAGTAAAATCTGTAACATTTCCCTTTTGCTCCCACGCCTGACCTTTTCATTCTGCTGCTGAGTGGGATATTTTTTTCAAAAACCATTGGCGGCGATACTGCGAAAAAATGAATGAAACTGCTCTGAATGAAAAAGCACTAAATCCAGTAATGTGGCGCCTGAGCTCTTTAGATGCAAATCGGACCAATTCATTCCGAATAAAGTCAACAAGCTTCTCGAAAGAACTATTGTTTTGTATGCTATTTCTCTATCTCTCAATCTGTCTTTTTCTCTTTCAGGCAAACAAAATTGACAAAAACCAATCAGACTCTATTGAAAGTGCTGCACTTTCTTCTGCTTATAAAACTAATATCTTATGCAGCTTCCTCTGGGGAAGTGGACACACTATGATTTTAACGCAGAGGAAACCTGGAAGCAGTTATTTCAAATAGAAATAAACCAATTGTATTAAACCTGCCATAAGAAATATATCTTTGTATCATTATGCTTCAAAGTTCATCAAAGACATGATTTGATGTAGTAAAATGCAGTGTTGGGGAAAGTTACTTTTAAAAGTAATGCATTACAATATTGTGTTATTCCCTAAAAAATAAACTAACTGCATTACTTAGTTACTTTTTATAGAAAGTAGTGTTATGTCATTTTTGCATTTCTTTTTCTCACCTGGGGTTTAAAACTAAAAGTTTTATTTTGGCAAATGTAAAGGCCCTTTCACACCAAAAGTCAAATGAATAACCCTCAGGCTGAAGAAAATGCAAAATTACTTGCATTACTTATTTGGAAAATTAACTGTTGTCAACTTTGATAATAAGAATAATTGTTTTGTCACGTGTCACTGAAAACTGGAGTAATGGCTGCTGAAAAGCTTTTCTATTAAAATAGAAAACAGTTGTTTTAAATTCTATTACATAACATAATATTACTGTTTTTACTGTTTTTTTTTTTTATCAAATAAATGCAGGCTTGGTGAGCAAACTTTCAAAAACTACTGACCTCAGACTTTAAAACAATAGTGTATGCTCTTACATATTCAGATGAAGCCATATGCATACAGTGTTGCTGATATTATGATTTTTCTATTACATTTTAATTATACAGTAAGGAAGTTTACTGTAATTGCATTTGTCCCAGTTGAGCTGTGATTCAGCTACTTAATATAAAAGATATTCAAAACCAAAATGCATTTACATTAAACAATACTAGTTAATATCATTATTTAGCTGAATCTTTTTTGCAAAATACGCTGTGATCTGTTTTCCAGGAAGAGAAAGACTGTACGTGTAAATGCATATTTCTGTAAACATTATGTTTGTCAGGTTTTAGATGTACACAATATGCCATCAAAGCTAGACATGGACTAAAAGCCAAAAAACGCTCATTTTGATTTCATGAGAACTTTATAGATAAGGAGAGAACAGAATTACTCCAGTGTTCATATACAGTAGTGCCAGAGTAGTGGTTTATGATGTAGGCTTAAAAAATATATATATATATATATCCTTTTGTGAACTTTCAAATAATACATTCACATAATTCAGTCAGTTGTCTCTATTTCCCCCTCCCCGGTCTGTCCAAATTGGGACAATGTTGTCTTTTCTAATCCACTGCCAGCTTAAGACCAGAAAGCTTGGTCCATCTAGCTTCACGCTGCCTTGTACTCTTAAAAACAGGGGTTCCGAAAAAGGTGTTTTTGCAGTGATGCTATAAGAACCATATTTGGTTTCCCAAATAACCTTCTAATGAACAGTTCTTGTGAAGACCTTGTGAAGAACCTTTTTTTCCACTATAATGAACCTTTTGTGGAATGGAAAGGTTCCATGGATGTTAAAGGTTCTTCATGTAACCATACACATCAATAAAGAAGCTTTATTTTTAAGAGTGTAGGAGCCCGAAACGCCCATTTAGCAATCAGATCTTCACTAGAGGCTCTGATCTTTAATTATTTTCTTATATCAGTATATCAGGGCTTTTTGTACTGCCATTTCCACTACATTCATTTTTATTCATAATTAATACAGGGCAGGGCATATTTTTTTGGGCTTCAGATGACCCATACCATATGAACCCTGCTAAATAAGCTTTAAAAAGATAATATCTGCTTGCATAAAGCTAATTAGTGATTTGTAAGAGCTATTAAATGTTCAACTGCTGTGTCCAGAGAGTTTACAGTATATGTAAAGGCAGCACATGAGCATTTTCGAAGTACCGCATTGATGACTGCACTGTAAAAAGAGCTTTATGAGATGTTGTGCGTGCGCTTCTTATCTAGCCCTGTAGGGGAGGGCTTTAGAGGTTGTGAATGTGCAGCAGCTCCAGCCTCAGTGTTATTTTCAGTTTATGGATGGCGTTGAGGTGCCACAGTGGCAGCTCATGTTTGTCGGCAGGTTGAAAATGGTGCTGCATTCTATTAACCCAAGTACGCCATTGCTTAATGTGTCAGGTCTAGCAAATGATGTTTTTATCCTCGTGGGCCCTGGAAAAGCCTGTAGCTTTGGCACAGCATGTTGGATTTGTTCGCTTTTTATTGTGTTGGAGTCATTCTTTTCCAGCTTACGTTAGCTTTTTACTGGGAGAAAAATATAGAGCGCAGTGCCATACAGGAACAGGAGGACAAATGCAAGGGAAGCACATAGAAAATTCTCACTTTTCATTTGAAATTAGGGCTAGATTCAATTTGAATGCAATTCACAAGCTGTTAATTTCGATTCTAATTTATTTTGGTATGCCTTTTTAAGAGTGTCCATTTACACAAAGTGCAAATAGCCCGCTTTGTTGGCAGAGGCTATTTACACTGACTCTGCCCACTGATGTCTGGTTGACAAAATTACAGAAGATGCTGGATTGTTGACAGCGGCAATAAGGTGCATGCCAGAAAGATTGGATGCAAATCGACCCAAGGTTCGAATCTGCTTTTCGCCGAAATCGCTCTATTCCCTTTTCCGATCGGAAAGGCAATCATTTTCAATTCAAATAATAAAATATTTGAAAAGTGGAAATAAAGTGTCTAACGTGTGCTCATTAATAAAGTGTTTATCGGTTAGGGGTAGATGTAGGTGTCTGGAGGGCTTTATTGTCCCATAAGGCGGCATCCATTTAATAATTAATTTACACTCTTTTGCATACAGTTTAGTGCAAATGGTATGTTTCATCTGCAAAAAGTATAGCATTGCTACACGTATTGCAAAGAAAATGCTATTTATACATAGTAAATAGAATCTATCTCTATTTTCACTTAGTGTAAATAGCATATTGCTAAGAAAATGCTGCTATTTTACCCTTTTTTTTTTTTTTTACGTCTCATAACAGTTGTTCCATAATGAATCACTTTGTGCATTCATTATGGACTGCATGTTTTTAATTAACTAAAAGGAACTGGCTCATAACAGTCATTTTTTCATGAATCAGACTGATTTGTTTTATGTTTTATCATGTTTTTGATTTAGTAAAAAGGACCGGCTCATAACAGTGATTCGTTCATGATTCAGACTACTCTGACTACTCTGGTCACACTGAATGTTTTTGATTCACTAAAAAGAACCGACTCATTAAGTCATTTGTTCATGAATCATGACGACTCTGGTCATGTTGCATGTTTTTATTGACCAAAAAGTACCGGCACATAACAGTGTTTCGTTCATAAATCAGACTACACTGGTCACATTGCATGTCTAGTCATTTGTTCGTTAATCGGGCTGTATATTTTTGATTCTCAGAAAAAGAGTGTTCTAAAGTGTCACTAAAGTGATGCTGTTTATCTAAAATGATTATTCACTAAACTGAATCAAATGAATACAAATATGATATCACTAAGCTGCTTAAAATAAGCACAGACCATATCAGGATCTTTCGAATCAAGACCATGGTCATTCAGAAAGTTCCTTTCAATCGGATCATAAGCCATCTTAATGATTAAAAAACAAATCACACTGAGTTCAAGCAGAAACATGCATGTGGCAGTGAAATGATGCATGGCTTTACTGAAACAGGCAGGTCTGACTGAACACTCGATACTGCAAAACTTTCTTTCCGTACTCAGAGCTAAAAGTATTGACATGGAGGGCAGGCCTCCAGGGAAAGGACAGGGACATCATCACATCATCACTTGGTCATTTAGAGACTCTCCACACCAGCTTTTGAACTGACACTTATTGTTTCCCCCCAAGAGTTCAATTAATTCTGGTGTGAGTATCAGCCGCAGGCCAAGATGGCTGCAATGTGAGCGTGCGAGCATGCGAGTTCTCTGGAGCTCACTGATTCATGTTCACGGTTGACCCGTGCCTCACAGAAAACCCTTGTGACAGGCTGTTGGTGGGGCCGTTACAAAATGGCAGAGTTAGTCATGACACGCATTTCCATAATAGCTTCGGAGGGTGTCAACGAGGCGGCGCTTGAATGAGAGCAGGCAGCACAAGCTAACAGTTGTATTGATATAAATAGAGCTGCCAGAATCAGAGGATCTACGAGGAACACTCTGAAATCCTGTAGCCTAATTGTGTATGTTTTTTTGTTTTTTTTGCCTCAAAAGAAATGTGAAGATGCAATTGCATTTCTTTTTGTTTCATGCATGCTAGTGTCCAACCCTCCCACCCCCATTAGAGTCTTCTCGTACTCTGATAACTGAACCCATGGGATGCATAGAACAATGCTGCTCAAACAGCCCCAGGTCTGAAAAAGCCAATATAATCGTATTAGTAATGGTGTGGTTGTAAAGAAGTGTCTTATGCTCACTAAGGCTGCTTTTATTTTATCAAAAATGCAGTAAAAAACAGGAATAGCACTACAATTTAAAATAACAATTTTCTATTTTAACATATTTTAAAATATAATTTACTCAAGTGATGGCTAAGGTGAATTGACAGCAGCAAAAATTCCAGTATTCAGTGTCACATGATCCTTCAGAAATCATTCTAATATGCTGATTTTGTGCACAAGAAACATTAAAAAAAATTTTTTGATTTTGATCAATGTTGAAAAAAGTTGTGCTGCTTAATATTTTATTAGTAATATTGACACATTTGTTAATCAGTGCATTTAACAATTAGTTAGTCTTTCTTGGACAAAATGTCTATCCTTTTCTGATTTCCACAATATGAGATTGTGGGTATTGCAATCTGGTCATTTTAGCACAGAGCAGTCTTCAAAATATTCCTAAAGATTTGTACATCTCTAACGTTCATGTGTAAAATGGGTTTACGTGTTGAGAGCTGTTTTAATACAGTGATAGAAAAGTGTCTATCCAAACATAAATACATACAAAAATGTACGTGTACACTTCACCACTTGAACACTGTGGGGACCAAACTGAAATCTCAGCATTGACTGAGCACAGAGACATGTACAAATATTATAAAATCACCTCTGAGATGTAAAACATGCCTCATTAGTCCTGAAATGGGCATTCACTGCCAAATAGCTATGAAATTAAGACATTAAGACTTCTGCATGGTACTATATTAATCAAATTAAAATGATATAATGCTAATTACATTTTGTCTAGAGAATGAATATTGCGTGGAAAGAGACAATGACGTGCAATCTCAATTTCTAACGCATTCTCCCGTGATGTCAACATTGATATGCGCTGTCCTTTGGCATCTGAGGACACTAAATATTTAATTCCGTTCCAGCCCTGACACATCGGGCATCCTGCAATCTGAGGTGACATAAATCAGCAAAACATCCAGCTTCTCATCTGCATCTGCACTCTTCACAGACCTGATCTCCACAGGTCCCTTGAGAGCCCAATGCCCTTCACACCATCTTACTCCAGCCTAACACTCCTTTTACAGGAAGGCTAAGAATCTTGACGAAAACGAGAAGCATGAGTTGAACGTATCACCCCACATAAACATCACATTTCATCTGCATAAATCTGCATTGCAAAATCATTTTAGTCACAGTTAGGGATCAGGCCCCAGGCATGCACTGTGAAAATGTTTTGTCAGGTAACCTAAATATATGCATCTAAATGAAGGGGTTTAATTTGAGTACAAATTTTGTTTAATATGACGGAATCAATCAGACTGCGTCCCGGATGGGACGGTTAACTAAAATGAAGTCATTAACATTCTTTGTGTGGTGGAATTTAACTATCATCGATGCTCAACAAGTATAAAATATTACCCGTCAGTGAAATATACCATCACAACAACAGAGCAGAGGAGGACTGTTGAGGCAGGCAGGAGGCAAACAATTATTTGATGAATATAATCTGTGAGACAAATTTCTCACAGTAAAGTAAAGTAAAGAGCTCTGTTGCAAAAAATAAAAATATAATATAGTTCAATGTCTTCATACACTACTGGTCAAAAGTTTGGCATAAATAAGACAGGCCAGTTTACGGTGACAGAATGCACAAAGCTGTCTATAGTAGTATGTCCCAAAAATGGCCAAATATGACAAAGTACATACTTTTGATGGTTCCTTTAACACATTCTGTTGACTATAAGTAATGTTGCACCTGCATTTCTACAAACTCTCATTAGAGTGTTAGTAGAGTATTAGTAGACTGGTAGGATTAGAATAAGAATATTTTGCCATGTAGTTGCAAAGTTACTTATAGTCAGTAGAATGTCTGTTGGGGAGCATCACAATAAAGAGTTAGCAGATATTAAGCAGACAGTCTAATAATACTGAGAGTTAGTTAGTTGCAAAGTTACTTATAATCAACAGAATGTTCTAAAGGGACCATCAAAATAAAGTGTTACAGAGAAGGCAATTTTTGGGACATGCTACTATGGACAGCTTTGTGCATATTGTCACCATAAACTGGCCTGTCAATCATCCTGTCATGTCCTCATATACACACCCCACATTCCAGCTCATTTAATGTACGCACATACAAAAATAAATGCAATTATTGAAATAAAGTTCTGTACTTCCACAACAATCTTATGTAAAATGTTTTCCAGTCCAAATGTTTTTAGCATACATTCCTCTGCATCCACCAGTACCAAATCATGGAAGGATATAAATCCTACAAAGTAATAAATAACCATACAAATGTTACTTGAAAGTTAGGAGAGTTTGTTTACAGAGGGCGTTGCGCCGCTGGGTGGGTTTGGGGTCCTGTGACAGTTCTGCCCTCGGGCCCCCTCCTTTGATCGGGCCCTGCTGTACATCCAATTAATCAGAACTCAAAGCACAGTAGGAGAAAGTTGAAAAGATCAGTAAACACATGAAGTGAGGGAAGGCAGTTGGCCTCAGAGAACTGACTCTACGTGCGAAAACCATAACAGAACGACCACTAAGAGGCAAATGAAAGCAGCCTGGCTGAAGCTCTGAAAATACACAGAAGTGAGCAGAAATAACGGCTCTCCATCATAGCGATCCGCCAATTCTATCCAAGTCGTTCAAAGAATCGATGCCCAGCAGCAGTAATGAAGCCCGGAGTAAAAGACTGAACTTACTATAGTGAAGTTCATAACTTTGAGGATCCAGATGGTGAGAGCGAGGTTGACCACTATGAGGATCATGAGGAGGAGGACAAAGAAGTAAAGGCAACGTTTCCGCCAGCCGTAGATCCCCACTTTATACAGTTGCGGTTTTTCAGTACTCTGGACATTGTTCCTATGAGGGCACTGTTCCTGGGTCATCTGGAAGAAGACACAAATAAAACGTTAATTGAAGATTTTGTTAGAGGCATTGAGAGGAACAATATCTATATATAGTATAATATAATAAATAAATAATATATATAATTAATTTATTTTGCTTACACCTTGAAAAATAAATAAATAATAATAATAATATATACATATATTTATTTATTTATTTATTATTATAAAAAAAAAATTTCAAGGTGTAAGCAAAATAAATTACTTTTTACTTTAAATTAAACTTTTAAAAAGTCATTAAATTGAAACTTTTATTGGAAGTGGTGTAATTTATATATATATATTTTTTTTAAACCATATGAAACCAACATACACATATTGCATTACAAAACAAGTGGAAGTACCTGGCATATATGTGTTTTAAAGTAGATTTTGACAAGATTTATATGTCATTGACCCTATTATTTTACATATAGATGGAGGAGTAAATGTGTACCGTAAAGACACTGCAATGCAGAACAATGGAAAATAATGCTTTGAGAGACAGTGCTTTTGGGATAGTTTGTCACTTTTGCCCTATTTATAATGAAATCATTCACTCGGACAACATTGTACGCTGGTTACAAAATAAATGGAGGTCAATAAAGGGAAATCAGTGGGCTGGAAGTCAATCTCTGCTCAGCCAGCATGGAAACACTGACTGTGGGATATTCTGATATGAGTTTGACCCAGTCAGTGTAAAAGTTTGCTATGTTTTTTGCACTGCCGTCTAAAACCTACATTTTATCTCTAGGCAACAAATTTCTACCAGTTTCACATGAGTAAGTGACAGGTGACTGATTCAGAACACAGAAGGGCGAAGAATAATCAGTAATACAGCAAGGGTCCAGTTTTTATAAACAATGTATGTATGGAATTATATTGGATTAATCTGTTTTACATGAGGTATTCACATATGTTATACATGTACAGGTGTGACTCAAACCGTCCTGCATCCGAAATCGAATATTTCCTTACTAAATAGTATGCGGAAAACATTATGCAAAAAAAGTAGTAAGTCCAAAAACACAGTTTTAGAAAAATGGTAATCTAATACTGTACTTCCGGTGAGATTCTGGAGTGCACACTTAATGAACACTTTACTATCCCATGAGGCATGGGAGAGGTTTTATGGCCAAACCACAGAAAAGAGCATTTTTCACTTCTGGTTCCATCGTCCTCAAGTCAATTTATTTTTTATGGGTTTTTGGTAAAATGCTTGAAATAAGGTCTGTGGTTAACACAAGCTCAAGAACATTCCATTGAATATCTATGATGAACATAAAATTATAATATATATATATATATATATATATATATATATATATTATATAAAATTACATTATATAAAATTATAATAATATATTGCTTAAAAAAAAGAAATAAAAAAAAAAGGTAAAATGCAATATTTTCTTCCTAGGACTGGCAAGCTTATGCACCATTTATTGAAAATAATTGATGACAATGATATGGTGTCTCCATAATTAAGGATAAAAACCTCTTTGCATCATTGTGATATTTTCAAAATATGCACATAAATAATTGCACTTCCTTCGGCCATTCTGATGTTCAGCATATCTATAGGAATGGGGTTTCTGAGGCTTTCAAAGATTTAACCTAAATAAGAGGTGGTGAAGTGATTAATGGGACTTGATACAAAATTTCTGACCACAATAAAGAAAATATAATAAAGAAATATAACTTTCTTAGAAATGTTGTCTTTGTGTTTATGTTGCATATATGGTTTTGAAAAATCTTTTTTCCATTTTCAAGAAAAGTTTCAATTCGATTGACCTCGATTTTTAACAGATTCTCATATTGGTGAACCGATATCACTTCTTAAATCCCAAGAATCAATATTTTAGTCTATGCTGCTTTCAGTTAATGTGTGAACAAAACTTCACTAAATATTCCCAGACAGCGACACAGTGTCGGCCTAGATCCTGCCCATATCGTTTTTTTCTTTTTCTTAAAAAGTTGCCAGCCTACGCTAGCATTTTTGATCATATTCAAAAGTTTTCATGACCCCCAGAATATTTTGTTGTATGAATATCTGAACATGCAAAAGAAAGAAAGAAAGAAAGAAAGAAAGAAAGAAAGAAAGAAAGAAAGAAAGAAAGAAAGAAAGAAAGAAAGAAAGAAAGAAAGAAAGAAAGAAAGAAAAAAGGCATCTACTTAAAAAATTAAATAAATAAATAAATAAAAAAAGGGTTAATGGATTTTTTTGAACGTGGGCAGGTTTCCTACAAAAATAGCAACATTTTGAGCAAAAAGCAAAAGGTGTTTTTTTTTTCAAAGACCACATCCAGATCGGATTCAGAGCAAGGATCAAAACATAGATGGAGTAGATCGAGTCCATCAACATCCCCAAAGCTTGCACAGTCCTAAAGCTCGTCCTGGGTCGACATTTCATTCAGCTCTGATTTATATGCTTTTTCAATGATGATGATCGCGTTATTTTCCATACAGTATGTTTCTGCTTACATATGCTATGCTTGTTTCTGCTTCTTCTTTACGTCTTTTGATCAGGAGATTCAGTACTCTTTCAGAAGATGTGTCATAGCGCCCCCTACCGTATAACAGTGGAAACACAGAAAGCCCAAAATTTCCGTCAATGGCGGGGAAAGAATTAAGTAATGTTACGTTATTTTTACATTATTTCTTCTAACCTGGCCTGGGCTTGCTTGTTGACATGAAACTTTCTGCCCTGGCAGCCTTGTCTGTGTTGTCTTTGTTTCATGTTTCTATGTTTGTCTTGAGTTTGAGCACATGGCTGGGTCTTGTGCCCTGCCCCAAATGGAACCCTAAGCACTCGCGGTCTTCCTCTGAGTCCGCACTTTCGTGACATAATGCCGCTTTGACTGTCGTGAAGAAGTCTGCTGCGGAGTCCGCAAAAGTGCGCATCAAGGGCGCAAATCGACCACATGGGGGCGCTCGCGAGCACCCTTCTGAGACCTAAAAATGAGAAATGGGACACACTGCGGTCTCACGGACTTAACGGACACGCGCACGCGCACGCGCACGCGCACGCGGCAGCCATTGTAAGTCCACAAGACCAAAAGTGCACATGAAGTGTGCCATTTGGGACAGGGCCCCGGTCTGTGTTTGCCTTGTGTTCCTTGTTTCCTGTTACCACGCCCCCTTGTTTAGTCCACGTCTTGCCCTCATTTCACTAATTGTGCTCACCTGATCCTCATGTGCTCTGGTCTCTTTATATCGTGCCTCTTTCCCTCATGTCTTTGCTGGTTTGTTTTGTGTATGTACTTTGTGGTGTTTTCTGGTTTGTGCTCTTGAAATTATCCTATAGCGCTTGTTTTTTTGTTTTTTGTTTTTTTTAAATCCTATTCCCAGTATCAGATTATCCTTGTTGCTATTTTTTTTGAATTTTATTTTTAGTTAATTTCTTCAGTTCTTATTTCCCCTGTCAAGTGGATGTCTTGCTTCTCTTTAGCAACTCCAGTTTTTTTTATCTTAGATTTTTTTTTGTTTTTTTTGTTGCTTTTTTTATATATTTATACTTTGTTTCTCTAGTCATTGATCTCATCAGTTTAGTTTGTGTTGTCTTTATTGTTGCTGTATCTTGTCTGTCTTGTCTTGAGTCTCGTCTTGTATGTTCTTCTGTGTGTCCCTGCTCTGTATCCTGAGTTCCCTGGCCACTGACTCTTAACTGCCTGACTGGTGCAGCTTTCTAACCCGTGTCAAGCCTCTGTTTCTGTGAGCCGCTACCTGGTGCTACATCTGAGATCTACATCAAGCTACGTGTTCCTGCCTGGTCTTTCCTTCAGAGCTGCCTCATTGCACTCGCGTCATCGCCATCTTACTGACGTCTCAGTGGTCATCTATCCTGCCTGTCGTCTGCCCCGCCCTACTGTTTGAACTGTGGTTCATGCTTCACTCTCCCTGCTGTCTCAAGTCTTCAGTCTTGTTAATGAAAACCCTTGTCTGCTCATTTGCGTCTGGGTCATATCTCTTGCAGAACTGTGACAAATGTAATGTCTTGTGTATTCATTCAGTGTTTTAACTGCTGAAAGGCATCAACAAAACAGCTTGTAAACAATATCAGGACATTCACCTCAGAAAAGACCATAGATCAATAACCATATTCAATTTAGTGTTGTAGTCATGACCACCTAGACCAAAACCAGACTAAAGCTTTGAGGGGTTGAGACCAAGACAAGACCAACACAAAGCAGGGCGAGACCGAGTCAAGACCAAAACCAGACCAACACCCTCCAAATTCAACTAAATGATCCACATTTACTGATATTTAGTGCCATCATGTAACGACAAATTAATAACATACAGTATTGTGATTCCACCTTGAATGTGTGTACACTTAAACATTATACATTATATATATTGAAGAAATCTACTTTTCTTCAATGCAAAGTATTATTTTTAATAAACCACAAGTAAAATGTCAGTAATAAAATGAGAACGAATAAAAACATTTCAAACAACAGCACAAATAAATGCAATAGTATAAAGAGAGCTATGAAATAAACATGGCTTTAAGTTTTTCAGGTGGGTCTACAGGTTATTATTCAGGTAAGAAATACTACAGATCAAAGTAATCAAATGTAATGTATAGACTTCATTGTAAAAATTAAATACAGATTAATGCTTACAATTCAATACATTTTATGTCTTTTGTTCTTAGATTAACATGACAAACAGCAACAGGAATATTAGACTACTGTCACTTTAAGAGTTTTTGCATGGATCCAATATACTGTTATACAACTTATGTTATATTTCTCAACTACATTTATTTACATTTTGTATTCATTTAGCAGAGGCTTTTATCCAAAGTGACTTACAAATGAGAATAATAGAAGCAGTTAAACTAATAATAGGAAAACAATATGCAAGTGCTATGACCCTTCCCAGTTTAATCTATTGCAGTACGTGTATTATATATATATATATATATATATATATATATATATATATATATATATATATATATATATATATATATAAAGATAAAGATAAAGATAAAGATAAAGATAATAGATATAGAATAGAAGATAAAGTGTTAGTATTAATGGATCAAGTGTTGCCGAAAAAGATGCGTCTTCAGCCGTTTCTTGAAAATGGCTACGGACTCAGCCGCTCTGGTTGAGTTAGGCAGGTCATGCCACCAGCAGGGAACAGTCAAGGTAAAGGTTTGAGATGGCACCACAAGACGCCGTTCACTTGCAGAGCGCAAGTTTCTGGATGGCACGTAAGTCTGGAGTAATGAGTTTAGGTAAAAGGGAGCAGAGCCATTGGTTGTTCTGTAGGCAAAAGTCAGTGACTTGAATTTGATGCGAGTGGCAACCAGTGCAAGTTTATGAGGAGAGGTATGACGTGTGCTCTCTTTGGCTCGTTAAAGACCACTCTAGCTGCAGCATTCTGGATCAGATGCAGAGGTTTGATAGTGCAAGCTGAAAGACCAGCCAAGAGAGCATTACAATAGTCCAGCCTGGATAGAACAAGAGCTTGGACAGAGAGTTGTGTAGCATGCTAAATCCTCCTAATGATCCTCCTAATGTTGTATAAGGCAAATCTGCAGGACCGGGCAGTTCTAGCAATGTGGTCTGTGAAGTTCAATTGATCATCAATCACAACTCCAAGGTTCCTGTCTGACCTTGATGGAGTTTTATTTTTTCAAAAACTTTTATTAAAAACTATTTTATTTACGTTCCAAAACCGACTGTGAATACTTTAAATGAATACTCGCCAAGACGGCCATTTTGACATAATTGTGTATGTATTTGACCGTTTAAAGGGATAGTTCACTTTGAAATTAAATTTTGGTATGTTTTAGCTTACCTCAAGGGCATCCAAGATGTAGGTGTCTTTTTTTCCGCAGTAGTTTCAATTTTGATATTTTTAGGTCAAACCGTTCTTGTCTGTCAGTCATATAATGCAGGTCTATGGTCACTGTCTCAAAGAGCATGCACAGAGTCCAAATTAAAACAATTCCCCATCGTAAGTACACATTGATGGCCTAAGACACGAAACGAGCGGTTTGTGTGAGAAAACGAACAGTATTTATATCGTTTTTACCTCTTGTACACAGCCACGTCCAAGTGATCTGAGAGCGCGGGCGGGTATAGATATATACACTAGATGTCGCCTTGGCTACGGTTTCGTTCCAATGAACTGCAGTCGCCAAGGCGACTTCTATTGTATATATCTATACCCGCCCGCGCTCTCAGATCATTTGGACGCGGCTGTGTACAAGAGGTAAAAACTATATGAATACTGTTCGTTTTCTCACACAAACCGCTCGTTTCGTGTCTTAGGCCATCAATGTGTACTTACGATGGGGAATTGTTTAATTTGGACGACGGGGAATTGTTTTAATATGGACTCTGTGCATGCTCTTTGAGGTGGTGACCATCGACCTGCATTATATGACTGACAGACAAGAACGGTTTGACCTAAAAATATCAAAATTGAAACTACTGCGGAAAAAAAGACACCTACATCTTGGATGCCCTTGAGGTAAGCTAAAACATACCAAAATTTAATTTCAAAGTGAACTATCCCTTTTAAGTGCAGTAAGCCACTCATTTTGGTACTTGCAACTCACAGAGGCGGCTTTTGCGCTCCACTTATATTACCACTTATATTAGATTATGCCAAACTACTTAAGCTTTCATTTTTATGCATTTCATTCTTTTAACTTCTTCAGCTTACAGTTGTATAATCCTGTCAGAAATTAAAAGGCCTGCTCCTGCATTCAAGTCTTTGTACTGCATGCGTGAATTGCATTTGTAATATATATATATTTTTAACAAATTAACACATCACACAATGCAATTACAGCAATGCAGAAACTGTATTTGTTCCAGTCCAGTTTAACCTTGATGTTGAATGTTCAGTGTAGTAATAAAACTAGATTAAGAATTACATAATCATCTGGAAGCTCAATTACATTTCTGCAAAATGTCCTTGGTATGCTGAAAACAACAGCCAGGCTTTTACCATCCTCAATAAAACATAGCCTGTGATTAAAGGAAGACTTAAATACAAAGCTCAGTGTCTTTCCTGTTTCTGAAGACATGCCTGGGCTCACACAACTGTAAATGGAGTTGCTGAAGGACAGGTCAGGTGAAGTGAAAGCACTATTCACTGCTGGTTCCTCGGGGAGAAGCTGAGATGGCAACTTACTCATCTGTGAACTGAAGTGTTAGTGTCCTACCCTTGTCAGCGGCAAATACTACAGATGTTAGCCGTATCGTAACAGGGACTGGTAACAAAATAAGGTGGAAAAGGACTTACAGTTAACGATCAAGAACTTTTGATCTAAAAACCTCAAAATAGAACAAAATACACTAAGCCACTCTAAGAATATTACTGTAATTTATCCAAACCTTTCTTTACATCAATGAAATTAATTAATTCAATTCATTAATTCTTTACACATGAATACAATTCAGAAAATTAAAAAAAGGGAAAAAAAGGTGTATAGGTGGAGACCACAATAAACTTAATTTCAAATCGTTTCAATGATGTAAAGAAAGGTTTGGATAAATTACAGTAATATTCTTAGAGTGGAATACTAGAATACTAGAAACAGTTTTCTTAACATTAAACATTTTAACATAAACAGGGATAGTTCACCCAAAAATTAAAATTCAGTCATTAAAATTCTGTATGAATGTTTTCTTCTGCTGAACACAAAAGAAGATATTTTGAAGAATGTCAGTAACCAAACAGTTGATGGACCCCATTGACTGCCATAGTATTTATTTATTTTTTCCCACTATGGAAGTCAATGGGGTCCATCAACTGTTTGGTTACCCATTTTCTTCAAAATATCTTATTTTGTGATCAGTAGACAAAATTCATACAGGTTTGGAACAACTTGAGGGTGAGTAAGTGATGACAGAATTTACATTTTTTGGTGAACCATCTCTTTAACATTATGTATTAACTAAACTCTTCCCAAAAAAGGAATTGAATTGAGAAATCAATATAAAAATTAGATACATTTCAAAGCTGAATCTCTTGCAGTTATTTGTAAGCTCCACTCTTTACACACTAAAACTTCAACATAACAGGAACTCTTCAAATTCACAACAGAATACACACACCCTGTTCAATGTAAACAGTGCATTCCAAATGGCATAAATAATGCCTTTACAGGGCACTTCAAAGAGAGAACAATAATCGCTGCCATATTGTTGGGTCGTTCCAAAAAGGAAATCATTAAAAAGTTCAAAGAATAAAAATATAATGTTACCTGTGACAATACTGTAGATAGAACTTAAATTAAATGTACAAACATGTTTTGAGAGTGTGTAAGAATTTGTGAAAAATGTTTATGTATAGTATTGATATTGATATGAAGTAAAATGAGCAAGCAGAAAAAAAAAACGATTTTTTTTTTCTAGTGTAAAGTCAGATACTGAACACTGCAACAAAAAAAAAAAAAAAAAACATTACATTTGTTACAGTATTTACTAGTCTCTGTTAACATAAAATACAACTGTTCATTATAGTTCATATTAATTCAGGTCCATTAAATAATATTAACAGATTAACAAACCACTTTTGAATTTAATAATGTTGAAATTAGCATGAACTAAGATTACAAAATGCTGTAGATGTATTTTTCATTGTTAGTTCATGTAGTTAACTAATGTCAACAAACTGAACCACACTATGGGCCCTATCATACACCCGGCGCAATGCAGCACCAAGCATGCAAGTGTTTTTTGCTAGTTTCAGCCCGACGCAGTTATAATTTTCACGTCCTGCCTTGAATTGTCCTGCACGTTGTTTAAATAACAAATGCATTTGCGCCCATTTGTGTGCCCATGGGCGTGCTGGTCTGAAAACGAGGTGTGATGTTGTTGCCGCGTTATTTTGAGGACACAGAAATAGACTGTGTCATTGACCAACTGAAACCTGGTCTAAAGTCAATGGCACAATATTTTTTTTGTTATTTAAAGAGCGCATTAGTAATATGGGCCTATAGGAGGGTCCAACATGTGCTTACACTCTGCTTATTAAACACACAGGGACGCACAGCAGCACACAAACATGCCAAATATTAAAAAATAAAAGGATTACAATGTTAAAGATTATTATTGTGTACATAAAGATATGGTGGAATCCGGCTTGTCCCGTAGATGGTCTGCTTGTGTGCTTTAACCTCGCGCACGAGCAGATCCGTTTGCTCTCTGGAGAAGTGTCTCTCCGCTATCAAATTACGTCATGTAAATACCGAATCCGCCATGGCGCGAGCGCAACTGGCTTTTAAAGGGAATGTTTTTTTTGCATGTAAAGCCCAAAACACCCATTACTCATTAAGAGAATAGGAACAACCCTTTTAGACCATGCGCCGGACGCACCGACCAATTTTCCCGTCGTTAAACTAGCAAAAGTGGATTTGGACACACCCTAAGTGAACTTGCGCCGTGCGCTTTAGACCATGCGCTTAGGTCATTAAAATAGGGCCCTAATAGTGTCTTATTATACGTCTTACAAAATGTCTTATTATAATAAATTAAATGCATGCAAAAAAACATTTAACAATAAAACAAAATGCATTAAGAAAATAAATAGGGTCAATTTTGATTTAATGCCAGCTTTAAATATTCCGAGAGCACAAAACACAGGTCTGCAGGGCACAGCTTGAATTCTACACTAACGGTTGTTTTCAAGGCTCAGCGTGGAGCATCGAGGCTCAGGATTTAAGACTAAATCCTGCTTTTATAACAAATGTCATATGTTCCCTTTGTTCTTTTTGTGAGTCTGGCAGGTTGCAGCGCTTGAGATTTTAGAGAGGATGATGCTCTACTGTTGGCTCAAAAAAAAAAAAAGGAGGATTGTCAGAAAGCCGCAGAATATGAAACACCTGCTTGTAGTTTAGCCTCCCTCCCTGGTGCATGCATTTATTGGCAGCTCGCTGGAAGAGTTGCAGGAGCACTGCTCTCACACCCTCATCCATTCCTCAGTTTCTCTACATCGCTTAGAGCCAAAAGCAAATACAAAAACCATCTACTTTGGTTTTTAAAAAGCACAGAGTGTATTTGTTTGTACATTCAGATTTACAGCGATTTTGTCACAGAGACTCCTGAGGCCACTTGTTTCCTCTGAGCTATAAAGCAGTCATCTGTACAGTCTTGTGATTGTGCCTTCACAGAAGATTTTGTTGTGATCCCTGCAAAATATCATCATAACCATATCAATATTGGGTTTAAGAGTCTTGTTTATTTGAGGTTATAAAAAAAAATAAAAAAAAATACTGAACCCCAAACGTTTAAATGATAAATAAAACAATTCAGTATTGTGGGTCTTGCAAATGGCGGAAACTTTGGTAAATTCAGCCACTATTTTTATCTCAGAAACACTCAGCAAATACAGGTTGCTTGACCATCATAATAATCATACTATTAGAATGATGTTCATTCTGCTTTGAAGAATGAGCAGCCCAGCAGACTACAATGTATGTAATATATTCTGACATGACAGACAGTCGCACAGTCTGACTTGGCCTTGACACTGTCTCACTGCAGTCATATCGTACAACCTGACAAGCAACAATTGTAAATGACAGGAAAAAAATTTAACTGAACTCTGGGTTAGTTTAGTTCATATACTGAAAAAAATATTTTTTTGCTGCTTGTTCAAATTGCTTGATTAAAATGAGCTTAAGCAACACAATTGCTATACATTTTGTCCTAACTTAATTTGATTGTGTTCAATCTACTTAAATATATGTAAAATTTAAGTTTACTTAATCCATTTGTGTTGGATTACATTAATTATTTGTGTCGCATTAACTGAAACTGGGCGGTGCTTGTTAGTTCCCAGCATGCTTTGTATATGGTTGAATTAAGAGAGAATAAATGTTAAAATTAAGTGTTATTTTATTTTATTTTTTTGAGAAAATGAGGAAAGGGGAAGACTTGATAGTGTGTAATGGTGTTAAATGTTCAATTACATTGGAATCATTAGAACCATTTAAATTACAGTGGGTTGCCATTTTGGAGAAGAGTGGAGCATTTTGTTAGGCTGTTGACTGATTCAGTTACTTTCAATTGCTTTGGCTGAAGGAGCATGTAGATCTTAGCATTTAAGGTACTAATATGTGCTACTGTTAGCAAATAGCTAACTACAGTCTATCAGTTCAATTGTGTGTCACTAAATTAAATGGAATCTTAATGGATGAATGAACATAAATATGAACACCTAAATCATGTCAGGGAGCCTTTAAAATTTCACTTTGGGACTACTTAAATGGGTCGCTTAAAATGACTTCATTCCATGATGTTGAAGTTACATGAACAAATTATGTTTGTTTAATGTAACCCAGTTATGTGGAACCTGTTGACATAAAAAAAAGTTAATTAAAGCCAACATATTTTTTTGAGTGTACCTAAATTTACTCTTCATTTTCACAACTGTCCTTCACAACAGCAATATAATGAACCCATGACTGTGGGGGTTCAGAAAATGTGCTTGTTATTTTAATGATTCACAGGTATAGGCCAATTGCAAGGCAAATGTCTCATCATTAAAGCAAATGTTTTGCGTAAACTCATGCGAAACATCTTTTAGTGTTTTAATTTTATTGGACAAATGAATTGCTTGACAATTTGAGTACTTTTGCAAAGCATCCAATGTAAATATGGCTCATTAGCCTCACTGTTTGCCAAGGTAAACTGGTGTTTTAGCTAATGTTGTTGCACTCCACAGGTAATATCAGCTCTGATTAAAATTGACTTGTTAGGAAAAAAAATGTGCTTTTAGTAAATTAGAACTCAGTCGGGTAACTGAAATTGGAATCGTGCAACATGGATTTACTCAGCTTGATTTCAGTGCTACATGCAACTGAATTTCAAATGAGTCCAAACTATTTCTTCTCATTCTCTTGGTTAATGACTGAAAAATTTAGCTGATGACCAGGTTAATAGGGCAGGAAATCCTGAAGTACGTCTCTTAAAACTTAAAACGATAAGCAAAGAATAGTCATGTTTGGCTATATGCATAGTAGCAATCCTTCCCAAATGGTATGGATAGTGTTTAGATCGTATAAATACAGGAATGAAGTTTTTATCTTGCAGCAAAGGTACAGATATAGAAAAGGTAGTGCTAATGTCTGTCCTATCCTAGATACGCACATGGCAACGCAATAAATTTATTATTTTACAAAAGAAAGTTTCTTCATCTTACTTTTGTTTATTTTATTTTCATTTATTTATTTTGGAACTTAAACGACGTGAACCAAATTATAGGATTATTCATAAAACATAAGTCTGGCATAACAGCAAAAACAGTTTCTCATTATGTAACACTTGAGTTAAAAACAAAAGACAATAGGCTATTACATTATAAATATGATGGATGAGCCACATTTGAAGTTGCTGTATAAAGCCAATACACGCATATCTGTGTGCACACATCAGTTGAAATCTATTTTAATGCGCCTAATTGACAATGTTGCTCAGCTACCATTAAGAATCTTTAGTTACACAGTGTTTAGTTGCATGGCTGCGACAGTTCAAAACTAAATCTACTGCAGAATCTTTTCATTTCCATTTTCAGGCTTCCACATTCTGCTCGTTTCTCTACCACAAACCTTAGTGGAATCTTAAAAAGCTTCCATAGGCTAATCTCAGGCTGGTTCAAACTCTCAGAGGCCTATGATCACGTCTGGGGCGGGGGAAAGCTGTTTTTGACTCTGACACTAAAGGGCAAACTGTAACCAAACGTCCCATAACCTTCACAGCTGTTTCCTTCACTCTCCAGCCAAAGTCCAGCCCCCTCTTTTCCTCCTTATCTGTCATTCCCACTCCAACCTGGCATCCTCACGGAGAATCACAACAATCACCTTTCTGACAGTGTCCTTTCGTCAGAGGAGCGTGAGCGTAAAACAGCACCGCGAACCCTGTCGGTATCTCTGCAATCTTTCCACAGCGAACCCCGTTGTTACTTATTTATAGTAGCATGTTTCCCAGAGGGCCAAAGTAATTGAAACCAAATGTGTGGAGGCAGTGAAATGGGGAAATAGAGCAGCGGTAGCATCTGGACAGGAGAAAAAGAGAAAGAGAAAGAGAGAAGCGGGAAAACTCTTTGTCTGCAATCGGGACACAAACTTTTTGGCTTCCAATTAATACAAGACTTCTATTTGGAGAGCCCAACGCACTGCCAGAATACTCCAATACAATGGGACTGAAAGGAAGAGAGACAGAGAAAGAGACAAAAATAACGCAGCAACCCCAACTGCTCCAGCGCAGACAGAAAACTTCCCAAAAAAATGAAGTAGCAGTTCACATTAAGCACAACCCTGTCTTTCTGCTGCCAGGAAGTCACATGCGTTTCCTCGCACAAAGCACAAAGTCAGAAACAATGAGTTTAAAACTTACCATCCTGACCATGGCTCTCAATCTGAAGTCCAAGCTAGTGCACACAGGGTGTGACAGGCGGATAAAAGTAGACTGAGACACCACTTAAAGATGGCATGAGGCCTATTTTCTCTTTCTCTGTCTCTGTCTCTCGCTCTCTTTCTTTTTCCGACTTCAGGCAGTTACAATCCCCCCTTCCGACACTGTCAGCTTTTCCAATAGCAGACGCGCAAGCCAAAATCCCTGCCTCAGTCTGCAGGAATTTCCTAGACTCTTAGTCTGGTATCTGCAGCAGAACCACGGAGAACAGCGACTGAGTCTCTGCTACCGTTTGCCTGAGTAACTGCCCCCTGGTCTGTAGCCAGATATAGCAATAGGAGACACATGGGGGAAGTTAGGGGGTTGATGTCTGGGTTTTTTATTTTTATTTTAGGACAGCCCCTCACCCTCCATTTGTGTGTGTGAGTTTCAGCATGCAGCCATGGGATTTGGGAATGCATTTAATTTTCTACTTGATGTTCCTGCCAGGCTGACTATGAGGGATAGAATTGCCACAGAGCCCTTCCTACACAGCATTTTCTGCAGGCATGAAGTCATCAGACTTATGAATAATAGTAATCATTGTTTAGGTCGCTTCCTTTAACTGGCCAGTTCAGCATTAGCAGGACATTCCATGGGGAGCGTGAAACCAAGACCACATGCGCGATCAATATGCAGAATCCCCAGGACGATTAATCAGCATGTTCATTGCTAACGCCGGTGCTGTGCTTGACTGTAGTGTGTGTTAGGGTACAAAGAATTACCATAAATGTATTCATACTGTGTTTTACCTTACTGCGGTGACAAAGAATTATGTTTGGGATGTTCGGGCTTGAATTTATTCAGGCAGTTGTTGTTTGCTTCACACTCTTTGTCAAGGGTTCGAAAACAACCAATTAGAGTCAGAATTCTGAATCAGGGTTTAGAGGCACCATTTCCATGTAACCTTGCTGATTAATGTTGTGGTTGTGTCGAATAAATTCACCACCAAACCGTCTGCATGCAGTTGTTTTGGTGGAGGTGACTCCTAGATTTTACTTGTAAATACTCACCAGCACCAGATATCGCTTAACCACAAAATAGACGCACTCAACAGAAAAACAAACACATGTCCTGATTATACTTCCTTTGTATGAGTTTCGTCACTCACCTATTATTAAGTAAATAAATGTCCAGCTAATATGATATATTTGCCACTACATATTATGGAAACCTGCTGAATGACTGCCAACAATAGTACTGGCAGTCTGAATAATACTCCCAATAATCTACTCCCAAAAAAACAACTATAGCCTTCAAAACCAGGAAGCCAAGAGGTCCTCTGAGGGGCAGAGCCAATACAACAAAAGTAAATAGAACTGGAGCAAAGCAAGTGGAGAAACAGATGTGTTTTATCAGTAAGTGGAACCAATGTCCAGGTTTACACTATTTGGTCAAAAAATTATACTGTGTTTATTGTTTACAAAAACCGATAATGGTTGTATCTCTCTAATATCTCTCTATCTTAGTAACTTGAAAATGTTGGCATTAGTGGAATTGCATGGGCATGGTTTAAATTATACTTATCTAAATGTTAACAATTTGAAGCATTAAATGAAGAGGTGTCATATCGACCACAAGTTCAGTATGGAGTACCGCAAGGCTTAGTACTATGACCGTTGCTTATCACCCTGTACATGCTACCATTGGGAGATATCATTAGGAAGCATGGCATTAGTTTTCACTTTTGTGCTGATGATACTCATCTCTATATTACTTTGCACCCTGATGAAACATTCCTATTCACAAAATTAACAGAATGCATAGTTGACATAAACAATTATGACTAGTAATTTCCTATCGCTTTATTCTGATTTATTTTTTTATTTTTTTTTAAATGTAAAAACTTAAAACAGAGGTTCTTATTGGACCAAAAACATCCACACGTATAACCTAGAATACTGTCTAACACTTGACGCTTGTCAAGTCTTTGTCATCAGTTAGGAACCTGGATGTGCTCTTTGATAGCAATCTTTAATTTGAAAGCCACGTTTCTAGCATCTGTAAAACCAAATTTTTCCATCTTAAAAATATATCTAAATTATAACATATGCTCTCAATTACAAATGCAGAAAGGTTAGTACATGCGGTCAAGACCTATTGTAATGCTCTATTGGGGGGTTGCCCTGCACACTTGTAAATGTAAAAAAAAAAAAAACTCCAGCTGGTCCGAAACGCAGGAGTTCGAGTTCTTACTAGAATCAGGAAGAATGACCATATTAGCCCGGTTCTGTCAACACTGCATTGGCTCCCTATTAAAAATTGAATACATTTTTAAATATTGCTAATTACTTACAAAGCACTAAATGGTTTAGCTCCTCAGTACTTGAGCGAGCTCTTAATGCATTGTAGTCCTTCACGTCTATTGCAATCTCAAAATTCTGGCCAGTTGATAAAATCAACTGCAGGCGGGAGATCCTTTTTCTTTTTTTTCACCCAAACTCTGCTCTAGTCTTCCTAGACTTGTTTGGGAAGCAGACACACTCTGTCAGTTTAAATCTAGACTAAAAACACATATCTTTAACCTGGCATACACATAACACATTACCAATTTATATTATTCAAATCAGTCAAATGATTGTTAAGCTGCATAAATTACTGTATGTCAATCGGAAACCTGGAACACTTCCTATAACACCTGATGTACTTGTTACATCATAAGAAGAATGGCATCTACACTAATATTAGTCTGTCTGTCTCATCCTGAGGTTAACGTAGTCTGCCTGATCCGGTCCATATCCAGATCAGATGGTGGACCTGCACCTAGACACGACCAAACCCCAGCCCTAAATGTCAGCAGAGACCGTTTCTACTAGACAATCCCCTGTGAAACCCTCATCGACATGACAGCCAGATCCTCAAAAAAGACCACAAGAACCAGACAGGTCCCACGCACAGACCCTATGACCAGCTTCGACTCCATTCCTGCGTGATGAATCAGATCTTCAAGCAAAAGAAACTGGATGAATATTTGAATGCTACCGATCACGATCCGAATTCTGACTTGTGATGCAGCCTGAATCATAATCACACTGTTTTTGTTTGTTGACCAGAGGAGAACTGGCTCCCTGATCGAGGCTAGTTTCTCCCAGGTTTTTTTTTTCTTTTTTTTTTTTCTTCATTCTGTCACCTGATGGATTTTGGGTTTCTAGCCACTGTCACCTCTGGCTTCCTTAGTTGGGTGGACTTAATATTCAATAATATTATTGTTCTGACTGTACTGACGCTGTTGTATGAGAACTGAACTGAGCTGGTCGATTATTTTTTTTGCAGAACTGCTTTATATATGAAATGAACTAATTGAATAATTATGAACTATTAGAATAATTGAATAAAAACTAAATCAACACTGAACTGACCTCAGCTGAACAACAGCCGAAATGCATTATTTTCCATTTTCACTGTAAAGATGCATTGAAACAATCTTTACTGTATAAAGCTCTATATAAATAAAGGTGACTTGACTTGACCTGACCTGACCTGACTTGACTTGACAAAATCATAAAATTACACTGAAACAGCAGCTCTCATTTTCAATAGGGCATGTAAGAACTACAAACTAGCAAGCGATACCCTTTATCTCCAAAATTAAGTTTTCCCACTCTGCTCTGCTGCAAAGAGTTAAGGTATGTCCCAAATTATGCGCTATACAATATGCGCTTATACAATGCACTCTAAAGTGTATGAACGCTTAAGCAAAGTTGCGACAGTTAAGTGCATGGGAAGTGTCCAACATTCCACTTAAAAAAAAAAAAAAGTGCATAATTTGAAATGTACTTTCTGTACATTGTACAGGATGTATTTTCAGTGAGAACACATTAATCTATTTATACAAAAAAAATTGCATAGACATTGCAAAAGTGTTCACATCTTTCTCTTTACATCCAGTTCTCATTGCATTCACATTGTAACTCTTTTTCCAGTTCATTTCTGATAGGTTTTCAGTCGATTATTATTATTATTAATAATATATTTTATCATACAGCAGAGTTTATGAAGAATATACTAATGATATTCAGTTTAATACATACACTTCCCATTTCAAACCAGGTGTTCTGCGCTCATAGTGTACACTAAATCACTGCATACTCCAAACCAAGCTCAGAGGACCAACTGAGACGGAGTTTACATGGAATAATTAGCAATTTCGTAAAGTGTCAGGAAGTGTTTATATCGAGTACAAGTAAATGTATCTTGTGCATATTGCTGTAGAACATTGACTGTAATGAACTAAATAGGCCACCAACTATTCACTATTCATACTGCATGTAGACTGCAACATTTATTTTAAACATATTAATTTGTAGACCTTTGTGGTTTAATAGTAGCACTAGGCCATGATTTCCATCTCAACAACTAAATGCGAGAAATATTTCTTCTGTAAAATTTGGTGCATTTGGTTTCACATCTCAGTTATTCTCTAAAACAGAAAAATTTCCACAGGATCACAGCTGCAGTTTAGAACAATTGTTACGTAAAGTGTCAGGAAGTGTTTATATCAAGAACAAGTAAATGTATTACCAGATATTATATTATCTAAATCACATCAGCTTGTGTCACAATGGTTTACTTCACTGCCAGACCATGGGTGTGACAGTGCGGTGCGCTGCGATGTTAAACTTGAAATGAAACACACACAAACGTCGATATGCGGTAAGAGCAGGGACGACTGGGGTCCAGAAAGTGTACTGAACATGATACTTAAGGGGACCAGGGGAACAAAATAATCAGTCTTTACCAGTGAGGGAGCTCATTTATGAAGCATAATGAAATCGGCCTCTTTCCATTACCTCAGAGGTACCGCAGGGGGCACACATTAGTCCTGTTTGTGCTTTTGTGTGCGTGTAGCAGCACAAAAGGCTAATTGGAAAAACGTGCCCATACCTACATTTTTGCAAAAGTCCAAAAACATACACACTCTCTATTCACTTCAGTTTCCAGCTGAAATCAAAACTAGTGGCAGTAAAAGAGCAACAACTTTTATTCCTTTTCAAACGAATCATGATTACAGGTGCAGGCTATTGATTAAAGGGATAGTTCACTCAAAAATGAAAATTGTGTCATCACTTACTCAACCTCGTGTTGTTCTAAACCTGTATGGGTTTCTCTGTTCTGTTGAACACAAAAGAAGATATTTTGAAGAATGTCGGTAACCAAACAGTTGATGGACCCCATTGACTTCCATAGTGGGAAAAAAAATTAAAAATACTATGGAAGTCAATGGGGTCCATCAACTGTTTGGTTACCGACATTCTTCAAAATATCTTCTTTTGTGTTCAACAGAACAGAGAAACCCATACAGATTTAGAACAACACGAGGTTGAGTAAGTGATGACACAATTTAAATTTTTGATTTTTTTCATGCTTTTCCTTGCAGAATACTATGGTATGACCTCAAAACACTTTACATGATTTGTAAACTTGAACATTTTGACTTTTACATCACATAACCAGCTCCATGTGTCTTTTCTGACATAGTAAACCAGATCGGTAGCTCACCTGGTACAGCATTGCACTTATGATGCAGAGCGCTCGGGCAAGAGTCCCACAAAACACGAGTCACAACACCTTCAAAACTTGTAGAAGCGAGTAAAAATGTCATGATTGCTTCAGCAAATGCATTTTTCCTCCCAGATTTTCTTGTTTTTAACACTATAGGAAATTTACTAAATATCTTCATGGAACATGATCTTTACTTAATATCCTAATGATTTTTGGCATAAAAGAAAAATCGATAATTTTGACCCATACAATGTATTGTTGGCTATTGCCACAAATATACCCGTGCGACATGTGACTGGTTTTGTGATGCAGGGTCACATTTGGTTCTGGCTAGGGTTAAGTGTAAGTGGTATATTATTTTCAAATGCAATAAAGCATTAACCATTTAAGCGCCACTCACCAAACATTTCATTTCCAAACTGCTGCAAAACATACCACAACCGAAGTAATAAAACATCGTTACATTCACACTCATCTGTTTCTGGATAAAACTTTAAGCACCACTCACTGAACATTTCATGTCACCAAATGTGCAAGAAGCAACGTAATGCAATTTTGCAGAAATGTCGCCACAGGCATGTATTTCCAATGAGCCTGGGTTGATGCAGCCACAAACACTTTATGACAAATGTCTACTGATCCGCAGTCAAGCGCTACCAAGAAGAATTGCGACACTGTTTAACATTTGAATTCCCTAGGAAAACTTCTGCAAAGTTGAGCAACCATTCGCGCAGCTACTTTTAGTAAAACACTTATCAGATCCGATGTCTGTGTTTTGATACGGCGCAAAACTGCCTCGCGTAGAACGGGCATTAAGAAGACAGATTTCATATCAGCACAGCTGAGGACACAAACTCGGCCGTTCTATCAAAACAACCCTGCAGGGTTGAAATGCTATTAGCCTCTGTTAATCAAAACGCCTGCCACTGCATCAAGCATTCCTCCCACAGTTTGGGCAAAACATATTGCTGTCATTATGCAAAGCCGCTTTTCTGGGTCGAAGTGCTGATTGTTCCTCAGAAGCTGTGAATGATCAACATGACGAGTCTGGCATTGCAAGACAAGGCAGCGTCTGCGGGCAAGTCGTCTTGGGAGAGAGGATAAAGGGGAGGGCTTGAAAAACCCACCCATCCGACGCGAGTGAAGCCGCTGTTAAATGTTCCTTGGCACTGTAACTATTGTTTAACTGTTCAGTGGGTCAAAAACATTTTTTATTGACTTGATCGTTATAAGGATGAGGGATCACCCCCCAGGTTTTGGACTTTCCTCATGCGTGCACGGATGGCTGAACAGATATTTAAACACTCACTATACCCAACTTTCCTTCATGCATCTTTTCAGAGCTTTTTATTGTCATTTTGTTTTATTCAAAGTAAGCTAAAGCCAAAAGATAAACCCTAATTTACAAAACCAAGTCAACAAATAACAAAAGGACTCGAATTGGCGAATCATTTGCTTTGAATCTGTTCATCAACGATTCATATAATTTAATGTCCCTAAAATGACATACCAATGCTACATATGAGAGAAGACCTTTTAGGACGTGGCGAGGAAACTTAGTTCGCTGCATTGCTATCTTTAAAGGCATCCTAACTGCCATGGAACCAGGTGACTGATTTGGAACGATAAACGCACAGGAAACTCAACTGTTTAGCGTAGAGTTTAGCATTAGTATGTTGCTGTTTGCATTCCGTGCCTGCCTTCTGTAGAAAGGATACATTTACTTCTGCCTAATTTTGCTAAAATTAGGTCTTAGAAGGCAGTGTAATCATGCTGCCTAACATTTGGAACAGCTTTTGTGCCAAAAGCATGCCTAAGATGCTTTAAAAAATGTATCAGGTTTTGGAACAGAGTTGTAACATACCATCTGCCCCAACCATATGTACTCACAATCACTCACACGCATATATCCGGGGCCTACATATTTTGACACACCATTATCCCAACATCTGACTTCTGTGCGGACATCACACGGAGCCTGGGGAGCACGATATAGTTGAAAAGGGCCAATCGATCGCTAAGCAAATAGCATCTCTGGCATCAAATCTGCTTGGCAGTGGTCTGACAAACCTGGCCATGTCAAAAGAACCGACTGCCACATCTATAAGCATTCAATAGGTAATTGATGGCTGGCTAGGGAGGGAGTGGAAATGTTAACAAAGACCCTGGAGAAGCAGACAGTGTTTAAACAGGAGTCCCGTTGGTGGATAAAGACAGGAAAGATATTATGCTGCCTAAATGCCATAGGGCTTTGCCTGGGGCACGCGGTCCTTAGTCCATTTACACTTCAGCTCACTGCACTCAGTCGCATATGTGTTTTGTAGCTAAGAAAGGTAAGCGCGCAGCTGAGCAAAAATGGCTTACGACTGTGCAAGGCCGTGTATAATCAAGGGAACATATATAATGCCCAATATTCATACAAATAGAGGACTCTGAGGATTCACCAATCAGTTGTGCTTGGTTGCACATGGTATTTCAGCACAACAACCTGCATTTTATTCATTAAACCACCCACAATATAGGTTTATTTATTTTAGGATTTAGTTTGTTAAGTAAAACCAACACAAGTCCAGCTCAGAGGTATAAATGTGAACAGCAGGATTCTGAACTCTGTAATAAAACAGTTTAATGAAACTAAACCAAATGTAATATCGTCTAAGGTGCAAATACAAAAATATTTGGTTTCACTTTATTTTGATGGACCCTTTAACACATTCTGTTGACTATAAGTAACGTTGCACCCAGTCTACTAATACTCTAATGAGAGTTAGTGAACATGTAGTTGCAAAGTTACTTAACAGAGCGTTCAAGGGACCATCAAAATAAAGTGTTACCAAATATTTACATTATTTAAAAAGCTGATGCAAGAGCCTATCTATAATACCTGGAGAAAGCTATCCACTAGTATTCACAAACATCCCATTGACAGTTGCTCGTCTTGGGCCAGGCTCCACTGGAAATATACGATTTGAAATCTGCTATCTTGGCTTATTGGCTTTTTTTGAGCCAGTCACCTGAGCCATAAATGCCAAATGACTGATCACTCTGGAGATGAGGAAATGATTCCATGACAACACTGATTAGCTGATGGCACCACAAGAACACATTGGCTGTGTCCAAAATCGCCCTCTACATCCCTAAATAGGGCGCTATTTAAAAGGAGACAGCCATTTGTAGTGGTGTCCGAAATCACAGTGGACATTATTGAGTGCACTCATTCAATCCCACAATGCACCACAAATACAACTGATGTACACTCAACGCTTAGAGAATATCCACAATCCACTGTGAAATTCGCATGCCGAATGATTTCCCGTGTCCGACATGAAGATTCCACCCACAGCTGAATTATTCATTTCCAAACCGCTGGTCTTATGTGGCCAGGGCGTAATATCATACAGGTATATATTTATTTTGATTTTGATTATGAAATCGGATATGATAATGTTTATAGTTTTCACAACAGTCTTTGCTAGTTTGCAAAGTTTCAAATAGTGATTAAACAGCAAGCACAAACTATGCAAAAGCGGCAGCCCTTCTAGCGCACTCAGTGCCCGAATTCACTCACTCGTTTTCATTCACTCTCTCAAGTGAACTATTTTAGTGGACTAATGTAGGGAATAATGAATGAAGGCATAAGGAGCGATTTCGGACACAGCCAAGCAGTCCACAAAAATCGACTCCTTGCAAGTTCGTTCATTTTTATTTATTTTTTACACTTTAATTGCATTTTGAATTTTGTTTAAATGTTTTAATACAAAGTAAATATGTATTTTAAATGGGCTTCTCAGACAATCAGTGCAGAAAATGTGTGCCGTTTCAGTGTGGGTCTAATTACTAGTAACACTTGATTTCATCATCTTTATTCTTCCTTTCTCTCTCTACATTCTTTATAACCTCCCACCACGAGCAGCACTGTAAAATTCCCACATTGCCTCCAAGGGTTGTAATTAGACTCTATTACACACCAGGAGAATCAGAGCTTGATTGGGCCTGAAGACAGACTACAGATCTTCTCTGTGGATGGCCTTTAAAGACTTTGAATCACACAAGCTTGAGTGATACAGGAGAGAGCCTCGTTCTCTCTGATGGCTTTAATCACCTTCTGCAAGATTGATTTGTGTTTATTTTGCTGACAAAACATTGATTACCATGACTGCACCGAGCCTCAAAAGGCTGAGCAGATTGTACTTTGCCGCCTGCACGGGTACATTGGCATCTTGTTCAGGAAGGAAACGGGAGTTGGTGGAGTTTGAGGCTGAATGGTGATTACATGTTATGAGTCAGTGGATCCAAACGAGTTGTCTAACTCTTTGCTGCTGGAATCATTTTCTTTTCACATAAAAGTTCTGAATTCACTGAGCTGCACAGCTGTTCCTCAGTATAAAACATGTCAATCACTTTCCATTGCTGAGAAATGAAGAAACATTCCACATTGCAAAAATCCTTTTCTGGATCTGTTTTTTTGTTTTGTTTTTTTTGCTAGTAAAAATATCTAAACATTTTTAAAACAAGACAAATTCACCTGTTAAAATATATATATAAAGAAAGTTGAATTTTTGCAATGCAGAAAAATTAAACCCATTTAACCTCCATGACATTTTATTGTGGAACAGAATATTCAAAATGGATATTAAAGCTTATCAAGACAAAAATGTATTTGTCTAAAATTAATAAAAAGATACATTGAAATTAAATAAAGTTTTACATTTTTGAATACACAAAAATAATGTTAGATATATAGTTGTTTATAGGTTATTTGTTGTTCTGGTTTGGTGATATATATATATATATATATATATATATATATATATATATATATATATATATATATATATATATATATATATATAAATTAAGAATAATAATTAATTTGGTTGCACTTTATTTTACAATACATATACTTACAGTGTACTTACCTAAGAAAGTACTGGGTAATATATGGTAACTACATGGGTTAAGGTTAGGTTTAGGGGTAGTATCATTACCCAGTTATTGTCATAACTATAATAAGTCCATGGGGAAAAGTGCTACCATATATTTTATTGTCATAGTTCCACATTACATGTAAATTCTGCATTATAACAAGCAAGTAACTCTAAACCTAACCTTTACCTATAGTAGGTATATGCAGTGAATTGTTGTCTCAGTACTTATTTGTGTAATTACACTGTAACAAAATAACTAAAAAAGTGGGTTACACTCTATTTTAAGGTGTCATTGTTACAGTAATTATATATTTAAGTACTGAGTAATATTAAGTAACTACTGTACATGTACTTACTATAGGGTTAGGGTAGGATTAGGATTTGGTTGAGGGTTAATTGCATGTAATTATGCTACTGTGGTATGTACATGTAACATATGTAACAAGTACACTGTAAAATAAAGTGTTACCAAAAAGTGTAACCAAAAATTCAAATTGTATCATCCACAAAGTAATTGGGAACATGCATAAAGAAAGTAAATGAGGTCATTTTTGATTTAAGGTTGACTTCACAGGATGTTCAATGTGGGTCTGCTGTTTTTGTTTTTCTTGTCTAGGCACATGAAATGTATTTGGACAAAATCGGGGGTGACAGAAGTGATATTTTCTTCCTGAGGGCTTAAAAGGTCCTTCATTTCCAGGCCACTTCTTAAAGCCACTGGCAATACTTTCCCGCTGTCTACAACACCACGTGACATAACCAATTACAGCACAGCCATAAACATCACGTAAGGGATGACAGTTAGAACCGCCCCCAAACAGCAAACTAACAACCTGGAACAGACATTTCATAAATGATGATGCATCAATTAAAGAAGCCCTCAGTAACCTTGGACATAAGCACATTAGGAATTCAGCTTTCAAGTGGATTTGTCCTAAAGGGCATTTTTAACAGCTTTTTATTTCTGAACCATAATAACACTTTGCTCTCTTTCTTTTACTCTTCCTCTCTGAAACGTGGTAATGCTGAAGAATTCAACACATCTGAAAGCCCTCTATGCGTGGGGAGTGTTTATATCTAACTCATCACAACAATAAGATTCAATGGCAAGATGTTCAAAAGGCGCTTGTAAGTAATATTTGTTGGAATTAATTAATTCTCTCTTCCTGTGCGAGTTCGCATAACAGTCACAAAAACAATGTAGTAGTACACTGGAAAGTCTAATTAGGTAAACTTGCTTAAAAAAGCATCCAAAGCGGTTGCCTTAAAAAAAACTAAGTAAAGTGAAATATTAGTATGTTGTACTGACAAATGCTTAGTTAGTAGTTCACTTACATGAGAGATCTAGTAACTAAAAAAGAACTGTAGAGAGTTCTTGATAATGTACATTAGATTTACTCTTGACTTATTATAGCTACCATTGTTGTTACCATTGTTGTGTTTTGCATGCTGAATGTTGTCTGTGTTTGACTCAAGCATGGCCAATTGCAAGAAATTATTAGAAATATAGAGGGATTATATCAACCCAGTTCAAAGTTTCACAAGGTGTTTATAACTTAAGTATTAGCAATAAAACTGTAAAAGATCATTATTCGACATGAAAAATAATGATTTAGTTAGTGATTTAGATTTACGCTTTAGAAGAACGCTTTAGATTACAGCACGGAAAGTACTGCGTAATTAAGACGAATTTACAGCCAAACTTTCGGCAATGATTGTGTACCTATAAAGTACTTACATGTAAGTATAAGGGAACAATATGTAAAGTTTGGGGAATAAAGTGGTTACAACCAGGAGAATTAAAAAAAGTATTTATACTGTAAGAATAACAGAAGTAAGGGGTACTTATTCTACTATTATGATACAACAATATTACATTTGGGAGCAATTTAGCAAGAACATACACTGCGTACCTTTTATAATGGTGTACCAATTCATACTGTATAGGTTTTTTAAAAATGTATACAGTAAACTTTTGAACAAAAGTGCTTAAACTTTTTCTTAACTTGGGTTTTCAGAGTAAACAAGGAATAGTATGTCAATACTACAGAGATTTTTACAATTAAGTTAAGACTAAGTAAATTTAGCTTGACTAAAAAGTGTTAGTTAGAACAACTGTTGGATTTTTGTTGGCCTAAATCATAAGACATTAGTCATTCTCTGGAATATATTGAAAGGCAATTTAGATTCTGTGAACCTTGCACTATTTATACTGTTACTGCACGGTCTGATGCTTGGTATGTGTTGGAAATGTTGGATGTCATCAGTGGCTGTACCCAGTATCTTTTCACTATAGGGTGAATCTGGATAAATTGCACCACATTTTGACTGTTAAAATAAGGAGGTCCAATTTTGCTTCTGGAGGGCAAATGCAGAGTTTAGCACCAATCTGCCTCAACACACTTGAGGGAAGTTAGTAATTCTGAAGACCTTGATTAGCTGGTTCAGTGTCTAATTAGGATTGGAGCTAAACTCTGAAGGATATTGGCCCTCCAGGAATAAGACTGGAAACCCTACCGGACTACCGGCCTTCTTGTAAATTCTGAAAACTTCTCTTTAAAGCCATTTTATGGTAAAATAAAACCTGAACTATGCACTCAATTGTAGCTTAAATATATTTGTAGGATATATAATTAGAACCATTTACTTTTTGCAAGTATTTACCATAGACTGTATAAAACAATGGATGTAGTGTCTGTGGCGTCACCCGTAGGTTTTTGAAGAGCATTTTTTAAGCCCAAAGTGGGAGGAGCCGGCCGTCGCCATCTTGGAAGCGCGTCACTCCCGGATAACCAAAAATGGGCAAAGAGGCGGGATGCGGGTGGAGTTGAGGTGCCTGCTTTTATAGTCTATGGTAATTACAGGCCTATTTCCTACTCATATTTTTGAGAACATGTCAACAATTAAAACAAATACTTTCAATATAGTCTACCCTTTGAGACCGGAAGGTTGCCGCTTGGTATGCATGAATTAATAATACAATTAGTCACATGCATTAACGCGTTAAGATTGATATATTCCATTGACATTGGCCTCTTCAAGTACATGAGCCTTTACAAAGACCGTTTTTTTTATCAGGCAAACTCGTTGAATGCTTGATCAAGATCGTTAGGGTACTATGACTAATTTGCCAGTACATGCACAAAGCAATACATTCGTAATACCAGTCTGGACATGAATACTACTACAGTATAATCTATTAATGGTACACATGACACGACCGAGACTGCTCATCTTTCTGCTGAGTGAATTAGTTTCCTGGGACGGGGAAGGTGACATTGCGCACGAACGGAAGAAGGAGCCCCAAGGTCGATTATTACACTAATACAATTTCCACATAATTACAGTTAAACTCTCATATCCTCTGGCCCGTCCTTGAACCACGCTTGCGCATTTGCAAACGGCGACAAACACGGCCTCCTCGAACTCCACCGTGTCAAAACGAGGCTGAATCGCAAAACAAAAAAAGCAATCAAGGGAAAAATCAATGCTTTTCAGATTCATTTTCACATCTCTGCCGTCCTCTTATCTTCTCCTAGCAAAGGCGTTTTGGCAATCATCAGTTGTTTGTACCTGTCTACAACTCGAAATTCTCTATCGTTTATACACTTGGTCAATACTACTTTCCCTCTTTACAAAGCGCTCTCCTTTATTTTCAAACGAATGACTATATGGTCTAAACAGCATGCATTTTCTTTTCCTATCCCATTTGTTACGCTTCCAAATAGTTCGACAGCAGGTGACTTTCAAACTGACAGACAAACAGATAGATCAAAGCGAACAGAGCAACGGTTATGCTGCCTGACAGAAAACTATTGACTTTTTTTCATTGTATAAAGGAATCATTTGTGAGCAGCACGTAGGGATGTCAAATTGGTCATGAGTCAACGTATGTTTGTATTGCATGAATGCAATAGTGATAATTGCAATTTGCTGTAAGGAGGTAATGGTAGTCCTACATGTCACAATTGAGCTGTCAAGTGCCAAATCATTGCACATCCATCATGACGGTAAACCTGGACCACTCTTGAGCTTGTGTGCTGGACGTTTCATTTGTAATGCCGGTTTTGCATAAAATGTCAATCCCAAAAAGGTAGACAGTTCAGAAACCTGACAAACTGTCTGGAGGCTGACAGGTAGTACACACACTGTCGACCTTTCTGCATTAGAAATTATCTGTGGGTTTGTAACATTTGCACTTAGACAGACCAAAACGTGTTAATTCTAAGTGAAACACCCTCAATATTACTGTTATGTTTTGATGCATGCTTGTGTTTATTCTACTTTACAGCTAACTTGGAGATTATTTGTTTTCTTGTGTCTCCAGAGGAGTTGCCCGACTGTGATTGTTGTTCCTCATGGCAATCCATGAATATGATGCAAACTTTCATTACAAGTGTGACAGGATTGAAAACAGGTGTGTAAACTTAACTGTTTCATTACAGTTAACTGGTTGTAAGCTCTTATTTGAAATTTAAAATGGTGTTTATTTTCACTTAATTACAGTTGAACTGGCTCAAAACAATAAAAGCTAAGCTAAGCATTACTGAGATTGGGCAGAGCATTTTCAGATGCCTAAATGCTTTTTGTTTTACTGGATGGAAAGTGTTTATGTTAGAGTTAACTGTTATGTTATGTGTGTTATTCATGTTATTATATTATATAGTTTAATAGATTTAATGCACAATATATCGATATTATCAAGTAATTATCAGGTATACAGTATATTGGTATTATCACTTACCGATTAATATACATCAATCGGATATCGTCAAGATAAAAAATAAAAATAAAAATATAATAATAACAATAATAATAATATATATATTCTGTTGATAGATCGCATAATACAACACTTCTTGCTATAAGCGATGAGAACTTGACAAATTAAATAATAAAATAAAATAAATTTATTTTTGTGTTCATTGTACATCAGTGTTTACTGTGTTGGAAAAGTGGAGCAGTTTCGGCACTTTATTCTGGTGGGGGTGTGACATTGAGAAGGTATGCCTTGAGATGACATATGACTTGTAAGATGAGTTTTTCCTCCTAATAGCCCGCGGACTTCACAGCCAGACCACCCCTGGGCAATGAGAGAGTGTTGTCTTCAAGAACAAAACACACACACTCATTGAGTGTCACTCTCCCTGCCAATAACTCTTTGTGCATTCAGTGGCACACGACACACGTCAGTGTACTTCTTCACCACTGCCCTTTAAGGCAGTTCCAGTTCCATCTTCTTGTCACTCTAGAGGGGCCCTCTTTGCTTCAACTTAATTTGGTTGGGAGAGCAGAGCGGGAGATTTTCCACCGACCTGACAGGCCCTTGAAGGAACACTTAGGGACAGCAGAAGAGAATCCACATTCATTTGCTGAAGACATAGATCTCCCACCAGGCCGAGTCCCCAGTGTTGTCGCTTTGCGTCTGGCACATACGCAATAGAAAGCTTGACCTTACTGTGCATTGAAATGCTTAATCTTGTGAGACAGAGGCTGAGTGGATGAATCAAAGCTTATATATAAAGGTCAAACAGATAGTTAATCTACTGCAGCGTATCAGTGGACCTTGAAAAAAAAACACACTTGAAAACCATTTCATCAAAGATGGACTTGGACATGCATAAGATCTGAAAAGAATGAGCTTTTCTGTATTAGCTTTTCTGAACCCTTTTTGCAATGACTGGTGTTTTTTAGTGGATGATTAAGGTCAGTTTTCAGAGTAAGCGCCGCGACAGCTAGTTTTTGTGGTGTGTTCCATATGTCAGCTTTAGTCGGGCTCACCTCGGTGGCAGTTTTCCCGTTTCAGAACGTTGAACTGGCGTCGGCGAGAGAGATCACTCTGATTGGATGTTCAATTTTGCTCAATGAGTGCACGAGAATAAAAGCGAAAGTGATGAAAGAGAGCAACGTCCTCAAAACGGCACAGACAGAAGGCTGTTCCAATTTTACGTCATATTACCTGAGCATTCCAATACGCGAATACTGTACTAATAATAATAATAATTCATTACATTTATATAGCACTTTTCTCTGCACTCAAAGCGCTTTACATAATGGAAGGGGGAATCTCCTCAACCACCACCAATGTACAGCATCCACCTGGATGATGCGACGGCAGCCATATTGCGCCAGAACGCCCACCACACACCAGCTTACTGGTGGAGGAGAGACAGAGTGATGAAGCCAATGAAAATATATGGGGATTATTAGGAGGCCATGATGGACAGAGGCCACTGGGCAAATTTGGCCAGGATGCCGGGGTTACACCCATAGGCTTAATTTGTGGTTGGGATGGGTGGGACATGTCCCCACCACTTTTTGCTAAGGTCGATATTGTCCCCACCACTTTTGAAACATCTCGCGGCACTATGTACCAATACAAATAAATTAAACATCTCCAGTTAACTAGCAGAGCATTCATTTAGTTCGTTTGTTAAATAAGAGGCGACCTAGCGCTGAAATGTGTTGTTTTTGAAATCAAGTGATCAAAGTGCTCGTTGCCGCTGCGATCAGTGTGTTCCCACTTCCGGACACGGTGTTCTCTTGTGGCTCGCGCACACGCCGCACAGTCTTCACTCGGCCGCGCGCTTTAATCCGTTGTGGAGACTCTATTCGTTCCGGTGATATTACAAAACAAAATGCACACAAACGTGTCCCTGCCTGATATACAACCACAGATAAACAATTACGTTTATCGGTTTTGATAAAAAAAAAAAAAATATATATATATACGAGTGCGGATTAGAACCCAGAACCTCTAACACGCTTGGCAAAAGTCTATTTATTTATTCACGTGAAAATTCTCACTACTAACAACATATATTAGACCTCATTAAACGACAAATTAAACCCAATGTACCATTTAAATCGATTGCTGTACATCGTAATGTTATTGTACATACATCTGATTTATGATTTAGCATTGTGTTAGCAACGCTTTTTTATTAAAGATTTTTTATTTATTTACATTAGTAAGCTACAGGACATCGGGCCCTATTTTAACGATCTGAAACACAAGTGTCAAGCGCAAAGCGCAAGTAACTTTGTGGGCGGGTCTCGGGCGCTGTTGCTATTTTCCCGGCGGGATAAATGACTCTTGCGCGCGGCGCAAATCTAAAAGGGGTTGGTCTGAAGTAGCTTCATTATTCATAGATGTGGTTTGGGTGTAACGTGAAATAAACCAATCAGGGCGACATCTCACATTCCCTTTAAGAGCAGGCGCACTTGTTCTAAAGCGGATTCCTATTATAACGGCGGATTTGCCAGGCGCGCGCCAGGAGCGGTTCACAGCCGAGGAGACCGACGTTTTCGTCAGGGAGTCAGGGACATTGGGGATGGAGAAAGCCACCCAAATTAACTTCGGTTAAACAGGCGTATGATAATTTGGGTAAATGTGTAAGCTAGATGTATGCTTTTATAATAAATCGTCTATCTATCTATCTATCTATCTATCTATCTATCTATCTATCTATCTATCTATCTATCTATCTATCTATCTATCCAGTAGCGTTTTTTGGCACGGGCGAACCGGGCAATCGCCCGGGGCGGCATTTTTGGGGGGGCGGCGCCGCCGGCACAAGCAGAAAAAAAAAAAAAAACTGCGCCGCGAAGCGGTTTTCTATTATCTATCATTTCACTGTGTGGGGAATTGGCAAATTTGCGCCCCCTGCAAGATGCCGTGCACAGAAGCTGTTTGTTTGAGAAGGGGAAAGGGGAGGGGGCGCGGAGGCGTGGGCGCGGATGACAGTTCACCTCTGGGGAATCCATATAGTTATCTAAGTCAGTCACACCTCGACTTTCTTCCAAATAACGCACATTTCATTCATAACATTATAAATACAGGCCTCTATACTTCCTGCACATTTTTGTTTTTCTGAATTGTCTGAATGGCTAATAAAAATAGGTAATACAAAACGATTACTTGGTCACCACCACCAAGGTGAATTGGTTTAGTCTTGACTTCTGGTCGTGACTCGTCGTGAGTGACAGTTGGTATGGGGGGGATCAGGGGAAATCTGTTGATTGTCGATGTCGAGTGCCAAATAAGAGATGGACAAGAAAGGTCAAAGCCATCAGGTGCCCAATTTAGAAACGAGCGAAAGATAAAGGTATGCAACTATGTTTTCTCTGTATGATTACAGTATCCATGTCATGAATGAAGGGCCAATATTAATTGGTGGGTATAACTCTTATTTGTTAGCCTTTTTGCTATGATTCTTGCTATGCTTTACAATAATTCGGTTTTAAACAAAACAAGTTCAGTTATTACACTGCAAAAATGCTTTTCTTACTTAGTATTTTTGTCTTGTTTCCAGTCCAAATATCAAACATTTCTTAAATAAAGATGCATAACGTTATTTTACTAAAGTAGTAAAATGACATAAGATATTAAGTCTTGTTTTCTGGGGAAATAAATAAAAATTGAGTTTTTGCTTAAAACAAGCAAAACATGATTTGCCAATGGGGTAAGAACAAATTTCTTATGGGGGGGGGGGGGGGGGGGGGGCTCTAAGGGGGTCTCGCCCAGGGTGTAATTCAATGTAGAACCGCCACTGTATCTATCTATCTATCTATCTATCTATCTATCTATCTATCTATCTATCTATCTATCTATCTATCTATCTATCTATCTATCGTAATAATGTATGCTTTGCAAAAATGAAAACTGCTGCTTCTGTGTAGATGAGAGAATCAAGTGCGCGTTGTGCACACGCTACATTGATTATGGCCAAGCATGCGCCCTTAAAATAGCATATGAATAACATGCGCAACAAGCCACTGACTTTAAAAAATGTTTTCCTGGTTAGTGGCGCAATTGTTTTCTAAACCTGCAAAATAGCATGAAGGAACGTTTGCGCCGGAACACGCCTCCTCTTTGCGCTGAACCGCCCCCGGGAGCGCAAGTGTATTTCCTAACTTACCGACGTGCGTCTGAGGAGGGAAAAGTCCGCTTTGCGCGGGTGCAAAATAGGAATGATACATGCGTCGGTGTACAAAGTCAATTGCGCTGGGTGCAAGATAGGGCCCATCGTCTTTCAAAACATGACCTGCGCGAAAGAGAAAAAAAAAAAAAAAATGAATGCGTCATTGTACCCAGCACTTCTGAAAATGCACTTCCGAATGCGTCTCTGTCCCCAGCACATTTCAAACCAATCTGACGCCCATGGTTACACCCCTACTCTTTCGGATTTTTTGGTGACCAAAGAGAGTCAGGACCTCAGTTTAACGCCTCATCCTAAGGATAATAATATGAGTCGCTTGGAATGAAGAAAGTGATCAGCATGATTTATATTCAAAATGGTAAGCAAGCTCTGCTTTGTTTACACTTTGTATATCTTCAGTCCTAATTACGGTTTCCCTTTTTGAATGACAAATATAGACTATTGATATCTGCTGAAATAGATAGTTATTTCCTTACACACAGGCGCAGAATGCAGGTTGTAGTTGGCAGTTGCCTATAGTCTTTGTGGAATGTTTAAGCCCAGCTTTTTGGCCCAGATGCAGCTGACACGAGGCGACAACACAGTCGCCTTTATTTTGACAATGACTTGGTGTGTCATGGCCTTAAAGCACATGCATGTTCCAACAACATGTGGCTTCAACATAGTATTCTTTTTAAATACTTTTGTCAATTTGAACTTATCACTCCATAAAAAAATAAAAAAATACCGTCAACAGCCAGAAAAAAAACAAGAAATAAATAAAAATATGTTGTCCGTGTTTTTAGGGAAAATAAAACGCTATATAAATCAGGCAAATTTTATTAAGAACAAACCGTCAGAATACAGCATTATTCAATGTGTTGATGTATTTTGAGTGTTTAGGATTTTTTCTTTTACAAAGTACTACAGCTGCCCCAAATGTATAACTGTTCCAAAAAAAGCATTGTCTGGACCTCTGCTGGGAAGGAAATATGGAGACCGGACCTCTTGGAAATGTAATTCCTTTACATGTAGCTCTCCTGTAGCTCGGTGGTAAGAGCATTGCATTAACAAAGCAAGGTTGTGGGTTCGATCCCAGGGGATTGCACATACCTATGTATAAATGTATAGGATAATGCAATGTAAGTCGCTTTGGATAAAAGCGTCTGCCAAATGCATAAATGTAAATGTAATTGAATACCCCATAGTGCACCATGTGCCATTCATCATGTAGAAAATAGTAAATGTGTGAACAAGTGACCGATTTTAGCCGCCAATTCAGCATCTATTTATAATGAATATGGGGCGGGATACTTTAGATTCTAGAGAGCATTTGATTGGACAGGGAATCTGATGAGAAGCTGAAGTGCAGAGTGATGTCATCAAAATCATTGATCCATATTGGTTGAAGTGAGAGACTGTAAGTTTTGAATGCTTATGTTTTCTAAATGCAAACTGTCCTTGTTTCGGAGCACACTAGCTTATAGATAACAGGCTAACTTATTCATACTAAAAGCCAAACAACTTCAATTATGATTTCATGGGGACTTTAAGTGTCCAAATACTGCATCTCTTTGTATGACTCTATATGTTTAAGCTTTTGGAAAGTTAACAGTAGACCTAGCAATACAGCAATACAGCAAAAAACAAACAAAAAACAAACATGAAATAAGGTTTCATAAGCATTAATATTGTGTTAGGATTAAAGTGGGCCAATTTTTTTTTTTTTTTTGCAGTGTCAAAAATGTATATTTTTTTTCTTTCTTTTTTTCTTACAAAGCTATTTCCCAGACTTAGCTGTGAAGTGAGCTAGCTTTAATAGGCTTTACATAGCAGGGTTTGGAAACAGCTGGAAGTTCAACCTACAGGCTTATTCTTATTCTGGTTTAACCCAGAACTGCAGAGCGAATTCCAGCTGCTTCTAAACTTTAAGCTTTCAAGCATTACTGAAAGACTGCACCTTTCAGAAAACATACCACAAAGATTCATGACAGATAGACTGTTTTCATGAGTGAAAAGGCAATACAACGCTACAATAAAAACAGCACAGTCATTGTTCAGGATCACAATGTTTGATCTCACAACCTTTTGATTACTAACCCTAGCTTTACCCCTTAGATTACACTGTTATATCAAAACAAGTCAGTCACTCCTTTCTATTCCTTTCTTTCTTTTGAGGAACACAAAAGATGATTTTTTAAAAAAAATGTCTCAGTAATTTTCCAATACTGTTTTGGACCCCATTGACTTTTGTTGCATGGACAAAAACTGTTGAAACCATTTTTAAAACAATTTCTTCTTTTGTGTTTCACAGAAGAAAAACAAAATGAATGCAGGTTTGGACCGACATCAGGGTGAGTAAATGACACACAATTTAAATTTTTGTGTGAAATATCCCTAAAAATGCCATGGTGTAACCAAAAAAAAAGTAAAAAAAATAATAATAATGTATTTTCTTTACACCTTGCATACATGTGAGTATACACATCTTAATGATTTTTATTTTTACGTTTTTTTAATTAAATACCATAGCTTCTTAAAAATGTGCAAGGATTACAGTTTTTGTGGAGTGTCAAAAATGTTTTTGTAAATGAAAGCTGATGCCACAAAAAACCCCCAAAAAAACAGATGTAGTTAACCAGTATAGAGGGTATGCGCTGACGTCAATTTCCCGCCGGAACACGCTCCCCTCAGCTGGACTGAGTGGCAGAAGAGCTGCTGCATGACTGGATTTAATAGGGGAAACTGAGAAAACGTCAGTTAACCGAGGGATTATACGTTTAAACTAAAGGTTGGACTCAATATTGTTCCTACAACTTACCAAAGATCCAGTGATCCATGGATATTGACATGCAACCAGGAATCGTGTTTCCTGACATTTATATGTGCCTGATTTCGACGCTGGGGAAATACATAATGCAAATTTTCTGTGAACCCTTTATATAAATACAATATAGGTATAGGTCTAAATCCGGGTGATCACTTATATAAATGTTATATTTAGGCATATCGTTTTAGATGTACTTTGTGTTTTTCACTGCATTCATGCTGAAAACCAATGCTGCCGCTCAGTGTTTCTGCCACTCAGAGGACGTGACCGCAGTCACACTGGCTAACGCGCATACCCTTCATTTTCCTGTAGCTCCAGTGTGATAGTCACATGATTTTTATGGTTCAGGTGATTGGTTCAGAAATGAACCCAGAACTGAATGGACATGAGTCACGATGGCAATACACACCTCCTTAAAAGTCAATTTGGTCAACTTAGAAGAGCATACAATCATACATCATAGTCAGCAGCCATGTCACCCTGTAGCCCAAGACTGGTTGCCCACTGAAGCTAAGCAGGGCTGAGCCTGGTTAGTACCTGGATGGGAGACCTCCTGAGAAAACCAGGTTGCTGCTGGAAGAGGTGTTAGTGAGGCCAGCAGGGGGTGCTCACCCTGTGGTCTGTGTGGGTCCTAACACCCCAATGTAGTGACGGGGACACTATACTGTCAAAGAGCACCGTCCTTCGGATGAGACGTTAAACCGAGGTCCTGACTCTCTGTGGTCATTAAAAATCCCAGGATGTCTTTCGAAAGAGTAGGGGTGTAACCCCGGCATCCTGGCCAAATTTGCCCAGTGGCCTCTGTCCATCATGGCCTCCTAATCATCCCCATACACTGATTTGCTTCATCACTGTCTCCTCTCCACCAGTAAGCTGGTGTGTGGTGGGCGTTCTGGCGCAATATGGCTGCCGTCGCATCATCCAAGTGGATGCTGCACATTGGTGGTGGTTGAGGAGATTCCCCCTTCTATGTAAAGCGCTTTGAGTGCTGAGAAAAGCGCTATATAAATGTAATTAATTATTATACAGATGGACTAAAAGCCAACATAGGCTTGATCTCCAGGCCATTAGAAAAACGTGCCTGTGGCAACATTTTTACAAAACGCAAAAAAACGTTTTGTCGTGCACATATCGTGACAGTTTCAAGGTGAAATGTCCAGTGACTGGCGCTAAAAGCACGTTTAGTTTTTTTCTGGAACAGATGAATGTTAATATAACAACATTTTATTGCGTTGGAGTTTGTACATATTACCGCAGTCGTGAATTGAAATGTCCAGTGAGTGGGGCTAAAAGCTTAATGCTCCATTTTAAAATAAGGTGCACCTACACTAAACCTAAGCTTCCAAGCAAGCTTAGCATGGCAGAAAAGCCGAATATATGGAGCTGGTTAAGTGTTGTTTTGAGGTCATACCATTATTGTGCAATGAGCCGTGTGAAAACAAGTCTTTATTAATCCATAATCTGCCCCTGTAATCATAATTGTGTGTGAAATCGGTTAAAAGTGCTTGCTGTTTTACTGCCTCTAGTGTTAATTTCTGTTGGAAACTACAGGCTACGTTTACACGTGGCCGGTTATTTTCATAAACGGACATTTCACCCTCTCCGTTTTCAGAAAGGTGTTCATTTACACAAACCCGTGTATATGCCGTCAAGAGCATGCCAAACCTTTAGGTGGCAGTGTAACGAGAAGCTCAAGCCCATTTTAGCCAATCAGAATCCCGAAAATATAGGTCACACCTTTGACGCAGTGCAAGGTCTGTCGCATACTGTGACGTCGACTGCCTAAAACTTCTTCTTTTTAACTGCCTAAAACTTTTTCTCAGTTTACATGCAAACGTGCAAACAGAGTTTTCCAAAATCTCCACTCTGGCCGGAGTTTTTAGAAAGAATCGTTTTCAGAGGCGAATTCTCCGTTTGCGTGTAAACGAGGGGCACAACCGAAGGGAAATGTCTCAGTTTTTCAAAATAACCATGTACGTGTAAACGGGGCCACAGTGGGTCTGTTTACACCTGGTCACTTCATGCGTTTTCTCAGATCGGATAGCTATCCGATCATGAAAAGACCAGGTGTAAATGCCCTCCGAAACGCATTCGAGACGGATTTGAATCCGATCGCTCAAACCACTTCAGGAGGTGGTCTGGGCCGCATTGCAGACGAAACTGGACAAGTGTAAATGCATCTGGTTGTTGAAACCACATATGTAAATTGTACTCCTCCCAAAAATGCTAAAAAAATAAACGTGTGAGAGCGTGTTATAAGGCTATATGTAATGTTATAGCCAGATATGAAGACGCTTACTGGAACACGCATCACCGCAGATGAGAAGCTGAGCATCTCGCAGACGCTTAAAGGGATAGTTCACTTTGAAATTAAATTTTGGTATGTTTTAGCTTACCTCAAGGGCATCCAAGATGTAGGTGTCTTTTTTTCCGCAGTAGTTTCAATTTTGATATTTTTAGGTCAAACCGTTCTTGTCTGTCAGTCATATAATGCAGGTCTATGGTCACCGCCTCAAAGAGCATGCACAGAGTCCAAATTAAAACAATTCCCCATTGATGGCCTAAGACACGAAACGAGCGGTTTGTGTGAGAAAACGAATAGTATTTATATCGTTGTTACCTCTTGTACACAGCCACGTCCAAGTGATCTGAGAGCGCGGGCGGGTATAGATATATACAATAGAAGTCGCCTTGGCTACTGCAGTTCATTGGAACGAAACCGTAGCCAAGGCGACATCTAGTGTATATATCTATACCCGCCCGCGCTCTCATATCACTTGGACGTGGCTGTGTACAAGAGGTAACAACGATATAAATACTGTTCGTTTTCTCACACAAACCGCTCGTTTCGTGTCTTAGGCCATCAATGTGTACTTACGATGGGGAATTGTTAAATTTGGACGATGGGGAATTGTTTTAATTTGGACTCTGTGCATGCTCTTTGAGGCGGTGACCATAGACCTGCATTATATGACTGACAGACAAGAACGGTTTGACCTAAAAATATCAAAATTGAAACTACTGCGGAAAAAAAGACACCTACATCTTGGATGCCCTTGAGGTAAGCTAAAACATACCAAAATTTAATTTCAAAGTGAACTATCCCTTTAACACACAATCATCATCATTTAAAGTAAAGAAACGAAATGATCTAACCAGGGCTGTTGTCGCTCTCTCTTATTGCGGTCTTTGATTTTGAAATTTTAGCTGATGATCAATAAAATGCAGCTCATATCTGTTGCTTTCGGTGACGTGCACTCCATTAAATCTGCATATAGCGCGGGAATTGAAGATCGGATTTAAATCCGTTTCGCAAGAACACATTTATGTGACCAGGTGTAAATGGAATCGTTTTTATTAATCAGATAGCTATCCGATCTGAGAAAACGCATGAAGTGGCCAGGTGTAAACAGCCCCAGTGACGTACGTCGGTATGTATTTTGCGTTTTGCAAAAATTTTGCCACACGTACGTTTTTCCAATGAGCCTGTGTTGTTGATTTCATAGGGTCTGTAAGGACATATAATAATAAAGCAGCTTTGGTTTTATTTAGGTGGGCTCCACCTTAAAGTGGCCTAGACTGGCATGTGCGAGTGAGACGAGGCAGTGCAGTTTCAGCTCTTTTTTTTTTCTTCTTTTTTTTTGTGTGCCTATTTCTCTGGTGGCCTCATTAGCTGTCTCTCCAACGCCTCAGTAGTGCTGCAGCTCCAGCCCGGCCTGACGCTGATAGTTGTTGCTCCGTTCCAATCCCATGCAGATCAAAACCGGTCTTATTCCCTCAAAACTGTCTCTCCCACCGGCATGTCCAGGGAGTGTCGAACAAAACCATGATGTCCCAGATAGGAAGTCACTTAAACATCACCATTAGGATCATCAAGCAGCCACTCAAACAACCAGAGGCATCTTACAACTGTTTGCTTGGTGTTGACGCCATCGTCTTAGTGGTTTAATAAGGTCCCGCTGACATATTGACTATTAGGAAACTAACTGTTAAGTCAAGACTGAGTCGGTAGAGTTTCCTCCTTAGAAATTCCCTTTGCTTTATCATTTGGTAAACCATACCGCTGTCAGAAACTTTAGTATTGATTTGGTCGCACAATTTTCTCAAAGCCAGTGGAGGCAAAAGCCATTAAATAAGGTTCATTGAATGCTGTATCACAATACCAGCAGATGTTTCCTTATAATGACTCACCTGAGATAAGAAAAGAAAAAAAGAAGCGCGTGTTTTTACCCTCAGGAGAAACAAAAAGAATATCGACTCCTTGTGTACCCTAAATGGTGTAGAAGATTCCCAAACTAAAACATCACAACAAGTCTAGCCTTTTGATAAACAACACTGTCTAGAGTCCTCAAGTCTTTTATTGCCTGATAATTGTGGCATCTCCATTTAGCTGTCCAATAGAGACAAGTGTTATTCTCATCTCAGACAGGCTGAATCACTGCAACGAGGCAGTGGGTATATATGCAAACAAGACAAGTACTGGATGTTGTCTGTAATAAAAGTTTCAAAATATCTAAATTGTAGCATTCAGGTAACTATTATTTTGAGAAAGGAATGTAACCAGAAATTGTAATGTTTTGGAAAATTTTGATGAAAACGCAGGGGCGTTGAGTTATAACTGCTGTTGACTCATCATTTTTCCTCCTCATATGCGACAGTCGTAAAGTCACACAGTCAGAAAAAGCTGACAGTGTAAGAAAAAAGGCCGTGTTTGGCTTTTTCTGTAATCATTATATTGCATATCAGTACAGTACAGTCATTGTGTGAAATGCAAATGTATTTGCATTATATGATGATCACAGCTACATAAAAATCACCCTTTTTCTTCCCCTATGATTGATTAAAAACATAAGTAACTGGCTTTAATCACAGAAACATATTTCATGAAACCAACATGAAATTCAAAGCTGATCCTTTTAAACTGTCTTAATGAAGTCCCTGGACATATCAAGCATAATTCATCAGCATTCATCATTCATTCATTAATTAATTGAAGTCTATTCCATGTATGCTTCCCTAGGTAATATGCAAATATGCCTTGTACAATTTATAATATGTATTCTTTTTTTTTAGGAAATTCTTTTTGGTAATTAAGTATGAGCAATTCATAATTTAAAATGGTTAAGGAAATTTTATTTTCTTTTTTACATTATGGAAGATTGAAAGGTATAAGATGGCACACATATGATTGTAAGAATGAGGTACCATAAATGAAAATGACTTTCAAAATTGACACCAAAACCATACAGTATATTTATGATGGTAATCGAAGACAGAGACTATTAAGCTCATTTCGGTGGACCAAGTGTTGCTTTTTCTGTAGGAAAGCACATGTGTGTGACTAATAGCTAATACAGTAGCTACTTTCATGCTTTATGACTCATAAGAAGAGACCTGTTTGTGTAAGAAACAAATGAACACAAATAATTATTTACCACCAGTTACAAGAAAAAGCCTAGCCAATTACACACGGTTAATTAACTGAAGAACTTTAATTTTCTGCTTTAAAGGAACAGTTCATCCAAAAAAATAAAACTATATTTCTCATCCTCACATAGTTCCAAACCTGTGTGACTTGCTTTCTTCAGTGGAACAGAAAAGGAGAGGTTTATATATATATATATATATATATATATATAATATTATTATTATTATTATTATTATTATTATTATTTATTTAATTTTTTTATTTTTTATTTTTACACAGCTCTTTTCCATAAAACAACAGAACATTGATCATGCTTGCAAAATGTTTGTGTTCCCCCGAGAAACTTTTAGTTCGATCGCAAAAATTTTGAGTTCTGTGTGATTTTCTCAGGGGAATGTGAAAAGTTTTGCGAGTGAATGCAAAGTTTCTCGGGGGAACGCAAAAGTTTTGCTAGCGAACAAAAAGTTTCTTGGGGGAACGCAAAAGTTTTGTCGAGCGAATGCAAAAGTTTTGGAATCTTTTTTTTTTTCTCCAATCTCTTTTTTTTCCCATCACGTCGCTTCCGAGGCTACGTGGATGCAAGTCTACTGGGGTCATTTTCTCATGAGATCTTCTCTCCATTTCATTTAATTCGTGTCTTGAAACATTTGAGATGTTCAAAGTGTGATATGATTTTCCTTTCCTACAAGTTTTCTCTCGCTTTCTGCATTCTGTCCGAAACCTTTAGGTGTTTTTTTCTGAATTTCAACACAAAATTGCTTGTTAAAGACAAGGAGGGCTTGAGTTAGAGGCTGAGAGTGTCCCTCTCAGGATATATTTAATAGCCTTCTCTAACTCTTAAAGAGCCTTTTCTTGCTCTGTCTTTCTCTCTCTCTTTCTCTCTCTCTACATCCTCACGTCGCTTGCCTTAGCTTCGGCGGTTGGATACATAAGAAATAAAAAAATGTAATTCTTTGCCACTCTTAATGGAGCTCTCGGCCTTCATACCTCAGTCTTTTCATAGGTCGCCCACCCCTTAATTAAGGTATGTGGAAAGCTCTCAAAGCACTGTGTGAAGAAGAAGCTCTCCACAGGACATGCCTAGCAGCTCAGATGGGTCCAAATTCAGCTCTGATACAGCTGATAGGAAGTCATTAGGTATGACTGTACTGAAAGAAAGCAGCAGACTGGGAGAAGAAAGCCAGACAATGAGCAAAAAGCACTGGGTGTATGTGAACCATGGGTAGTCAAGCAAAGCAAAATGCCACAGACAATGAGTGTCAGCTGGAACTGCTGTTCTCTCTCATTTCCGGTGCTGACCTTTTGATGAATATGGTATGACAGCAACCGAACACAACCGATTCGAACCCTGATTGCTTATAATTCCCTTTTCAATGGAGAACTATTTGATTTGATTTAGCAGTGTTGGGGATTTAGAGTGGTATATAGAAGAAAAAGGAAATGGATATAAATCTGACAACCAAAAATAATGGACCGAGTTTGAGTCATTCGCTCAGGGACGGAAATTGATTGGCCTGATAGGAAATAAAAGCAGTACAGCTTTCACAATGCCTTGTATCAGATGTCATTCCTGCAAATTCTATTTGGCAGAAATGCAAATTAAATGAAAGTTAATCACCCTTTCTGAGCACGCCTTTTTTTTCTTCTTCCTTGTTCTTCCCCCTGGGATTGATTGAAAAAGTAAGTAATAGAAGCTGGCCTTAACATCATATTTCATCTTCAGTATTAAAGACAACATGAATTCAGAGCGGATCCTTTTAAACTGTGTTATCAAGCATAATTCATCAGCATCAGCAAATTAAAAGGCCCAGTTTTGCTGTAATCAATGTATAGTTTCCCTATAGCGAATAATTGATCAAATTTCAGAGAAACGCACAATAAATAGAGACTGCAACATGGTCATCCATTTTGAACTTGAAATCACACCTTGTGCGTGTTCAAACTTTACTCATACTAGCCTTAAAGACTCACCATTATGATGCAATAGTAAATGTTTATTAAAACTATTTGATAATCAGTCTAACGTACATTTAAAAAATATATATGTTGATCATTATTACAATAAGGTATTCGCTTACATCCCTAACGGCACATTAGAAATTAAATGTGGAGTAAACTTTGTATCGTCTTTAATATCAACCACAGAAAGATGTAGAGGGTTGCTTGACTCCTAGACATCATATAATTGGAAACTACGACTGTCCACAATAATTACATACACAAGTATCTGTTCTTTCACAAAAGAAGGTGGTTTTATGAGAAATTGCTTGTATTGTGTTTGCAATATCATGGCAGGCAATCAATATTTTAAATAACGCCCAGCCTTTGAGGTTCGTTGAGTGTCTTTTGTAACAGTAAGCTTAACAAGCCCTGTTGTTTCTTGAGCCATTGATTTTGAAAAGGCATATTGATGGCAATCACGCTACCCACACCAGGGTGGCATGATGATTATAGAGTTCAGAAGTTAGAAGCAGGCTTTGAATGTGGAGTAATCTTGCCTGAATGCTCAGCTACTGATAGAAGGCACCGAATTGGGAGTCTTCGTTCTCTGCAAGATCATGTGGCTCAGGAGATTACTGCTGGCCCATAGGGAAATGAAGAAGCTTTCCTTAAATCATCTTGCTCTATTCACTCCAAAAATCCCAGCCGTTGCAGGAAAGCTTTACACGACACCCTCAACTAATGTGGCCTTTCCGATGACCTTTCACAGCAAACTGACACAATCACCTCTTTACGTCAGCGTCCCATTATGTGCTGGTGATTTTCCCAGCACCCTGCACGATGAAGACTGAGTCTTTGTGCACAGTGGAACTAAAGCGAACGGAACATTTCAGGTCAGAGTCTTTGAACGAGTGCTAACTTGTGTATGCCAAAGCTGTCCGCTGCAATGAATGCCTGGAAACTATATGCGCGCAGTGAATACAAGGCATTAGGCTTTATTGCGGCTTAAAATACATCCTCGCAGCCTCAAGGGTGGCAACAGTGTGCTCCCTAGAATTTCAGCAGATAAATGTTTAAAACATTGACAAAATGTTATTTGTTGACATTTACCCACAGAAGGTCCCAGAAGCTTGAAGCTTGACAGGCTACTAGGCCAAAGCCTTTAAAGAGTGCCAAGAATTGGCAATATATATGCATGAAACACAAAGCCCTTTCAGGATTTCAAGGCACTTCAGATTCCATGTTGTGTTATTGGTAAGTAGGGCTGCTCAATGCACTGGGATGTTTTTTCTTCTCCTGTGCACCTTTTACAGGTGAAACTCTCTACTTCCAGAAGGTCCTAGCCTCCTCCCTGTCTCCATCTGAAATCATTGATACTGATTTCCTGGGGCTGTCATATTATTGATTTTTTAGGATTTATGAGCGCTAGGCTCCTGAATAGATCCCAGGTCTGTTCGTCCGCATGTAGCAGTCATTCATTTGAACACTGTCTTTGACAGGCTTTGTCCAAACCAGTCCACTTTTCTATTAACCTTAAAGGAATGTTCTGATTATTTTCAAAATAGAGTCTCGGGTGCTGTGGCAATGCTGTCAGTTACCACAGACAACAAGTGACTTACTTTCAGTTTGTATTAACATGCATTCTGACCAGATCAGAACAGCATGTGACATTGGTGGGGGGGGAGGAGGGGCATTTGCCATTCATAAAATATATGGCAAATGACAAAAAAAGAGTGCCCACCATAAAAGAAAACAAATCTTAAATCTATTTAAGTATTAATATCTGTTTTGTACCATTGTAATACACTGACAACCACCCATCACAGTGGTGATGAGTCACATGATGAATCAAAGCTCATCACAAGCAGCTCTTCCACAAGAAAGTTAATGCTAATATATAGAAGCTGCACAGTGTCATTCACACATACACTAAACACCATCATGATAACACATGAAATTTTAAAAATGCAATAAACATTCATTTTACAACATTAAATGTAACAAAACCCTAATGTGCATAACTGATTAGAAAAAAATAAACTAAGAAAACTATGAAGAAACATAGTTATTTCAACAAAACGATATCAAATGTGAAGTGTCACGCAGGGAATTATGGGAATGTCAATTCACGTTTTTTCACTGTGAATTATTCAATGACTTGTTCTTTCAAAAACTTCCAAAAACTGTACATTTAAATGTACCATTAGATCCATCACAGTTATTTACCGTGTAAAGTACGGAAACTTTCTGTTAACCAATTAACAGTTTTTCACAGTTTTTTTACCGTTAAAACCACAATATTTTTTTTTACAGTGTACAACATGTTTGAAATGTATTGTTTAATAAATTAACGGATCCAGACAAAATAGGATTGTCATTAATTGACCTATAAAGTGTGTCTAAAAGCACAATTGGCAATGACAATGATCAAAAGCAACATAAAGTATTGATTATCAGGGTAGAAGTTGTCCACCGAATACGAATCAGGCTTATGAACATAATGGTCCTGTGTGACCTGTTCTGTAGGAAGGCCAGGTCTGTTGAGCCCTGTCAAGTGTAATTGCTGCAATATCATTCACAGAGAGTTTCCAGCTCACTTGTCAATGTGTTGTGTATCTGTGGAGGAAATGGGTTCAGCAAAGAGCTTGTGTAGGGACCGATGGTGCTATCAAGAGAGGTCACTTTCAAGCCTCCCATCGCCCGGCAGCTGACAGCTTTAGTTTAGCGAGTGCAGATGACCGGCTGGGTTTTCTCTGCTGCTGGACGAGGGTTACAAGAGTCCCTCATCTATGGGAGAACCGGACCGTTTTAATTAGCTGGATTATCATCGATCCAGAGGCTGTGGCAGTCATAGAGCAGCAATAGAGGTTACCAGTCTTTCATTTTCAGCATGCAACAATGTGACTGACAGTACTAGACCTGTGCACTTCCTTTGATGAATTACGTAAGTGTCACGTGGATGAGGATGAATGGTGTGTCCAGACTTTTTTGACTGGGGAGGCGTTAACAGAATTTCCATAAAATCCTTCTTCAATCATCTAACAACTTTAACAAATCATTTAACAACTTTCACCATGCTGCATGGGCATCTTACGTGTGTAACAATATTTTCTGCTTGTCCATTGAAGTACTTCTCATATTCGAACAAATTACGGTGGGTTTCAACTCATTGGTGATACTGTATTTCATCCTTCACAATTTAATTTAGCCACATAATTAGATCAGAAATATGCATTTGTAAAAAGACTTTAGATTTTATTTATAAATTATTCAAATGAAATTTCCTTCACCAATCAGACACTAATTATCACTGTCAAACTAAAGTGTTTGTCTGCTTCCAGCTATGATTTGAACCAAAAAGATTACTTCTTGTCTTTTATCCCACCTCTGACTTGAGAGATGGCCAATCATAGTGTAGAATTTTAGACATGCTATTGGGGTGTAAATATTTGGGTAGACAGGGCATTGAATCAATTCACCATTCATATGTTTTCGGTTCAATTCAGGAACGAATCAATTTGATTCACAATGAAATTTAATTAGATTCGACTTTGATTAATGATTTGATTTTGTATTCTTTATGGGGAATCATAGTAGGGGGCAATCATAGAATATTCATATTCCTCAATATGAGTCATTTTATTTAACAATATACTGGATATTATGATATTTTGGTCCCAACTGTCTTTAACTGTCAGCAAGGGTTGTAGACAGACAGATGTAGAAGATCAGTATAAGTTGAAATGTTAAGTTTAATAAACATCCAACAGGTAGATACAGCCAAGTGCTAACTTAAACGAGCCCGGACACTGGGTAATGGTGAGGAATTTAGGGGCTGTTTACGCGACACCGTTTTCAACTATAAATGTTAAACGTTTTAAGCGTTTTGGCTGTTCGTTTACATGACAAAGCTGTTTTGGGTGCCTGAAAACGCAAACTTTTAAAAAAAGGGTTTCAAAGTTCAAGGGAAAACTCAAAGGAAAAACGTCTCCGTTTTAAGCACATCGTTGTCGTGTAAACATACCCTAATATACACATGGTGATTGAACTAGATGACGAACAGCTGTGATGATTAATGTCCATAGAAACTGATGAGTGGCGTAAAATTCTGACAAATGAACACGTGATGAATGAAAACAAACTAAAAGGCCATGAAAACGAAACTACCAAACACAACTGACATATAGTAACAGAACGCCCCCTCCTGAAGAAGGCGAGACCTCATGGCGTGGAGAAGAGAGGCTTAGAAGGTGGATGAAGGGATGGTGACAGGAGATGGCGAAGGGATGGTATGATAGTTGGCATCAAAGGGATGGTGACAGTAGGACGATGAGACCCTGGTGGTGGTTATGGAAGGGGCATTCTGCTGTAGACCCAGTGCACAGCAGGGATGACAGCCCACGGTGGAGTCGAGGGAGGGAGGAGCCAAGGTGTTGCTGTGGCTGACGACATCCTGGTGATGACCGATGGAGGCGGAGCCAGTGGATCCCATGGCGGAGACGGAGAGCAGATGGACTTGAGATGGACACCGCTTGCACTGGATACCTAGGCAGAGTCGCGGCGACGAGCGTCTGCGGCAGAGCCAGAGTCCCTGAGGAGTGAGGTGGAGCTGGTGTGAGGGAGGACTGAGGTGGAGCTGGTGTGAGGGAGGACTGAGGTGGATCCAGAGGGAAGGAGGAACCCGCTGTAGGAGTGGAGATGCTGATGCTGAGATAGAAACAGCGGCTAATGAGGCATCTATGCATGTGTATTTATGGTTGGCGCCCTCTGCAGGCATTTGTTATAATACGTAATGTTCAATAAAACCATATGATTACTTGCTTTTTATCCTTTATTTGAACTAATTACTATTGCCCTCATTGTTATTATACCTATGTATTTTAAGTCGTTTTAATGGTTATTGTTCAGTTAGGTCTATTTTTATTACCACAAAAAAAAAAAAAAAAAAAAAAACTATTAATCCTCAAAATAAATGACAATTTTATCGATTACTAAAATAATTGTTAGTGAAAGAAAATGTATGTGCACAATATGTGCGTTGTATCAAATGATTCATTTAAATCTTAGTATATAGTAGTTAAGACACTTAATATTAAGTGGGACTGTTTGTTATGGTAAGGTTGTAACTTAAGATGCCAGGCAAACTGAACAATTCTTGGTACCAGTTTAGATACCTCAGCAAAAGCTAAGCCTAATATAAAAAGTTCCCTGACAATCTTTGAAGTAAACAAGTAAAAGGTCAGTAATGAAATGAGAACAAAGAAAGAAAAACTATGTACAATGGAATAAACAGGGCTTTAAGTTTTTTCAGGTAAGTCAGATGTTGATGGTTTTAAAGCAATTCTTACAATCTCAAGGATGATGAAAGATAATAAGTTCAGCTGTCAGTTCAGTTTGAAGACAAACTTTATTGTGTCTGCAAAGAACATACTTCCAGTGTATCTTAAACCAGTGTATTTTTTTATTGATGTTTTACAACATCTAGTCTTTGAACTCTGATAGGGTCATGAGCTTTTTCCTGCTGTATTAATCATAGAGATTTTGTCTGGAGAAAGAGCTGGTAAGTTTCTAAATTAATCTTTGTAGTTAAAATGCCAGCCTGTCAAGGCAAACCCTGTACTCCTGACAGGCAGATTTGTCACTGTACTGGGTGGCCCAGCCTGTGACACAGTGATGGATTGTGGGATAGAAGGCCAGGATGTCGGGGTGCATGAATAGGGTGCAGGCGTTCTTCTCACTCTATCTCGTCTTTATTATTATGCCTTCATGTGTCATCGTCCTCTCAGCTTTGATCTGTGTGTGAGGGGAGTGACATTTCCTCGCCTGCATGTGTTCGCAAACTTTTGAGAGATCCTCCAAAGCCTTTGTTTTGTGATGTTGGGGCACGGATGGCAAGCAAACATCCTTGTTTTGATGTCCAATAAATGTGAAAATGTCAAAAGTCATAGTGGATGATAACAAAAGACAAACATCATTCACACCAGATCGTCGTAAGACCTTTCCTATGGACCAAATCAAAAGCCAAGCCTGAGACCGGCCTGGAAAAGGTGACACTGTCTCCGTTATGAAATGTACACATCCCTCAGAGACGCAAGAGAGTAAACTGACATCTAACATCTGTGTGACACACCGCTGACAGTATCTTTCTGAATACAGAGAAAATGTTTTTCTTTTCTGGATAATTAGTTCTTGCTTTCCAGCAGAGTCGCGTGTCACGCAATCAGTGTCGCGCGGCGGTTATGAATGGAGAGAGAGTGCCCTGCTGGGTGAGGGCTTGTCAACATGATCCAATTCATCTCAACAAAACCAAATACTAATCTAACATGAAGATTTTCTGAAAGCTACTGTAATAGACTTTAACACTTGATTTTACACTGTTCATTTTGTGTTTATTTTGAGTTGCAATCACAAGCTGTTGCAATCAAAACGTACAGCTGACACAACTTGTTTTCCTTTCTTTTACAGAGAGACACAATTGTTAAGGAGCAGAACATTCTGGGTGTTTTTTATTTATTTTTTAAACTATGCGCTCTTTATTTATATACTAATAAACCCTTTTAGAACACAATTTTCACAATCTCACTATTATATATTTTATTCGTTTAATTCCACCTTTAAAGTCATGAACATATACACCTCAAATAATACAGTGTTTAACATAATTTTGTGGTTGAAATGATGGTGGTGGAAATGATGCTTCAAATATTTTAAAAGTAGAGTTTTTGTATTTTCCATGTTCCGTTTTATATATTCTATTCACAGTTCAATAATATTTTCCACTGTTTGCATAATTTGATAATTAATAATGCCCACTGTTCATACCATAGACTGTAAAAAAAGATGGATGAAGCCCCTTCACTCTCTTCCATTGGTGAAAAGTGAAGCCGCCAGATTTGGGACCTGCTTCTGCGCAATAGTGAACGCGGGACCTGCTTCTGCGCAGTAGTGAACGCGGGACCTGATTCTGCGCAGTAGTGAACGCGGGACCTGATTCTGTGCAGTAGTGAACGCGGGACCTGATTCTGCGCAGTAGTGAACGCGGGACCTGATTCTGCGCAGTAGTGAACGCGGGACCTGATTCTGCGCAGTAGTGAACGCGGGACCTGATTCTGCGCAGTAGTGAACGCATGACCTGATTCTGCGCAGTAGTGAGCAGGAAGTAAAGCCGCCCTCACACCCGCAGAAACAGTTAGTACAAAGTTTACTGTGTGAAATAAACAGTTATGGACATGTAGTTGATGCTCCAATCTCCTCCCCGAAAATCCCCAAAAAGTCAGTTGGTGCCTTGGTGACTACTTCGTTTAGAGAGTAACTTTTTTTTAAATAACGAACACTTAAACTTAAATCAGCGTGATAAAAACTACCTAAAATGACAGAAAACATCTTTGGAAAATGTATTTGAAGTGTGATTTGATTGTTTAGTGTCCATTGCGTAGGGACTTCATAGGGAGGCGGGCTTTATGACTCATACTGTGACCAACCACCAGGGGGCGATCGAGACGCTTTGGCTTCACTTTTCATCACTTGTGCGGCACGCTTGGTTCATACTAACGCTTTTGACTCCTTGATAAACAGGTGGGCTACACTATTAAATTGTTGGTTGAGATGGAAACGATGGCACAAATGTGGGACAACCGAATTTTTTTAATAGAAATAAATCATTTTCAAACAATATATGCCAAAATATTGTATTTGGTTAGATAATCATGATAAAAAATTAAAAAAAAGAAGAAGAAAAAAAAAAAGGTTATTAACAGTGTTGGAAGTAACACATTACCAGTTATGTGAGTTAAGTAATCAGATAACTTTTTTCCAAGTCACTAGTAAAGTAACAAATTACTTTTACATTTACAATTTCTCTGCCATTCAATGAGCAACCATAACCAATAAGCAAAAATTCTCTGAAACGCCTTTGGAGACGGCTTATGGTAGAGAAATGAACATTCGATTCATGGGCAACAGCTCTGGTGGACATTCCTGCAGTCAGCATGCCAATTGCATGCTCCCTCAAAACTTGCGACATCTGTGGCATTGTGCTGTGTGTTAAAACTGCACATTTTAGAGTGGCCTTTTATTGTGGCCAGCCTAAGGCACACCTGTGCAATAATCATGCTGTCTAATCAGCATCTTGATATGCCACACCTGTGAGGTGGATGATTATCTTGGCAAAGGAGAAGTGCTCACTAACACAGATTTAGACAGATTTGTGTACAATATTTGAGAAAAATAGGCCTTTTGTGTACATAGAAAAAGTCTTAGATCTTTAAGTTAAGCTCATGAAAAATGGGGGCAAAAACAAAAGTGTTGCTTTTATAATTTAGTTCAGTGTAAAAGCAGAGTGGTGGTGGAACAACGGGAACCAGATGATGGTGACTTTTAGAATGATGATGGTGACTTAGCTGGCGATGACTGAAGTGGATTCTCTGTGCAGGTGACGAGTGCACACGAAGACAGGCGATCTGGATCAGGATGACGGACAGGAGACTGGATACAGGACAATATGATCAGGTAAGTAGATTGGTATCGAGTCTGACTTAAAGCAGTGTACCCTATATTGCAACGAGACCAGAGAAGGAGTGAAGGGTGAACGGGGCACATAAAGGGTGTGTTGAGGGAGTGCAGGTGTAGCGTGTCAGTACTCTGGTGATTGTGAACGATTGGGTGGGTCCTGGTGATTGAGTGATGATTGGGGACGGTGTGGCTGACTCTGTGACAGCTGAAGTAAGAGTGTTAAACTTTCTTCTCCTTTTGGTGTGAAAGGGCCTTTACATTTTCCACAAATAAAACTTTTGTTCTTTTGTTATTAAACCCAAAACATGGCTATTACTGTCATATGAATATTTTTTTTAATTCATTTTTTAATACTATTATGTAGTGTAATGTAGACTGAGAAACTATATCACAACTAAAAAGAGGTTTGAGTCCCCTTTAAAGTTCTGGGCTGGGTTTCCCGAAACCTCCTTAACGCTACGTCGTTCTTAAGTTACACCTTAAGCTGTACCTTATCGTTAATACGTGTTTCCCGAAACGTTCTTAGTTAATTATACCTTGTTTAAGTCATACGTTCGGAAGGTTGGTCTGGACCACTCTGGGCTGAGTTTCCCGATAACGTTGTCTCTTAGCGCGCTACGAAGACTCTTAAGGTATAACTTAACTGAAGGTATACCATTTCTAGGCGTGTTCCCCGAACTATACCTTAAGAAGCTGCTTAAGATATACCTTCTTACGTGCGACGTTACCAGGTGCTGTCCGTGGCGATGGTGCTGAATCTGCTGATATCGATGGCTCAAGAATCAATTATTCTCTCGTGCAAGGGCTGTTTATCTGAGAAAGCGGTGTTCTTGCGATGAAATATTGTTCTTGTAAATACTTTCAAGCATTTCAGTAATAAAAGTGTACGTCACGTACGGTGCTCGGCAGTGATCAAAAAGGATTTAAACAGTGAATTTTGAATCTCTTCTTGAAAACGCAGAGATGTGGATTCAGACGGCAATTAAATTACCACACGACCTGTTTGTCAAAAAACAGTAGGTACTAATTTGGCCAGGGATTTTTACGCGGGTTGGGTGAGAAAAAACACTGATATTACGGATTCGGACGGCACTAAAATCACAGACTTACCCCTGTAAATGTTTAAAATACCGGACGAGCCCATGATAAACAATATCAGCGTCCGAATAGGACTTAACTGACAGTAGCCTATGCTTTCACTGGTCTTTAAAAGCGCTCTTTTATTAAAATACATTTATAAAATTGTATTATATATGATAATATAATTAAAATTCTAACAACAATCAGTGTAATGACAATTTTATTCTTTGCATGAAAACACTTGAATTAGCCTAACTGAACACTGTCTGTGTGTATTAAAACTTCAGAATTATATTCATATAGCCCTGCAACAGTGATAAGGTGAAGCTAAGAGTGGTCCAGCCCAACCTTCCGAAAGTATGACTTACAGAAGGTATACTTAACTAAGAACGTTTCGGGAAACACGTATTATCCATAAGGTACAGCTTAAGGTGTAACTTAAGAACGACGTAGCGTTAAGGTGGTTTCGGGAAACTCAGCCCTTAGCTTTACCTTATCACTGTTGCTGGTCTACACGAATATAATTCTGAAGTTTTAATACACCCAGACATTGTTCAATTAGGCTAATTCAAGTGTTTTCATGCAAAGAATAAAATTGTTATTACACTGATTGTTGTTTTATTTTTAATTATATTATTATACAATATTATTAATTTCATTAAAGAGCGCTTTTAAAGGCCAGTGAAAGCATAGGCTACTGTCAGTTAAGTCCTATTCGGACGCTAATATTGTTTCTCATGGGCTCGTACGGTATTTTAAACATTTACAGGGGTAAGTCGGTGATTTTAGTGCCGTCCGAATCCATAATATCAGTGTTTTTTTCTCACCCAACCCGCGTAAAAATCCCTGGCCAAATTTGTACCTACTGTTTTTTGACAAACAGGTCGTGTGGTAATATAATTGCCGTCTGAATCCACATCTCTGAGTTTACAAGAGATTCAAAATCCACTGTTTAAATCCTTTTTGATCACTGCCGAGCACCGTACGTTAGATGTACACTAAATTGAACAAAGAAAAAAGTCTGTGCATTGACTTGGGCTGGGTTTCCCGATAACGTTGTCTCTTAGCGCGCTACGAAGACTCTTAAGGTATAACTTAACTAAAGGTATATCATTTCTAGGCGTGTTCCCCGAACCATACCTTAGGAAGCTGCTTAAGATATACCTTCTTACGTGTGACGTTACCCGGTGCTGTCCGTAGCCATGGTGCTGAACTGGTTGATATCGATGGCTCGAGAATCAATTATTCTCTCTTGCAGGGGCTGTTTATGTGAGAAAGCGGTGTTCTTTATAAAAGAAGCACTTCAGAAATAGTGGAAATTGCATTTATTAGGACTCATGGGATATTATAAAAAATAATCCAAATTATAATAGCCTGCACACTGAATATGGGTTGGAGCTCTTAATTTTGAACTCTCAAAGCGCACCATAATGATGAGTTTAACTTAAAAACGTAAAAAAAAAATCTTACGGGGACCCCCAGGACCCCGATATGGACAGAGGCCCACCCCCCACAGTTTCACAAAATCCCGTGGGAAACACTGCTACAATCTTGTAATAAATATTATTGAATCATTTTAAAGCATGCATTTCATGCTACAGTTGTCTCTCTCAACTGTAAATTATTTAATGTTTCCACAAAAGCTTTAAAGGAAATATTCCACTTGTGAGGATTTTTATTTTATGCTTTAAACCATCTTTCACATGAATATCGAGATCCTCAATGGCGCCTCTGTGTTTGGCAGAGATCAGACCCTACAGCGCCCAAAATACGACCACATTAGATGAGGGCACTCTCTACGAATCATAACGATCACATATCAATGGCTCTTTGTGCTGCTGTCCTTTGATGTGATTAGACGCAAGGGCCAGGGCAACACGAAGATAGCTTTCAGTAATATATTCCTCTCTCAGGAGCATATACGGTGCCACCGTAAAGTGAGGCTGGAGAAGTAAAGGCAAAAATAGAAGCTGTCATGGCCGCTGACCTAATGGATTGGAAAACAGATAAACAAGCGTGAAGTGAGGGGGAAAATAAAAATGAATGAATGCATTGGAAGACCGCGTTAATGAACCCCACCGGTGGCATGGAGAGGGGCTATCATGCGCCTTTTATAAGATTGTTTTACAGCACTGCTTAACCTTCATGGGGGTCATAAGAACAGATATGTTCCCTTTGTGCAGTGCAGGGTTTTTAGTATAAGCTGTATGCTTATACTGTATGATTTAATTTAACAGGAAACAGTAAGAATGAAGTTAACATGCAGACTTGGAAGTATATATATATATATTTTTTTTTAAGTTTTATGATTTTAAAAATAAAGACTTTTCATATAAAGTACTCTTTTACATTTTAAATTTAAATATATATTCAAATAAAATATGGTTGCATGTGTTTACAACTACTTTGCTTTTCAAGTCTGCTTGATGTCGCCATTTGCAACTCGATCTCATGAGAAAACTATGTTACTATTTTGCACTATTTTACATTTAATTCATACAATGTGATCCATTTTTCTCTGTTATGTTAGGCAGTGATTTATATTTGATTTATATGCTTGTGAATGTTTGGTTATCACGTTAGCTTACTTGTGTTTAAACAACTATCCGCTCCTTCTGGGCTGCGTTTAACTCCACTTTTAGACATTCACTCCCTAAGCATTTCTCCTCGGGGGAATCCATTTTGAAGTGCGTTCAACTGTCAAGTTGGTGAGGGAAGTGTTTTTGGACAGACCCTCGACCCCTCGATTTTGACCAACATGCACACTTCAGGCAGATCCAGGCCACAATGCAACATGATTGAGACGCCACAGCAGATTGTGCTTAATCTACCCCCCACCCCACACAACTCTAGTATAATATTGGAGTTATTTTGATATTTAACCACATAATACTTGCAGCTACCTTAAGCTGACAGTTAGAATTTATTATATTGTTATCAATTTCATTTGTGTGATTTTTAAAATATTTTTTCCAACAGTCCAATACATGCCTGGTGCGTAAAACAAATTCATAAGAAAAAAAAAATGTAAATTCTAAATCAGCTTCATTGCGGATTCCAATGATCAAGGGCTTGTGGGTGTTACATTTAAACCCATTGCAAAGGTGATGTACATTCTACTGAACGAGATGGAGGGAAGTTAGCGAGGGAAGGGCAAAACATTTTTTACTTAAACACAGCTCTGGTTTACGGAGATCTTCTTATTCATTTGTTTTTGGATCCAGAGATGCTGTACTATTTCAGAAGATCCGTAACCATGTGACATTCATCAACCATAACTCCATCCAGGAAAGCCAGGAACCTTTGAGTTGTGATTGATGATCTGTTATACTTCATAGACCACATTGCTATAACTGCCCAGTCCTGCAGATTTGCCTTATACAACATTAGGAGGATCAGGCCCTTCCTATCAAAGAGAGCACACGTCACACCTCTCCTCATAAAACTGCACTGGTTGCCAATCGCCGCTTAGCCATTTTCAAGAATTGACTGAAGACACTTTTTTTTCTTTTCTTTTTTTTCTTTTTTTCAACACTTGACCCATTAATACTAACATTTGCTACAAAAAATAAACCTTGCTACGTGTGCTAAAGACTAATTGCGACTAGTCACAGCACTTGCATAATATTGCCTTATTATTGGTTTGATTGGTTCTATTGTTCTCCTTACAAATCAACTTACAAATGTAAGTCGCTTTGGATAAACACGTCTTCTAAGTCATTAAATGTAAATGTGACAGCGCCCCCTACTGTATAATAGTAAAAACACGGATTGCCTGAATCACTCCTCAATGGCAGGGAAGCATTGTGACATAAATTACAGAAATTCTCGTCAATGGCAATGTACATTTTTTTCATGTAAGCATAAAAACCATAAAACTTACTGGGGCGTAAGCAGACGGTACGAAAATGCACAAATGAGATTTGAATTTTGAATTACCAACCCCCTTCCCCCGCTCCAGCTCCTTGTGATTCACAAATGTTCCACCACGTACCAAGTCCACCCTCACAACCGACTTTTTGAAGACATCCCTTAATTCCCTGAAAAGAGTCTGGCCGTGCTACATATTTCAAAAGATGCATTCTGACATGCCTGTAGTTTCAAAGCTTTTTATTCTCAATTCTCCCTTCAATAGCATTTCACAACAGTTAGAGCTTTCAAATTATAGAAGGAACAGAAATATAACCTTCATTTCTCAACATAAAATGTAACTTTTTGCCTGAGAGTCTTCAAGTGGCATTCTTTCTTTAGGTTTCAAAGGGAAGGTTAAAACTGTATTTCATGCGCCACTGCTCTCTTAAAAACCGACATTGCACTTATTTTCTGTCTACTAGTGCTGTCAGGGACCTCTCAGTATTCCCACTGGGTGGTCCGAGAATGGAAGACACAAACGATAACAGATGCCAAGCCGTGACATCTCTGTCAAGTGACAGCCACATCCAAATGAATGTGAGTGGATGTAGCTTCTCTATTGTCTACTCTTCTAAAGGTGGCCATGTTCACCTCAGTAGATCTTAAAGTCATGTCTCCTTGCACTATTTTAGAGTAAAGTGAACAGTAGGAAGGGTGGGCGACACATTAAAGTACTACCCAGTACATCCTCTCTCCATCGGATGTTTTTATTCTAAACTGCTGCCAACATCTGCTCCGTTGTTCCAGCTGTCAATCACGGCGAAAACTGAGCTGCCCTTCCCTCGCTGTCCTCCAGAGTTCGGTTCTATCTCAGTGCTTCTCCAAACTATAGGACTTCACTGCTGGGTGCAGTCGTGATTAATGGCACAGTCATGGTGTAATCAGCCAAGAACCATGTTTGACCTTCCTCTATCATGGTACAGAAGTCCTAACAAAAGCTCTAACATGGGAAAATCCAATTCTTATGTTGTAACTCGAGGGCATAGTGACCTTTCTGTCTTGTTTCACCACTTGCACTGCACTAATACGACATTGAGACATACAGATATTATTGTGCATGTGTGTTCATCATAAAGTAAGTATGAAGAATATCTCTACAGGAGACACTTTGTAACAATCAACCATCCATTCATCACATCGTTTAAAAATTCTGGAAACCCATTAGTTTTCCAATTTGCCTCAAAATAACTGCAATGAATCACCTTGGAGCCATTGTCCAACACCTTGAGCATCAAAACCACCATCCCAGGAATAGTTCACCCAAAAATGAAAAATCGGTCATTATTTAGTCAACCTCATGTCATTCTAAACCAGTTTGACTTTCTTTGCTGGGTTATTGTAGTTAACTAAAACTAAGAGGAAAAAAAGAAAGAAAGCTAGTTGCCTTCAATTTAGCAAAACAAGGTGTTTAACAAATGAGAAACATAATTACTAGTCCCAACTGTCAAACTTACAATGTTCATGATAGAAAAAAAAGTGTGATGTGATCCATCTGACACAGACTCTAAAGCGTAACGAAATATTAATGCACTTTGCACCATAAAGGGGGACAGAACATAACAGCTACAGCACCTATATAAACAATTAATGAGACAAGCACCATGGCAATTCTAACAGTGGAGCAGAAGTGTCAAGAATATAAACCACATGCTATTCTTCAGATGCTTCGCCCATCTACACAGAAAAAGATGAGGAAAAAACAGTTTGGGATCATTACTTGATAACTGAAGTGCATGATTATTTTGACTCAAACATCAGCTAGTTCAGGAGTGAATTTCCCATCATCAGCTGCTAAAGCCTCACTGTCTTGCGTGAATCTGATGAAGACAAATTATATTGAACTTAATATTGCATTCTTTCCTCCAGCAATCCCAACTTTTGCTACAAAAAAGTTTTGGCTTATGACACATACCAAAATTGATGGATGGGACTTTCTCATGCAAGGTATCCACATAATAATGTTAGAGCTTCATCTTTGCCAAGATTCCATTTAAAAGTTATTTTTCTGAATATCTTAGAAAGTAAGGAAGGACTTTTATGTGCAATATTTAAGAAATCCATTCAATATTAGTCAATTCTAACATCAAGCATTGAAGCAATGAAACGGTCCTTCATTATGATTGGCTAACCTTTTCACATAATAAATTAGCAACAATGCTTAATACTCTCCTAGTTAGATAAATAATAATAATTGTAAATAGTATATTATGTAATTATAATAATAAATATAATTAAATAATATCATTTAAATATAATAATAATACTCATATATATCCTTCTTCTTCCTCATTAGCCTTTGTTGTTGATGATGATGTTTTTAACATGTTTCCGTGGTATTTATGGAATGCGGAATATCCAAATTCTGAAAAGGTTTAAAAGTTAGAGTGTGATCAGGGAAAATTCAAGGAAAAATTCAATTTACCACGACATGACCCCCTTAATAGGTGAGCAGTGAACTCAGATTGTTGAGTTAATTTCTTGTTAACCTTATTGGTCTGTGCGCCATTATTTTATATGGGTCAGTAAACTCTGCTAAGTGTACAATTTCGTTGGATCTTTGGACCTGATAATAGTTTTAGAAATATTCTGTTCATTTGCATGTAACTTAAATTCATAATTAGAGAGTAATCAGCCACTGAGGGTGGAAAAGAGCTTATTGATTCAATTACGGTCAACTTGAGTCATAACATTACAAACCCTATTCATTTTTGTCTGTCAATTAGAGAAAAATATATATCCCGCAAATAGATAGCACTTGATAAATAGCATCTGGTACTGTTTATTTTTGTCTGAAGTGAGAAAGAAAGGGCCAGAAAACTTTTTTTTTTGTTTCTATCAGACAGACCTGTTTTAAACTGTCGAGGGAAAAGCAATTCCCAGATTAATCAAGCATAATGCATATGTGCATCAACAAGCTTGGCACCTTCTCAGAGAGCATACTGTTTATGGCTGCTGCAGCTAATCAGCCTCCGACCAGCTTGTAGACAATTTGCGATCCTTGACTTTGAATGCTTTCTCCAGTCCCTGAGTGTCTGAGTTTCGAAATGTGCTTTTAGATGTGCAAGCTTAAGAATCTGCCACTGTACTGTCCTTATGATCCTAAGTAATAGAAAAAGCCACAGTCTCATTGTAAAATTGATGGATTTGGTTAAATTCAGCCAGTCCTCTGAACATAATTGCACTCGCTTCATCATCGCATAATCAGAAGTATTGAATTAGGTGGCACTTTATTCAAATAATGTATCATTAGACCATTATCAATAATTGCTCTTTCACTTAATTAGCTGCTTTCCACATCAATCAGGCAATGCTACAGTAGGTTTAAAATATAGGTCTTCACACCATGATCTTGGAGATAAAGGATGTGCAGTAGACTAAATCAAGGCTGAACTTTCTGTTGCTGCCCTGAATTTGTACCTTGAAAAATGCTGCATTCTTACTTTTCGCCGTCTAATCCTGTTATAGAGCATAACCGTGCCTCATTATGACAACATTATCAGCCATTCCACACATATTCAAAACCTTTTGTGCCTTTACGGAACTCAATTTCTGCTCTTTTTTTTTTTTTTTTTTTTTTTTTTTGCCAGGCACTTTTGGATTGAAATTAGAACGGCATCCACTTCAAAAGCTTCCCGCTTTGCTCTGGGTGATTTCTGAAGCATTGTCTAACTTTGGGAAAAGCCTCAATACTGGCAATGACTAAACTCAGCTTTTTCTAATAAAGGAGGGCTGCTAAACCACACAGGCAGTGCAAAAACTGTGTTACATTGGTTTATGGTTCTTATGCTTTTGCATTTGTATAAAAATTTTACATTTGTTTATCACACAAAAGTAGCCTTTGAAATGTACATTATTAAAGGGATAGTTCACCCAAAAATGAAAATTACCCCATGATTTACTCACCCTCAAGCCATCCTTGTGTATATTACTTTCTTATTTCAGACAAACACAATCAGAGATATATTAAAAAAAATGTCCTGGCTCTTCCAAGCTTTATAATGGCAGTTAATAGAGGACGATAATTTGAAGCCCAAAAAAGAGCATCAATCTATCATTAAAGTAATCCACACAGCTCTGGGGGGTTAATAAAAGGCCTTCTGAAGCGAAGCAATGTGATTGTGTAAGAAAAATATACATATTTAAAACTTTAAAAACTAAAATAACTAGCTTCCGGCAGACGGCCTACGCTTGTCGACTTACGCCAAAAGAGACGCAAAGTAGGAATAGTGTAAGCTTTGACGCCTCTCGCGGTTAGGGTTAGGGATTATGGCTGACTCAATGAATCCTTCAATCAAGCAATTCAGGAATTAAATGTTTCTGTTTTTATGAGTGAGTCGTGGAATCTGTAACTCAGCTGATTTATTCAAAACACTGATAAGGAGAAACAAAAAAGTGACTGTCTTTATGAATGTGTTGTTGAATCATTCACACAATCAATCCAGTCAAGAATACAGATTCATATCAAGAATGAAAAAGGTGGCTGACTGTCATTATAAGTGAGACACTGAATCATCCATGCATACATTACATTTTTAAAAACAATGATTAATTTGGGGATAAAACAAGTGAATGTATTTTAAGTGAACCATTGAATCATTCATTTAGATAATTTGTTCAAAAACAGATATGAAATAAGTGGGACTGTCTTTAAGTGAGTCCCTTAATCATTCAATTAACCATTTTTTTTTTAAATATATTGATTTCTTCAGGAACAAAACAAGTGACTTTCTTTATGAGCGAGTCATTGAATTATTCAATTAACAAATTCTTTAAAATACACTGATTCATTCAGGAACAACACACTGTGTCACTCGAAGGTGTAACTGATTCTTTTTTTGACTTGGTTTGGAACTACCTTCCTTGACAGAGCAAAGTAACTGGCAATATAAATGAAAGTTACTTAGCACTTACTAAACTAAAGGTTTAAAAAGTATATCTATTTGCTGCCCTGAACTTTTCAAGAATATGTGGTTAGCTGCATCTTATTATTTGCATCTGCATTTAGTACCTATCAGAACAGACGTGATACCCATTTTTGGGTCATGACCCACCAGTTGAGAACTAAACAACTTCTGATGAAGTCCAGCGGACGTTAACTGTTCATCTGAATAGACTTCAGAGGCAGCAGATTTTAAAAGCTGCTAGCTTTTTATCAACCCACCATTTGGCAAGCTCCATCGACGACAAGAAAATAAGTGCAGCGGCTGGAGGGGTATCGATCCCAATCAAATAAATTGCCATTGGCTCAGTTCTGTGTTGATGACTCAATGATGCTGGATTGTCACCGAGGAACATTCAGCTCAGACATTTGGGTTCTAACTAGTGCAGAGAACACACTTCCACTGCTGGATCTATTGAACCAATTTGACATTCTTTATGGTGGATCCAATTTCAGTTTGCTTTTATGGCCGCTTTTATTTCAGCCGAGAGAGGGGCTTAGCATACTTATAAATGACGGAAAGTAAGAATGTGAAGATAATGGCTCCTGCTTGATGTCAGAGAATAAACAAGCAAGAAGACTTATGCGTTCAGGGTGACTGCAAATCACAGAGTGGAGGCAGAGCCTCTAAATGAAGTAGAAAGGCCCCAGAGTGCAGAGTCAGGCAGGAGGCAGAGTGACAGGTGTGCTTTAAGCCTGGCACACATTCAAAGGCGAGCACAGCCTGTCTAGAGCTCATGGCAGCATCACAGAGACAGAAATAGCATCTATCATTTCTAGTGCATTGGTAGTAAACGTTTCTTCCAAACTCTTTATGGTGGCAAAATCATTTTTTGGGGTTGTGTTTAAGTTGATGTAGAAACAGAATTAAGTTTGTGTAGAGCAGATGTTTCAAACACATTCATCGACACCCAGCTTAACTCATAAACACATTAGCTTACTTCTTAAAGTTGTAGAAATGTATTTATTTATTTATTTATTATTTATTTACAGTATGTGCATCATTCAGTGGCTATTTAGGAAAAATAACCGTCCCTGGGCAACCCAGTTCATTTTACAGTTTACATCAATATTGAACAGATACAAGGACAAATATTCATTACTCCTAATAATTTAATTATACAGTTATTTCCAAACATCTATTGAATAATTTATAATACTGGATCATTGCTGTTGTAGTTTGACGGAGAAGCAGGCTTGTCATTTAAAGTCATTTTCTATTCTATTCTATTCTATTCTATTCTATTCTATTCTATTCTATTCTATTCTATTCTATTCTATTCTATTCTATTCTATTCTATTCTAGCAATAAGCCTTGAGAGGCTTAACCCTAACCCATTACATTAATTTCTCGATTTTAAAACATTTGATCAAATAATAATAATAATAATAATAATAATTTACCATGAATATTTCTTCCTGCATGTAATAAGAACTATATTTGCCTGTCTGTATGACTGTAAAGGTCTGGTTTGTAGCAACTTTTTATATTGAATTTTTGTATAGTATAGTATAGTATAGTATAGTATAGTATAGTATAGTATAGTATAGTATAGTATAGTATAGTATAGTATAGTATAGTATATACTGTATTTCTAGAGTACTGATATTTACTATTGCAGCCTTATCTTTATAGTAATGGAAACTTAATGTAATTTTGATATTGTATAAAGAACACGTCTACAAGGATATGTGTATGCTTTTGGGGGGGGGGGGTGGGGGAGATTCAATGTGACTGATCTACAGCAATTTGCAATGTCTACAATACCTGCAGTCTCTCCTTCTGGATAACAAATAATAGATCCACTTGTGTTTTAGCCCAAACAAGTGTTCATGTTGATTGTTTTCCTGGCACAGCTGGTCGTCTCCTTCTCTCATTCTGCCTGTGAGCTCCTAATGAGATGCAAAAGCAAACCCCCAGAGTATGTGCCCGACATTCAGCGCAGCATTCAGAGTGGAAGGAGAGCCTGAGACGCGCTCTCATTCAGCATGGCCACACAAACACTCCGGCCATCACTCCGTCTGCCCCGCATGCCACTCTGCCTCGTCACACCAATCTCAAAACTTTCCCCCTCTCACATCCCTGCCTGAGGGACTTAGATATGTCTCATTCATTCTCTCTTCTTTTCAGAATTTCAGAAATCCCTGGTCTGTTTCAGACAGCTGTAAGCAGTGTGTTCTTATTTTAGTGCTATATCTCAACAGGTTACAGCATCACACTGTGCATGCAAGCAGAGTGCAGGATTCCTACAGTCATTAAATCTGGGAAATATGAGAGAATTTGAAAACTGTGATTGCCTGGAAAAGTCATGTAAAAAGTAGTCAACATTTATGATGACATCATCATCAAAACTATTCCCATTGACACGGATCCGCAAAAACGACTAAAAACGCTGTATTCTGCTGCCTGGCCAGTAGTTGGCGATGTCACTCTGTAAAGAAATATTACGCGTCTATAGACTGAACACGTAATACGCATGCGCATGACATCACCGTTTTCACAAATTTGTGTTTGTGTAGTTTACACAGAGACAATAACGGTATCGTTTTCAAAAACGTACACCTTGAAACCCGTTTTCAAAAACTCTGTTTTTACAGTCGCTGACATTAGTGAGGGACCGGAGGGAAACTTGACAACTTGATAATGAACTCATTTTATTTCAGTTACAGTACTTGCCAATTAAGGCCAGGGTTACAGTATTATCATTAACTAAAAAAAAAATAAAAATAAAATAATAAAAACATTACTTGAACTAAACCAAACATTAACTGAAATTTATAATAATGTATTTTATTCAGCCACTTATTTCATTTCCGTTTAGTTTATCATGATGTACTAAAATCAAACAAAAACTATAAACAAAAGCTAAATAAACTAAAACTTACAGACAACTTGTGAAACTAAAAACAATATAGATATATTTATTAAAATAAATAATAAAAATGACAAAAACACAAAATAATTACTAAACGAAATTCAACAAAATCCACATTTTTATAATTTTTTTACTGTACCAATGTTTTTTCATGAACCATTAAACTCGACATATGACAATGCACACTGAGCCCATTTCGCAGCGCGGTTTCTTGGTTATTTCACAGAGTTAAATTAGTTAAAGTGGACATAAGCCCTTAAAATATGACGCAGTGCCCCAACGAAAGCCATATTTTGAGCACTTGTTTACAGTATCAGCCTATTTTTTATGGACCCTTGAAATTGGCAAATAGGACAATGCAAACAGCCATTTTGGGCCATCAGCCCATTCACTGCGTGGTTTTCTCGGCCTTCACAGAGAACACTTTAAAGCGGGCAGATATTAGTTTGATGATAGTGGTATACTACCCTAAGTGGTTTACTGCCCTAACAAAAGCAAAATTTTTAGCAAATAGATCTTTATTAATGAATGCGCATCCATACTCTTATTTTCTTCATAGTAAAATGTTAGTGACGCACAAAGGAAATATGTTATAGACAGTAGGTCTAAAATGTTATTGTGCACAAGGAATAGTTTACTTTGAGCATGCAAATATCTGTATATTTTTTATTTTTGCAACGGTCCCTTTAGGGGCTCCGTAATAAATTCAAAATTACCTTATTTAAAAAAGAAATTTGTTTAACCAGTTGTGAAAACAAGCTTCCGTAGGTTTAGAATGGCATGAGGGTAAATATATAATTACAGAGTTTTCATTTTTGGGTGAACTATCCCTTTAGGAACAGAAAAAAATGTCCATTGAAATTAATAAAGAGACGCTCTTATTATTTAAGTTTGAAAGACTGTTGTCTGGATTACAAAACAGAAATCTGAATAGGTTCATGATGCTAGTTTGAATGCTTTGGGGACAAAAGTCAAGAATGAGGAGTGAGTCACGAAGTAAGCTACTATAATGATTTTTATTTTGAGACTGTTTTTTTGTCTTCTTAATAATGTTGTGCTCATTCTCTAGAGATAATGAAAGCCAACAATGTTTACAAACCAAATATGCGTCATTTCAGCTCATGACAATTAATTTCACCTCAGAGAAAGTCAGAGTACACTTGATTCATGAGGCGCTGTTAGGATAGGAATCTTCAAGAAATAAAGAGAAAACAGGCTTGAAGATTCTGAAGTCTTCCTAAAACTGAGATATTCATTCACATAGAGAGAGAGAAAAATAAATAAATAAAATGCTGTTAACCTACAGTGAGCGAGGATGGGACACGCACACATCTAGCTCTGGAAGGAAACATCATTTCAAGCTTGAGTGGCCGCTGCACTTGTGTCCTGCCAAATCGAAACAATGGCTGTATTCCAAATTTCCTGACCTTTCTGATTAATTCCCCTAACCACTGGCCTGTGCACACTGTCCTCTGGTCACTATTTCTTGTAATATGAGCCAATCTATGCGGTTGCTGGACCGACCTGATATCAAGTAGGCCTAGTGACCAACACTGTACCAAAACTGAAATGATCACACAAAAATAAATAAAAACATTCTTAAAACAAACTATTTATTAATATTTATTTTACCCTGCATAGTGCATAGTTTAGTTCATGGCATTTGAGGACGAGTGTCAGACAAATAGTGTGTGAAGAAATCTGCTTAATTAGCTGCTTCTGCCAAGTGACAGAAGACTTGGTGCCAAAATACAGCAAAGTTAGATTGGATCTTTGACATCAACAATAAAATATATGGGAAGCATTTGTCATACCTTTGAAAACATGTTCCATCCATCCATCCGTCCGTCCGTCCGCCCGTCCATCCATCCATCCATCCATCCATCCATCCATCCATCCATCCATCCATCCATCCATCCGTCCACCCGTCCGTCCGTCCGTCCGTCCATCCATCCATCCATCCATCCATCCATCCATCCATCCATCCATCCATCCATCCATCCATCAATAAACACAGTAAAATGTAAGATTTGTCAGTAAATCTTTTTAAATGTTTTTTATTTTTTATTTTTTTTATAAGTAATTAGGATTATTTGATGAATAAAAAGTTTAATGGAACAGCATTTATTGGAAATATTATTATTATTATTTTTTTTTTTCATTGATCAAGTTAATGCATCCCCGCTGAATAAAAGTATTGATTTCTTTCTTTCTTTCTTTCTTTCTTTCAAAAAAAAAAAAAATCGTACTGATCCCATTTTTGAACAGTAGTGTGTATGCGTGTATGTACACTGTGAAAAAATATTTTCATGATTTGTTATCATAACTTTTAATCTTTTGTCAAATCAACTTAGATAGTTAATGTGGCTCAGATAACATACTATTTTGAGTTTCTATTTATTAAACTAATCTCCATTATTGTATTAACACATTTTTTATTGGTAACAGTTTATTTTGATGGTCCCTTTTGAACGTGCTGTTGACTATAATTAACTTTGCAACTACAGTATACGTCAACTAACTTTCACTGGAGTATAAGTAGACTGTCTGCTTAATATCTGATAACTCTTTATTGTGATGGTCCTCCAACAGACACTCTACTGATTATAAGTAATTTTGCAACTACATGTCAACTTAATCTAGCCCTAACCCTACCAGTCTATTAATACTTAACTAACACTCTAATGAGAGTTAGTAGACATGTAGGTGCAATGTTACTTATAGTCAACAGAATGTGTTAAAGGGACCATTAAAATAAAGTGAAACCTTTTTATTTATTTCAATGAACTCAAAATTTTAAGGCAACCAGGTAACTTACTTTTTTAAGTTAAACCAACAATAATTTTTTAGTGTATGTATTTCTACAGTTTAAGTATAGTAAGAAAAAAAGAAAAGAAAAAAAAATGGTTTGTCGAAGATTATTATTACTACACAGAGTACATATGAAATGATTACATTTGATTGCAAGCTTTGCTTAGAATCTTGTTGTTACAGACAAAAAAAATTAAAAACACAGCAAAAGGGTGGAGAACTTTGCATTATTGCATTTTGTTTCTGTAACATACAGTAAGACAAAATGCCTCTTAATTAAGTGCTTTGACACTCCTCTAACTATATTTATATACTGTGTTGAGCACAGATATGTTTAACCAGTCATAGCTCACGACCCATGTCTAACAATTGCCCAGATGGTGACTACTATACCCGATCTTGCACAATAATTAAAACCAAAGTGAAAAACAGCCTCACTCACTCTTTCCCGCCTCCATGTTGGCCTTGGATGACCTAGTAGCCGTCCACCCAGCGCAGGGGGATCGCGAGGCAGTAATAGCCCACCTGTTCGTCCACACGACCCTTCCCTGTTAGACCCGAGGCCCTGTCGTCCTGCCATGTAATAAAATGCAGACAGAAGTTGGTGCTGTCTCCACTAAGGTCCTTCATTAAAACTCTGGAGTTGTTTGAAAGTCAACAAGTTTGGGGCCACATAATGGTGGCTGGAGCTACAGAAAGGCATCCGATTGGAAGACATCTAGGCTGGGGAGGAACAAACATCCCGGGTGAGGGGTTTACATGCCCCATAGGCCATACCCCAATCAAACGAAGTGTTATGGAGACAAAGGGTCTTTGCAACTCAAAGGGAGTTGAATTAAAACAAGGCCAAGAGCAAGATCCCAGTGGGCTGTGGCATTTGAATAATATGGACTCACATCAACAAGCCTCAGTGTGCTGTGGGCCCACTGCTTGTTCTGTCAAAGGCTTTGTTGTGTGTATCCAAGTATCCAGGGTCATAGAGAACTCTGGGTAATTTCACACATTCAAAGCAGGAAAATATGGAGACATAAGAGATGACATAAACTGTGAATGGGCAAAACAAAATAATAAAAGGATTGCAAGGATTCTTTCATGAACAAAATGGACAGCATACTTTGCATTAAAGTGCCCTTGTTTCAGCAATTACATGTGTACTTGATATCAACACTTTTTCATTATTATTACACTGTAGCCTAATTAATATGTAAGATGAGAACATTTCAAAAAGTGACCAAAATGATGTACTGTAGATAGCAGTGTCCTGAATGCATTCTGTATGTCTGATTAGCATGTCCCGGACTCCCCTTCACACATTCAGAAGAAAATTACACGGAAATCTGTTGAGGTTTCAGAATATCAACACACTTTGCAATAGTAACGGTATGTTTTTTGGAGGATGCCATTTGCAATAATGTGGGTGATATCAAGCAGAAAATTAGCTGGCCCCATCTGGCCCAAAGTCAATAGCCTCTGAAGTTTCCCTTCAGGGAACTTGCTGTTCAAATACAGTCATGAAACCCACAAGTTGTACCATCTCAGGTATTACAGTTTAATTCATGATAGATTTCACACCCTAATTCATCTCATCCTAATATTTGCATAAAATTTACAAGCAAAGTGGAGTGCTCTTCCTGCTTTGTTTAATGCTGACAGTACAAGGCGCTTAATACCTGTTGAAAAAAACACTAAGCACTATGCAAACACCATGTTGAGCCACACAGTGCTGAATAAAACTCAGCTTTGGTGAAACAATAATGGCATAGATTACCCGCCAAATGTCATACAAGCAGGCAGGGTTAGGATGCTATGAAGTGGGATCCACTGCCGGCTTGGCAAACAGAGGTGCGCTTCTCGGCTCGTTTGATAAATACGCATTTGCCAAATTGGATTTAGATAGGATGTTCTCTATCTAAGGTTCTACAGATGCTCATTTGCATGTAAGTTCAGTGTGGAGGCAACAGCATGGAGGGATGAGAGATTTCCCTCACAATAATGTAGAACCGGCCCTCCGCACCTGCAGTCACTTGCATTTTCATATATTTAAATCTGGCACAAACGCTCTTCCTCCTAAACTGAAAATATTGGCCAAAGGTAACAGATATGACAGGTAAACTTAGAATGTTAACCTTCTGAAGCATCACCAAATCTGAAAGATTAAGGGTCTGGCATCGACTAATGAAAATCGCCCAGCTCGAGGGGCGGCACCAAGCATGCATTTGAAAATCTCACTGCACGCAATTGTATAACACTACGACCAATCACAGCAATACACGGGGTACGTATCCAGAGCCCCATACGCTTAGCTACCAGCGGAGCTAACTGCTAGATTAGACATTTGCCGTATCCGGTCGGCAAAACAGCAAAAACGTCCTTCTTGCAAAGGAACGATTCGAGCGCCGTCTTCTGTTCCTGTTTTAGATAAAAAGCTAAGTCTAACTCGTTCATTGTAGCGTCCAAAGCCACTTCAAACAACTGGTGTTCATCCATAGCCATTTTGCAATGTTTACTAATGACTTCAACGTCACAGCGTCTGAGGAATCGTATCCCATTCCTTATGAGCAATGTTCTCCAGTTCAGTAATATTCTTGGGTTTGCGTCCTGCAACCGCCTTCTTCAAATTCAACCAGAGATTTGCTATGAGGTTCAAGTCAGGTTACTGTGATGGCCACTGTAGAATCTTGGTGGAATTTGAGGTATGCTTGGGATCATTGTCTTGTTGGAAGGTCCAATGACACCCAAGATTCAGCTTCCTCACTGACGGCATGATGTTTTCTCCTAGGATTTCCTGATACTTCAATGAATCCACCTTGCCTTCCACATGCTGCAGGTTTCCAGTGCCAGAGGATGCAAAGCAGCCCCAGAGCATCAGCGAGCACCACCATGCTTAACTGTTGGCAGAGGGTTCTTTTCAGCATATGCTCCTTACTTTTTCCTCCAGACATACCGCTGATCCATAGGGCCGAAAAGTTTCACGTTTTTTTTCATCACTCCACAGAACAGAATCCCCAAACTTATGTGGCTTATTTAAATCATTTTGAACAAACTGGAACCGATGTTTCTCGTGCTTTTGGGTAAGTAGTGGTGTACGTCTTGGATTCCTGGCATGGAAACCACCTGTGTGTGCCTTCTGTACGCACCTTACTGTGCAAGCTGAAACCTCAGTACCTGTTGCCAAGTCTTGCTGCAGGTCTTTTACAGTCATTCACAGGTTTTTCTAAAACTGCCTTCTCATAAATCTGGTTGCAGCTATTGATAGCTTCCTTTTTCTGCCCCGTCCAGGTAGTGTAACAACTGTTCCTTTAACTTTGAATATGGGAACTATGCTTCCAACGGTGTCTCTAGGAACATTTAGTGCCTTCGCTATCTTTTTGTATCCTGTTCCTTCTTTGTGAAGGGTGATGATATCTTCTCTTGACTGAGCCAGATAAGCCGTGAAACTCAACAAACCTAGCCAGTTCAGATATTTCACGTGTTCTATCTCAAGCACACCTGGTGCAACTAATGAAGCCCTTGATTCCTTACATCAGGTTTGCTTGAGACCACACCTGTTTTGCAGATTTGTGCTGTTGTAAGGGATTATATCTGTTAGATAGATTTGATAGATCTGTTAGATAGATAATAGATCTGTTATTCAGGGGGTTGAAATTTTTCAGACAGGTTGATTTTCAAACTGTGCCGCACAGGTTCCTCCACCGGATCTGCAGAAACATGCATTTTCTGCATTTGACACCTAAGTGGTGAGACCATAACTTGTAAAAACTATGTTATATTTCCTTGCATGTTTGTCATCAAATGATCAAGAAAGCACTGGTGTCTAATTTGAATATGCTCTGTATATGATTATTTGCTATATTGGGGAACTATGGGGGCTTTGCCTGGGGGTGTAGGAGTGAATCAAAGAACTTTAGAGTTTGTTTACGGCAATTTAATGAACTTCAGGTTATGTTGAGAGAATAAGAGATATCCTAACTTCAATTATTCTATACAATACATGATTTCACTGTACTGCAATGTGTGTGTTCATAAAATAATCAATTTTGGTGAATTCCTCTTGTTCATGTAAGACTATTGTTATTATACTTTTCTTTTCCTCTGACATAGTAGGTGACTTTCATTGCATAATCATTTTACCTGAATATTTTCACCCGGCATTGATGTTCACCAGAAAAGACATGGATTTAAAGAAGCATAAAAAACCCTGACAATAAAACTGAGACTGGCTTTACAGTACAACAACATCCAGAGCATGCTCTAAAAGATAGCTCAAATATACTTTCAAAGACAAACATTCATCAAAACGGAAGGAGATTGAAAGGGCTGAGATGAAATACATTATACATAGTCAAGGGATTAATTGATGAAATCATTCTAAAATCGCTGCTTTTGAAAAACTAAATCGAATTTCTTTTTGATGCTAAAAATGTGTCTAGTGCTGCAAAAGATGTTATTTATGTCAGTTATATGTTGCTTTATATATCAGTTAGAAGTTATATGATTTTTAAACCACAAATGTTTTATATCATGATATGAGGATGAGTAACTTGCAAGGTTGACTGCAATAATCGACCTTCAGATTGTGGAAGACTTCACAAACCAACTTAACTTTTTTACACTGCAATTTAAGGCCCAGTTGACTGATGCATTGCCTGCAGGAAAATCTGAAATCATATACCAACATATTCAAACGACTTAAGACTTATTCACCCACTGCAACACAATATGCTGCACCAGAAGAAAATTAAGTTGAAAGTATAGAATTTAAAACTTATAGAATATATTCATGTTTATTGGTAATATTATTACACATTAATATGTCAAATGAATTGGATTTTTTTTAATTAATTAATGAATTAATTGATTATATAATTTTGTACTGTATATATGTAACAATCAACTCAAATTATTGGAACCCTTCATGAAAATTAACTAAAGTTATTAGATAAAAAAAAAAAAAACATGCAATTAACAAATACTGTATTTTGTGCTTAAATTAAAGGATGCACTACGCAGTATGTATATTGATTTTTATCACAATTTTCTGTTAACACTATATTTGTCTTGAAAACATTGATTTCATAAATATTTAACCCCAATCATCAGAATTTCTAGAAGAATCACAATCTCAAAATTATTAAGCAGGACAATGTTTTTTTTGTTTTGTTTTTTTTTTGGTTGTTTTTTTTTATAATGTTGATGATAATAAGAAATGTCTCTTGAGCAGCAAATCAGCATATTAAAATGATTGCTAAAGGATCACGTGACACTGAAGACTGGAGTAATGATCCAATTTTACCAAATACAATTTTATTTGGTATTTTTACATTAGCAATGTAATTTTCTATGTATCAGTCTCATCAAGTTAGTGTTTTTAAGAATTTGTACATTTATTCGAAAATAATAACGAAAGGCAGTGACAATTTAAACAATACATTTTATTTGTGAACCGATGTTCAGCTGTTCTTTTTAATAGTCAACTTATTTTCGGATCATCAATCATCAAGCTCGGTAAACATTGGCCACAGACACAGTACCTTTAATTTCATCAAGCTGATTGAGATTGGCCACTAAAAATCCCCCCATAGTTTTCAGGCCTTTCAAGTTTGATTCTGATGTGACATAAAGCTGATATCTAAGTGGCTGAGTTGTTTACTTACTTTTTAATTAGTCTTTCCATCAATGGAATCATTTTGCTCATTTGTGAACGTGCAAGAAAACAAGAGGCAGGATTAATCGCACTTATCAATCAGATCCAATCATAGCGCGATGGAGGCATTGCCTCCTCTCACATGACAACCCCCCATTCATACTCAATTACTACACTTTTTAATGTACTATTTTGAAATATTTGAGCTTTTTTTAATTGTGTTTTTTGCACGATCAAGATGATGTCTACCACCGTCTGCCAAACAAGTCACACCTCATTTGCATCTGGTCAGCCTCCCGTGTCCATTTGACTCACATGTGCAGTGACCTGAATGGAATTTAACTGGTGCTAAAACATTCCATCTGTCTTATTAAGTATGTGAGTCTCCCCATCCCACCTCCATTTTGTCCAAAACTGAGTGATTATTAACTGAACAATTTCCGATGGTCTACATAAGTCTGCCCAAAGTGCTAGGGTTAATTGAATCCAATTAGCAATGAGATGCATACAAATGGATTGTCTTCATAGGGGGTGTCTTTGCTGTTTGAGTGTGAACAATCGGTAACAGGCTTAAACAACCAAAAGATAAACCCCTTTTCAAACAGTAGTTGGTCCTCACAACCAAAAACGCAAATTGCCTTGTGCAGTCTTTCCTTTTTTCGTGGTTGATCTGTCAAAGTACATCAGTTTTCAGCCTTTTCTTCTTCAACAACCAAAGTTATCACCTTAAAATAAATTGGTGGGATAAAACGATTATGCTCCCTTGGGTTTCTGGTGTTCCCAGCACCCAGGCACGTTTGATCTGGAATAAAGCTTCAGCGAAATGGGAAGCACCCCAACTGTACACTGGTAAGGGAGAAAGACAGTTGTTTAAATGAGGTTTCTTATCAACCAGCTGTTTATTCAGTCTGCCTGGAGCCTACGGGGACCCTGATAATTCCACCCTTGCGGAAAAGATGTTATTTACGGAGCCATATGGGGAGCACGGCCCTCAGGACTACCTTATCGGGTGACAGGGTTATAGCGGCATAACCGCAATCACAAAAAGCTGTTAACCTTGCCCATGCTCACTGAACTTCCTTTAAGAGAGATGGAGACATGGAATAAATTGGTTTAATTATGGATCGCAATCACAAAATTACAGTATTTACATTGTGCTGATTACTGTAATAAATGTCTAATAGCAGGAATCCATCGATGATTAGAGTAATGCTTGCACAAAACAATCACCGTAGACACACAGAAAAACAAGCCAGCAATTACATATATGAAGAGCGGTGATGTCAAATACATATACTGTACATTTGATGAAATTACACTAAATGAAAGGATTTGATTCACAGCATTTAAATTAACTGCAAGATGACCCTTACTTTGATATTTTGTTGACTAATACACTATAATTTAGATTTATATGCCCAAATACTATTAGGGAGTTGTTGTATGTCAAGCTGTATATGGGTGAATGACAAAAAGAGTGTCCATGATAAATAAAAATAGGAAAAGGGGGGGTTATTATTATTATCATCATAATAACTGATGACATAAATTTCATCAGTTATTATTCAGTTATTCTTCAGTTATTCTTCAGTTATTATCAGTTATTATCCATACATTTAAATAAAGTTTTTTTGGGAGGCACACCACATGATGATATACAATCTGAACTAACCGTGCTGTATCATAAAAAGGTCAAATTATTTGTTTTTTTTTAAAGACATTTTTTTTAGAGACGGTTTTATCACCATGTTTGTCCTTAATCCCTTTATATATATATATATATATATATATATATATATATATATATATATATATATATATATATATATATATATAATCTATTTTAATATAGAAATGACAAATGTGCATGTCTTAGAAGATACATATTCAAGTCATAGTATATATATAAAGTGATTTTTTAAAATCATATTTGTGAATAAATTCGGACAAAAAAAAAAGTGGTGTGCAAGAACTACAAGGGCAGTGACATGAACCCAAGGATTCCAGTTAATATTTTATCATGTCTTTGATCATGTGCCAACTTTGCAAGCCCAATTTCTGTAGCTCTTTATATGCTCCTATGAGCAGTGATATAATGAAATAATAATGTCGAATGCTAAAAGACACAAAAATACCTCACCCCTTACCAACACCCCTCATAATAATTTTTAAAACAGTCTCAACTCCCAAAATCTAATGACCCATGACGGAACCCTGGTGCACGCCAGCAGCTAAATCCAGACCCTGCTTTTGGCAGTGTCTTGAAATAACCGCTGTCACTGACGGAGTGGGCCAGGTGGCACCATCTGGAATAGATGCCACTGTTGATTGATAAAGTGCCGCTGGTGTTTCCGGACCAGCACTTCACTCCTGCCCCCTGCAAACTCCTGTTCTGACCATCACAGGGTCAGCCAGGTCAGCCCAACCAGCACAACATTAGCTTCAATACACCAGCATGAAGATACTGTGATTGGCCTGTTGGGGATGTACATCTAATGTACAGTGCCAGCATGAGCAAAATAATGACAGAAGACAATGAGGCATTAAAATGTCATTTGGAAGAAACTGCTGTGTGATCGTAGGAATCCAGTTTAGCCCATTTATGATGACACATTGTTCCTTTCTCCACTTTGGTGGTTCTCCACATTTAAATAGTTTAGCGTCCATTAAGAAAAAATGTCAAATGTCAAAACCTCAGAATGTGGCAACTAATCAATCAGGATTAAGTATTCCAAAGAGCCATGTAATAATGAGTTAAATGAAAATTGATGTTGATATAGTATATCAATGATACCAAAATGGCATTCACTCCTTTTTTAATGCATTATCACTCAATGGAAAGTGTTAGGGCCTTTTTCAGCTGATGTGAAATTCTATATCATAAGCATCATCCTCTGTGCTGGAGGACATTTCATAGACTTTTATTTAATTAAATGCTTGCCAAAACTCTCCCAAAAAAACAAAACAGAAGAACACATTTTAGAGGAGACGTTCCAATCATTACACCTGATGAATGTAGCATCAACCTGAGATGAATTCTGATTGGTTGGTCAAAGCCCAAATGCCTCCGAGGCAAATGAAATCGATCCTGTTTTTTCAGGTCATCTCCTCAATCAATCAGAAGTGATAGGCTCAGTAAAATCAATATCAACTTCAAAAGCGTACACTACATCCTTTGTCAAAATACAGGGACCATTTGCACTACAACGCTAAATAACAGCAGAGATAAAACGGGATCCAGCAGTGTTTATTTAGAAATAAACTAAAATCTTCACAAAACAGAATAGGAACCAGAAAAAGAACAACCAGCTGAACACAACATAGAACTGACAAAGAACTGAAATAAACACAGGACTTAAATAGAAAGCAAATGAGAGGGGCTAATGAACTAAACACACCTGAACAGAACGAAACCAATCAGTGACCATGGTGACAAACAGGCTGGGAAAGTAAGGGTGGGCGTACACGGTGCGACTTCGGATACTTGGGAGGTCGTGAGATACTGTACACATTACGAGTCAGTTAACTTGATAATCGCGTCAAAGCAGCTGGTACACGGCACGACTGTCCTGCACGAATTTTATCTAAGAGGGTAATCCAGCACCCGGAAAGCGTACCTTCTATGGGGGCATCCATTGGCTAACAAGCCATCACCTGCTGTTAGCATTCCATTGACACCCATTCATTTTGGCGTCACTTTGACAGCGAATAACTTTACATCTGAGGCGTTTAAAGACTCCATTTGTCTATTGTTTATTTCTAAGGAAACACGACAATGTATAAAAGGCTCCATTACCTTGTATCTTACGATATGGCCCCGTAGAAGCCGTTTTTGTAAAAATAGGCTAACGATTGCGTCATAACCACGCGACTCTCTGTCGCACAGTAGAGAGATTACCGTATAGACAGGAGGAGAAGCTCGCAGTCAATCGGGGGGACGTGGAGGCACGAAGTCCGATAAAGTCAAGGGAGAAGCCCATAGAGAGTCATAAAGTTGCTCCTGCTCCTAGCTCACGGAAAGCTCATACTCACACTCTCCGTCTCTGCAAGTTTCGGAAGGGAATGATTCAGATTTCTCTTTGCACAGCTACTAGAAGACAGACAGGTTGCTTACGTCACATCTACGTCATCAAGCTCAGTTTGAGTCTGCGCAGTACGCTCAGCCATCAGGAAGTGAGTGCTTCTAATTTACTTCACTTTTCTCCTTTGAAGTATATGGGCTCGCTGTGTCCATTTCTTTTACTGTCTATGATTTTAGACAGCCTGCTAATTAACAAACTGAAAACAAACCTAGAAACACAGAAATGAACAGAACAGATAAAAAACAAACTCTAAACGTGAACAAACAAACTCAAAACATGACAAATATAATATTTGCCATATATATCATTTAATGTTTTTTTCCACATTTGACCAGTTCGTTTTTATTTTTATATTATATTATATTATATTATATTATATTATATTATATTATATTATATTATATTATATTATATTATATTATATTATATTATATTATATTATATTATATTATATTATATTATTGTCAGTGTTCTGGAACCGTTCTTTATAGTTTCACATGTGTTCTTTGTCTTTGTTTTCTGCCACTCATCTGTTTCCGTGGACACTAACCATTCATCTCAGCTGCTCATCATTTAGTCTGTCACCACTGTGTACTTAAGTTCCTCCTTGTTCACGCTTCAGTGGTCAGTTGTTATTTGTGTTAGTGCACACTGTTACGCCTGCTGCTTTCTAGTTTAATAAACCTTGTTGTTATTTTATAATCCTGTTGTCCATCTTCATCTTCTTCAGACCCCGCGTGACTATTATATTATATTATATTATATTATATTATATTATATTATATTATATTATATTATATTATATTATATTATATTATATTATATTAGTTTAGTTTAGTTTATATTAGTTTATATTAGTTTATATTAGTTTATATCAGTTTAAGCAGTAAAGAGAGTGCAAATGCTCCCTTTACACACAAACATGCACAAAAATGAAGAGAAAAAAATACACATTTTTGCTTTTTCTGAATATCAGTTTTTATTAAAAACGAATTAAATGTTTCCACTGTGCAAGAAAAGGTTAAAATGTGGCAGTGTCAATTTATTGCATTAGTTTTTCACTGCAGGTTTCCTAAATATTAAACCCATGAAACACAGTGCTGTATACCAAAAGTTTTGATTAGTTTGCTTAAATTTCTGGAAATGCTTACCTCTCCAAGCTAAACTGAAGCAGGGGAATGCATTTTTCCTCAAATCCATAACCACACAAATAAAACAGGAACTTATTGGTATGCAGACTTTTTTTTATGAACACTTTCCAACTTCAGATATCCAATCTATTAAAAAGCAATGTGGCTACGACCAGCCAAGCGGCTCACAGCACTACCTCATCTTAACATGGAATTTTTTTTTTTATTTAAAAGTGAAGTGAAAATTAATTTGAGCCTCAAAGATGGAGTTACCACTCATTTATAAATGTCACTACGTATGCGGGTTGTCCGGTGTACCGCTTTATCTCGTTCCAGAGTGGGAGCACAATAACACATCGTCCAGAAGCCAATGATTCACAAATTACATTATCATGCTGGGAACAAAACTGGAGGAGAAAGCAAACATAAAAATAAATAAAAATAAAAACTCATAAATGATACAAATTAAGAAGAAGTCACAAAACAAAATAATATGATGCATGTGGGTTGCATTCTGCCATGTAGAGATGTTGATATTTAAATGAAATCACACCAAGCCTGAAATATTATAATATAATATAAGTTGGTATGTATATAGTTTAAAGGTCACCTAACTCAAACAGAACTGGGATTATTTATTTTCTATCAATCAATGTTTAAATGACATGACTGGAGAGCCATTCACTACATATTCATAAGTAATAAATTCAAACAGCCAGGACAGTGATTGACAGGTGAGATGTATGAGGGGTGTTTCTGAGCCATTGTTTCATAATACCTCCCAAGTTCCATTCAGACAACACAATATTCCTTCAGTTAATTGCTTGTCAGGAAAGCACGCAGGTTTGAGACAGTGATATAATGCCTTTGCTTTGTTGACTGGCAACAATATCTGTCTGAAAACTCGCTAATGAAACAGATGCGGGGAAACTTCCAATTCAGGAATGATGACTTTGCCACTCATTTTTAAATTCACTTACATGCACAAGTTCGGATAAATTCAGAAAATTGGCAAGTTTAAGCCAATAGTTGCTGGCGCTCTTAGGGATAAACACCTGTGGAATATTGTTTGCAGATGGTGCTAATAAAACTATTTTAAATGACAAAATTATGTATGTTTTAACTTATGTTTAGAAGTCAGAAAGAGAGCCATCAAGCAAATTCATAACTGCTAGTGAACGTATTAAATTTGCTTTGATGCCTCTAGTTTAGTGTGATCTCTCTGTAATTACTATAGAATTTGCCTCACACTGTAACTTATAATTCACAGCTTGTGATTAGATTGCTGTGCAAATTGACATGAGCAGCTGTGTTCTGTTACATAACAAACATATGGCCTTCCAAAGACCAAAAAAAAAAAAAAAAAAAGAGAAAAGCTTATGAAAAGTCAGATCTATACTATTATAAACCAGATGAGCAAATCTGAATTGAAGACTTCAGCAAAAATCGAGAAAATACTATTATTATTATGTTTTAATGATGTAAGAACAATCACAGATATATTACAGCATAAAAAATAAGGTGTGTGACGCAGAACGTCAAAACGAGGACACTTTAATGAATACTGAGATACTAAGAACACAACACCACCGTTAACGCAGGATACAGAACTAAGGGTACGTTTACGCGACAACGATGTGCTAAGAACTGAAAAGTTTTGTCAAGCCAAAATCAAGCCAAAACAAAACGGAAACAAGCCACAACACAACAAAATCAAGCCTCAACGAAAATGCTCCTGACCACTAGGGGGCGCGGTAAAGTTAGTTTCCCTTGCCACTATTCAATAGAATCGCCAATCTTACAAAGATATCAATCCCACGATCAGTTTTAACAGTATGTAACCATTGTATATCGACATGAAAAATGTATTCAAAATCACCTACGTGCATTATAGCTGCATATTAATACTCGAGAAGGACGCCTGTTTTACACATACAGCTTGCAATGAAGTGTATGCACATGAAGTGTATGCATCTTCCATTTTTAGTTTAAAACGATGTTGTGTAAACGGACCCTAAGAAAACAGAAAGCTTAAATATGCTGAGATGATCTTTAACGGAAACAAGGAACAGGTGAGAACTAATTAGTATCCATAGAAACCAATGAACTAGAACTCAGGTAAAACAGAGACAGCACGTGATAACCATGAACTAGAAACCAAACAGAACATGACAACGAAACTATGAAACTAAAGATATGATCATGACAAAAAAGTCATGTGTATCTTATGCTGTTGTGCTAAAAATAAATAATATATTTAAAAGGCGCTTAGATAATTGTCCGGAAATATTTATTTATTCTCTTTTACACTGATTAATCAATAAATTAAAAATGTTACAAATAATGTCTAAACAATACTGTCAAGCATAACTTCTATACAGTAACTTCTATACTGTAATTCAGAAATGTCTTCCTTTTAGCTTCAAAGTGCTTATGCATTGTCGAAGTCATTAATCTTTCACATCTTTATTAAGCATCACAGATATTATTTATTAAATCCTGCTGAATAAAAGTGATAAATGTGTCCGGATGAACTGGTGAGCACTTAGCGTCTCTGTTTGTACATTCTGAGCAGAGAAGACGACAGCTCACTAATGCAAAGACCGTGTTTCTCCTTTGGAATCCAGGAAGTAAAACTTGACCTTCTCAGATGGATCTTGTTAGGTCATTTGTTGATGTAACTGTTTCTATGCACTTCAAAAGCACCCGTGATATCTGCAATTATTCCGAAGCTATTCTCAACTACTGAGCATGCTGGGATTTCTTACAGTAGCCCATCCTTGCACCTAATGTTCATTCATTTCGGTCACAGTTACGATGATGCCAAAAATGCCTGGTTATTAATCTGAAAACGAATCGCTAGCTTCAACAAACAATGTTGCAGCAGTCTGTCCTTTTCAATTGCATTAAGCACCGTATTCGTATAACAATTAGAATCATGCCTTAGCTCGTATACTGATAAATGCCTCAAAACATAAAACATAATAAAAGTCAACGAGGTCCAAAACGGTTTTAGATCCCAATGACCTTTATTGTATGGGGGGAAAAAATTATTAGAAGTTCTACAAAATATCTTATTTTGTGTTCAACAGTGCAAAGAAAGTAATAGAGGTTTGAAATGACATGGTGGAGTAGGGTGACCACCTGTTTATTTCTCTGTTGCAGGACAGTAGATGTGATTTTGCGGGACAATGCGGGATGTGTGCGTACTATTATTACAGTAAATATTGATTTACATTAGCTGGAAAGCCTATTTGCCGTCAAACTGGATGATATTGTTTTAAATCGGCAAATGAGCTTCGTTAATTGTGACTGGCACTCAATTTGCCCATGTTCAAGTGATACAGTGTGATTTACTCTACAGGGCCTATTCGGTCTACTAAATATAATGGACTGAAAAAAAAAGGATAGTAGATAAAAATCACATTTTAGGCTAAAATACATTTCTTTAAAGGGATACTTCACCTCTGGAAAGATGAATGTGTATTTAAAATAGGTAATTTATGTAGAAGAAATGTGAAATTATTTTTGAATTTGGAGCTTTCTAGAGTGAGAAAAGCCAGAAAATGTATTTTTGGCTTATGTGGATGAAAGACAACAACTCCCAGAATGCACTTGCTTCGCTGCCCTAGGAGGCCACGCCTACCGGTTAGAGAGCGCAGTTGAAAACAAGGTGGCTATTCTACTAGTGAGACACCGTGACGAGTTGGCCCGGTATTTTGAGATCGCCCAAAATGTCCGGGATTCGGCTTTTGCGTTCTACAGTCGCCATTCATTATGTTTACTGGCGAGTAGGACGAGACTGAGGGGCGTGGGAGAACGGCGCGAGGCCGGTTGGCGTGATTACTGAGACGCACCTGTCTCATATCTCTCACGGAGGAGCGGAAATTTTCTTAGCAATGTTAAAACGCACATCGACCGATCACTTGTTTAGCGTTCATGTAAACACTACATTCAGATTCACCAATCGGAATGAATTCAGTTAGATTGAAACAAAAGGTGTGCATGTAAACAATGAATGGCGACTGCAGAAACCAAAAGTCGAATCCCGGACATTTTGGAAGATCTCGACGGCCGGACATGTCCGGGAAAAAGAGGATGGTAACCTCTACTACTCAGCTTTCTCCTACTACTCAGCTTTCTCCACAGAACAAGAGCCTGCTAGCTTAGCTTCCAAAGAAAGATGGCTGACACTATGTGTACATTCTGTGAGTGAGATCCCACCCTCTATGGGCGGGTTGAAAACATGCGGGACAGCCCCTCCTACTGGCTGTAGTCATTAGCCTCTGGCCAAAAAATCCTCCGATGACGCAAAATGACGATTTTTTGCGTCATCGGAGGATTTTTTCCAGACAAAAAATATATAAATCTCTCATCTCAGGGGGATATGAGGGTGGAAAGCACAGTAATTCGAAAATACTACAGGTTTTCTACTAATACAAAGCTTAATGCTAAATCCTGAAGTATCCCTTTAAGTAGTGACTAGTTTATTTCCCTTTAGACTATGCAAAATAATAAATCCGGATTCAGAAAAAAACGGATTCAGTGCATCTTGAACTTGTATTTTTTTTGTTGGATCTTGTAGGTTTAATCAGGATGTTGTCCAGTACATGTCTAGAAAATGTCCTGGCTGGTGTAGTTTTTTTTTTTTTTTTTTTTGATGAGGTCCACACTGGTTCCTTTGCTCCATTCACATTCATCATCAGCGGAAAAAAAAACTTTGAATGCATTGGTTGATTATTTTCTAGCTCTAGCTAGAACATAATGGCTGTGCAAATGGATTTTAAAATGGCAATCTCATTTTTCAGTATTATAGACTTATTGTTGTATTGTTATTTCAGGGAAGAATACAGACAATTCAAATGTGGGACACTGCTGACGTCTTGCATGACGCGGGACAAAGCTCCCAATTTTGTGACTCCCGCAAAATGCGGGACAGGTGGTCACCCTATGATGGAGGGTGAGACATGAGGGAATCTGACTCGTCTGGATGATGCCATGCACTGCCACATTCAGTAGCATACAGTACGAGTACATTTCTGACTATCAAAAATGAAATGCCCAGTGAGTGGCGCTTAAAGGTTAATGCTCAATTGCATTTGAGAATAACACACAACCTACATTAAACCCTACCCCAAAACCCAACTGATAGTTTTACCAAGAGCAAACGTGAGATAGAAATGCATTTGCTGAAGCAACCATGCCATTTTTGCTTCTGCAAGTCTTTGAGCTCTTTTATCGTGTCTTGTTTCTCACAGTACTCGTACCAAAACGCTCTGCATTGTAAGTGCAGTGCTGTACCAGGCGAGCTACTGAACAAGTTTACTACATCAGAACAGACATATATATGGAGCTTGTAATGTTATACCAAAATGTAATAGTTTACAAATCTTGTTTAATCAATAATCTGTTTCTGTAATCATAATTTTTGTGAAAAGGAATAAAAGTTGGTGTTTTACTGCCTCTAGTGTTCATTTCAACTGGAAACTGAAGTGAATAATATGTACTGTATATGCAGTTTTTTTTTTTTTTTTTTCAGTGAGCATGTTGCAAAATTCAGTATAAAGATATAATACAAAAATACAGAAAATCAAATAGGTTCAAACACTTTTCACAGCACTGTAACCTTAAAATCAGAGGGAGCTGAAATGAAAGAAATGTTGTTCCAGGAATATGTTGTGCTTGTGCAAATCACGTTAAGCCCAATGCACAGCCGGAACATCTCTGCACATGGTTAGCTGTGTGCTGTAGCAAAGTAACACTAACATATGTAAAGACCAGATAAATTCCTAATTGAAATGCTAAATTATGTACCGTACCCCATTCGCAGGTGTGCATGTGGAAAGAGGAACCTAGCAAACATCTTGCTGTCTCCTTGACAGCATTTGTTCTTCTTCCACTTTGTCTATTCTGTCAGCCTTTGCCAAAATGTGTTTTCTTTCTTCACCCGCTCCATGAGCACACCAACAAACTTCCAATTAACTAACGAAAGGAAGGAGAATACCATCAATAAATCTAAAGAGAGCTGACAGCGAAATGTTTCAGAAATGTTTCTTCCCCTTCCTCTCAATTGCTGGGGTTCGTATTTTCTATAATGCTATCCTCAATTATCTTCCAAATAATTATTCTCCCTTCCACCACTTCTTTTCTTTTCTTTTCTTTTCTTTTCTTTTCTTTTCTTTTCTTTTCTTTTCTTTTCTTTTCTTTTCTTTTCTTTTCTTTTCTTTTTTCTCCCGGGGAAAGATGGATGCCAAATAAAAGCCATTATGACATTGCAGAGGAGAGGGGATTCTAATTATATGGCAACTGGGCACAATGGGTGTACGTTTAGCACACCTGTGTGAACCAGGGCGGTCGTTTTTAAATCCCATCTGCCCTTATCACCGACTTTCACGGTCATTAACACACACTGCATTCTGGGATGTGGAAGAGTCAATCAAGTGTCTTGTCGTAGGGAATGGACCTTATTCTGTGTTACAGGTCGGGGTGGGATAACACAAATATCCTGCTAAATCTTCTTCTGCGGTATCAGACCTGACATCTTTGATTGATGATGTCACAATATCCATTTGTCACAGCGTGGTTGCAGCAAAGGATGAAAAAACAAAAAAGCAGGATCTATGCGGAGTAGTTGTTGTTTTCATAACTGTTTTCAACTAAAAGCTGAAAACTTTTTCTGTGTTTTGTCTGTTCATTTACACTGGGGGCCTAGAACCGCAAACTTTTGAAAACGGGATTCAAAGTACAAGTTATTGAAAATCATACCGTTATTGTCTCTGTGTAAACTACAAAAAACATGCTCCATGTGTATTACGTGTTCAGTCTATAGGCGTGTAGTGTTTCTTTACAAAGTGACATCGCCAACTACTGGCCTGGCAGCAGAATACAGCGTTGATCATTTTGACAACGTTGTCGTCTGTGCGCAAAAAACGCAAAGGAAAAACGTTTCGGTTTTCAGTACATCGTTGTCGTGTAAACGTACCCTAAAATTAAAAGAACACTTCTCAGAAATAGCAAAACACAATCAGGACAACCATCTAACATTGACAATAATGGACAAAGGGCTACTGAAACTGAGGGCTATACATACAGAGATACACTAGTGCAAGAAACACTATGCGCCTTTAGGCTGAACACGCAATACGCACGCGCATGATGTCAATTTTCACAAATTTGCATTTTTGTCGTTTACATGGAGATGATAACGGTATCGTTTTTAAAAACTTGCACTTTGAAACACTTTTCAACAGTTTGCGTTTTCAAACCCCCAAAACGCTGTTTTCGTGTAAATGAACGGCCAAAAAATCAAATAAAAGTTGAAAACGGTGTCATGTAAACGGCCTCACCAATCAAATGTAACACCTTTCCATTAAGCCAGGTTTATTAAATCACTCCTTTCTGCTTGCTCTTATGATATGTCAACGCATTCTCATCCTAAGTCGTCATATACTGACGCTTTTGACATTTCGTCTACATCGAACGCACATGGCACCCTTTAGCGTCAATATGACACGCACAGAGCTTTGTTCGGTTATGGGTAGGTTTAGGTCTGGGGTAGGGTTAGGGTAAGACCGCTAGGAGGCGCCTTCTGGCCCATATCTATCTGCGTCTCATATTGACGCTAAAGGGTGCCATGTGCGTTCGATGTGGACGAAATGTCAAAAGCGTCAGTATATGACGACTTGGGATGAGATCGGGCTGGATATGTCATCATTATTAATTTGTCTGATCTCCTCTGAAAGCATATTCAGATGTCTTGACATAGCATAATTTTAAAAAAAAACTGTAAATTATTGACTTTTTTTTTTTTACTTTAAAACAATAAGAGAAGATAATAATAAAATAAAAATGTATAATAATAATACTAAGTTATATTTGAGTATTATTAACTTTATGACAAGGCAAGATTGTAAAATGTCATGCGGTGCTACTCTCGTAAACTGATGTTGATATCATGCTGTTGATATGATATATATGTATAATCATTTTGCACACTGTTTGGCTGAAAGAGTCGATGGTAATACTAATACGTTTCATGTTCAGTTACATTTGTGTTGCTTTTTCACATTCTCAGCACTTTGTTGGTTCGTCACTTGGTAATATCTTGTCAAATCTGGGTCATGAATCAAAACCAGTGAAGAACCATTGCTTTACATCATTAATACAATACATACATAATTTGACTGAGTTTTCAAAGCACTTTACAGGGAAAATCTCCTCAACCACCAATGTGCAGCATTCACCTGGATGATTGCAGTAACATAGCAGTGTAGGATAAAAGATTTGCAATGCTATGCAAGTTATTTTCCTGAGCTGAGGTCCTTCAGGCCAGTGCGAGTGCCGAGGTGAAGAAGACATAAACTAAATTAGACAGTGGACAGAGGATATCCTTCACAAAGACAGACCTTCAGGACAGAGAGAGAATACAGAGGGAAGAAGAAAGTAAAATGTGAGCTCCTCCGAAGGACAGGAAGGGAGATGAGAAGAAATCAAAAGGCTTAGGCCAAGAGCCAGAAAAACAGAGACGGAGGCTGTGAAAGCACGTCAGGGATAAAAGAAAAACATAATTTTCTAAATGTGACAACATATTCAGAAAAGAAAGATTCTTACACCCTCTGGGGTTCCTCAGTGCCTGAAACCTGCAGAAACAATACCAAATACTGGGCTTTTTCATACCAACATCTCACACGTGCAGAAGACCGCAATCATTATTTTTGCAATCAATTTTCTTGATCAATTCTTTTGTCTTTTTTTTCCAAGAGAAAATATCAAAACATGCTTAAAGCAAGATAACTTTGACAATCTGAAAACCCGAAGCAAAATTGCATAATAAAATAGGTTTTGTTTTATAAGAATATAGAATTAAGTTTATTTCTAAACCCATTACCATTTTTTTTCTTCTTATTTTAAGCATAAACCCAACTTGTTTTTTGTTATATTTTAAACATGAAATGTTAAATAATAATAATAATAATAATAATAATACATATAAAATAAAATAAAATACTAATAGAAATAATGCCCTCAAGCAGATTTGGACAATGGATTTGAAAGGTATTTTTTAAATAAAATTAAAATTATTTTCATTAAAAAAAAAAAAAACAAAAAAAAAAACCTGCATGCATTAAACATGAAACTGCCACAAAATAGTAATGACATATTAACAGTGGACACTATTGCCGTTGATTTTTTTAAACAAATATTACCATAAATCTAAAATATAAACCAAGTAAACTGAAAAATAAATAAATAAATATTAAACTAACAATGATATAGTGAAAACTAACAAAAACTACACTAAACTGGAAAGATTATTTGAAAATAAAATACAAATAAGAACTAAATGAAAAATTCTAAACTATAACAACCCTGATCCAGACCTTTTGATTCAAGACAGACTTGTTTCTGCAGTTTTTATTCAAATGCTAAGACCAAATAAATCAACGGCTGCATAACATAATGTAATGGATGTCAGTCCAACAAAACCATGTGTGCCTTCAATTAAGACAATCACTGCATCCGAAATCAAACACGTCCCTATACTACACAGTAAGGGTGTATTGGGACATCTCAATGGCAGAGAGTGTCCCAATTACCCTGAAGTCACCCTATGCGAAAAACAGTGTGTCAAAAGAGTAGTCCGAGTACACAAGCTGTGTCCCAAATGACGCGCTATACACTATGTACTTGTGCACTCGAAAAAAAAAGGAAAAGAAACAAACAAACAAAACAATAAAAGCAAAAAAATAGCAATACACTTAAAGATGAACATGAATTGCCAATCTGTCAGTTCATATAATAATAAAAGACCCTGTGCCTCTTCTGTGTGTGTATATTTTATGGCTTTTCAGCTATAGTCTCTCAAAGCAACTGTGTGATTATTATGCAGCCACTCGATCTTACCCTCAGAGGAGCATTTATGGGTTTCCTTTCCTGCTAGCATTATCCTCCAGAGGTGATATGACTGCTATACACCGATCCCATGAAAATGCTCTTATTTGCCATAATCATTTCTTCCAGGACCATGCCAGGCTTGTTTAATTGGACTCAAAGGCACCCGTTCCTTCATTTCAGAGTCATGAATTTGAAATCAATAAGCAATGAAAAGGAAAGGAAACATCAGGCTGAATTAGTAATCCTTAGACATCAGGGTGCTTACAAGGGAAATTTATAAGTCTAGGCTACACAGGGTAATCATGAATATGCTCAGACCTATTCATTGCATTGTTACGTAATTATCCAGATGGGAAAGGCCTAATACAACGTAGGTGTCAAGGCACCCTGTTATATGGGTCTCTTTGCAATATTGAATTACACTCTCGCACCAGATATTGCATTATACTAATGCATTACCTGAAGATGCTGTAAGTGATTTTTTTTTTTCACACATGAAATCTACGTGACAGATATCACTGAAATAGGTGACTGTGGAAATTACACCTGTCTTCCAATGATAGGCTCTATGACAGAGAAAAAAACTGGCTTTTCTATCTATATAAAAACTAGCCAATTAGAAAAGCTCTATTTTTTCATGTCCAGATTTTCTAACATTGGGTTGGCTTAGGGCAGGGTTTTTAAGGAGAACGGAAGAGCATGAGTGTGGTCAGATTTTGTGGCTTTAGTGTGCAGTCCTCACCAAGGATGATAACAATAACTATGAAGTTTACATAATCATTCTAATTCTATGAGAACATAGGGAAGTAACAATAACAGCACAGAGGAACAATATTGGGGTTACAATTTATTTTAAGGTGTCTTTGTTACACTGTGATTAAACATTTAAGTTCTGAGTAATATTAAGTAACTACTTACTATAAGTACTTACTATGGGGTTATTAAGTATGCATAATTTATAGTTATTACGGTTGCACTTTATTTTACAGTAAGTGCACTTACAGTACTTACCTAATAAAGTACATGTTAAGGTTAGGTTTAGGGGTAGGTTCAGGGTTAGTATTGCTAGTTATTACCCAGTTATTGCAATAACTATAATAAGTACATAGTATGTACAATGGGAAAAGGGCTGTAAAATAAAGTGCTACCGTTTTTTACTATAGTATCTACATATAGCAAGGACACTAAAATAAAGGATAACACTTTATTTGAGTGTCCTTGTTACACATGTTACATGTACTTACCATAGTAATAACAGTAAATTATGCATAATTACATCCAACCCTCAATTAAATCCTAATCCTACCCTAACTGTATAGTAAGTACTTGTAGTTGCTTAATATTACTCAGTACTTAAATATATAATTACACTGTAACAATGACACCTTAAAATAAAGTGTAACCAAATAAAGTGTTACCCAAAATTGTTGGAATCACTTTCAGATCATTTCTTTTCCAGATGATAAATGGTAAAAACACTGACAGCCCATCAGAATCCAGTGACTTTAAAAAGCACCATTCACTGGGGAGTTTGGCTGTCTCTTTTAAGATACTCAAGGTGGGTAGTTTTCAACCTGAATTTCCGCTCTTTCCCACCTTCCGTGTTGTGTAATTGGGGAAGCATTGTGCTATGGCCCAGAGGATCTGTTTGTTCAGAATCTGTGGCTCGACAAAAAAGAAGGAGCAAGACAAACGAAAGAGCTACCGAAAGCTCAACACTCAACCTGCCAGCTGGCTCCAAACAGCCTGAAATTGGCTAAAAAGCGCCTTGCGCCAACTGCCAAACATATTTCTTCAGCCGAGGACAATGCAGTGACGTCCATCCAGTATCTGATACAGTCCTCATTGTTATTTCTGACTGAAATGATCATTTCCTGTGGGGGATATTGTACAGTGAGAAAGCCGGCGAGGCTGATGAAGGGTGAATGGGCTGTCTGTTCGCTGTCAGAGCTGGCCTCACGTCCACTGCCAGAGCTTGCGGCCGGCCCTAAATGAATCTGTCGGAGTAATTGCTCTGTGAGTGCGCTGCTGTGTGAGGAGTCTACATTCCATTAGGCTGAGAAGACCCTGGGGGGGGCGGGGAGACGGCAGGATTTTGGCTAGATGTGTTTGTGTGATAGGGCAGGACATCGTAAAGTGAGTGTTGTAACATCTAGGGACGAGAGCGCATAGGAATACGTGTCAGCCCATTGATGTTCCGGGTTTGTGCAGAAATGTCATTCGCTCATGTGTGAAGTTAAAGCATTCCCAGCGGTACCGGTAACGGTTGGCTTTTTCATGGGAAGACTGATTTGTCAGTGGGAAATGTAGTACATGGTATGTAGCCTGTACTGTATATATATATATACATTTATGGACACTTTTTTTAACGTATATATATATATATATATATATATATATATATATATATATATATATATATATATATATACACGTTAAAAAAAAGTGTCATATGGTAAAACAAAATCATAAAACTTTAATTAATTTGATCAAATTTGATCATAAGCTTCTTTTCTTCAGATGAACAAAAACAAAGATTTTTAGAAAATAATTTATTTAAGAAAATACACTGCAGTTAAATTCAACTTGAAAAAAGATCATCCACAACATGTCTAAAAACATGTATTTAAACGTAAATAGGCACATTGACCTTTTATACACATTTTTAGCCTTTTGTGTATGATTCATCAGTTCTTAAAATACAATATATTTTTAGCCTTTTGTGCATGATTCATCAGTTCTTTGCATATATATATATATATATATATATATATATATATATATAAAATATATTGTATTTGAGCAATGCCCACGCCCACAGTCCGAACATTTTCAGATGGATAAAACATCAGGTTGCAGAAGTAAAGTGGATTATTTTGGATTATTAAATGGATTATTACCGATATTTTGTGCCAGTGGAAAAGGCCATTTGCATCTGTTCTGTGATCTTTAGAGTAAAGCTGCATCAACTTCAGGTAGACGTCTGATTGAGTGCCATTGTAATGTGGAAAAATTGGCAGCTTCCTTATTCAGCCCAGCTGCAGTAAGGAAGACTTTTGCAATCAATGTTGCTACCACTCTGTATTTCAGATTTGTTATTTATAGATTTGGCTAGCACGCATTTTCTCTGGTTGAAAGAGAAAAAAAAACCTCTCAGCAACAAATCTGACAGGCTTTAGCAGTTAGACAGGACACCTGAGGTGCAGATGAACATTGTATATGGGTCTATGTAAATGCACAAGACAGCAGTCACTCCAATATGTTTCAGACATTCCAAAATTATATAGACAAACTGTGTGGAGATCAAAGTCATGCAAGCATATATAGAGATGTGGCTATTTATTTGACAGTCAAGACAAGTGATTCTGAAGCTTGTCATGCAATCACATTTCATTAAATCAGACTATCCAGTTCCACCTAGTCAAAATGGAGTATTTGAGCAAATATATATAATTTTATTTCAAAATTATTTTTGTCATTGTAATATACAGATTTTACAATCCAATTTAAACACATACAAAATACTGCAGCGCAACCAATATCCATCATGGATCATGGCATGAGGACACTGGCATATTTAAAGCTATGGTTTTCTCTAATGTTCAATAAAAAAAATATTCTATATGACTGTAGCATAACATTACAATATATTTTGAAATGCGGAGTGATGTAATCTTAAATCTCCTTCAGAGATTTTAACTGTTATGTCAGACTACATTATTGACATGCTGAATCCAGTGTTTCAAAAGATTTTGAATTGCATTTGTATGGGAGAGAGAACCGGAGAAAGAGAGTGTGCTTTCCATAGATAAAACGTAATTTTGAAGGAAAATATGGAGATAGTTTGCCATATTTATTTGCTTGGTTAGCGTCTTTATCGGTTTTGGTTCATTTGCTGTTAGTTGGTTTTGGACCTTTGAAATACTGTAAAATAACTGTAATGCGATCAAGACCTGCCAGCGTTTATAGAAAATAATTGCAACGTTCATCAACCAATCAGAATCAAGCATTCAACAGCCCTGTAGTATTATTGGTTGTAAAAATAAAAATGCTGCTTATTTGACTCAATAAAATGATTGGCGCTATTGATAGTTTGAATTCAGATTCAGATTTTGCACACACACTGCTGATGACAAAATTGCGTTCATGAAGCAAAACACAGCAGCAGCAGTTTGCAGGTGTAATCCATTGTTTGATTGTTAAATCTCTTCAACCATTCAGTCCTGCAGAATAAAGGGTTAAATAAATCTAACTCCAGAAGCTCATTAGCCAATGCAGCCGACCATACAGCAGATAAATATGACCATCACTCACGCAGACAATATTATCCATAATCCATTTGCTTACATTAACATACTTGAAAATGTACATAAACCCCTGATTATTTGTGTATTTACAAAGAGCTCCCATCAGCTCATTATAAAGAAGTGCAGTGTGTGCACGCAACTGAAATTTGCAAAAACATTATAAATAATATAAATTATTTATATTTTAATTTTTTTTAAATGTCAGCCTTTTAAAAGGATCTTCTATAGTTAATTCTCAAGGCTCAATCTGTCAAGACTGTTTCATGCAACCCTAACTGTATTTTAGTCCCACTAGTTAACCAGACATTTTTTGTGTGATGTACTTGTACCTATTTTGTTAGTTTAACACCCTTAAGATTCTCCAAGCTTTTGTTTTGACTTCCCTTGGGGTGGTTCAAACCTTAATTGAGGTGGTGAGACCCCTACAAACTCCCCTGTCTTATTTGCACCATTTTCCCCAGCAAATCCTGTAGTTGGAGGCTAGCAGATGTTGGCAGTATAATAAGGTGACCCTCATTCTACATTATGTGTCAGTCACGGAGGATCGCCCTTAAGCTGAGTCCCGGAGATCCCGATTTCAGTCGCGCAGCTGTGCAGGTCTGCATCAAAACGATACGCGGAGTTATTGTGCATTTAATGCCGTGCCGGAGGCCCACGTGCCGCATTTATTATGGCTGAGAATTCAGCAGGCCTTACACATAAGATGGCAATCAAATAATGAAGGCGTTTGCACCCACACGGTCTCCGCTGTTCGTCGTGATTCTTCATGTGACGCCTTTCAGGAAGGTACAAGCATCTCTGTGACACAGACGGGGAGGTTGACAGAGGTTTCATTCTCCCATGTGGAGCAGCTGGACAGCTTTGTGCGAGATAACGGATTTAAATAACCAAACGGAGAACGGGAGGACTTCTTTTCACAGGAAGTAGAGGCATTTTAATAGACAAATGTGGCAGTTTTGACTGTCAAAATGGATTCACATTCCTCTCCGCTTTGGGGGACTGAAGTGTCAAAAGTTGTTCTCCTGAATAAATCCCAAGGCAAACATAAGTCCTCATGTGAAGGGTAACGTATCAATTTGAGGTTTGGGTGAGAAGGGATTTAAAGAACAGGACACTCCACTGGCCTTTCAATCCCTATAATATTTGACAGGTAATAAGTGCAAGTCATTTTTTCACTGTCGGGTTTTATTGGCCATATATCATATTTTAACTGGCCAAATACAAAGACACTTTATGAATTCAAGGTTGTATATTTTAGAACCGATACAACATATGTAACCAATATAAATGGATCTATTTTACACAAAAAAAAATTATAATAATTATATATATATATATATATATATATATATGTGTGTGTGTGTGTGTGTGTGTGTGTGTGTGTGTGTGTGTGTGTGTGTGTGTGTGTGTGTGTGTGTGTGTTTGTGTGTGTATTATTTCTTTATTTTATTTCTACATTTTTTTTATTATATTTTAATAAATAAAAACTAAATACTTGTTTTAAAAGAATATTTCTTGAATTTGGTTTATTTTTCTTACTCAATTAGCAAATACTGTACTTATTTATTTTTCCTTGTTTGAAGCGTAAACCTTACTAAATCTGGTTAGATTGATGTAAATATATATATATATATATATATATATATATATATATATATATATATATATATATATATAGTCAAGTCAAGTCAAGTCAAGTTTATTTGTATAGCGCTTTTCACAATACAGATTGCATCAAAGCAGCTTCACAGTATTAAATTAAAATAATACAACAAAGTTTGTTTCAAGAGGAATTTATTGATTGATAAAATTAAATTAAATATCCCCAAAATATCCCCAACTGAGCAAGCCAAAGGCAACAGTGGCAAGGAACCGAAAAACTCCATCAAGTGACCTAATGGTGTCCTAAAACTCCATCAGGTGCCTTAATGGAGAAAAAAAAACCTTGGGAGAACCCAGGCTCAGTCGGGGGCCAGTTCTCCTCTGGCATTGGATAGAGGCCGGATTGTAGTTTGAACTGTAGGATTATATGAATGCCTGGCTGAAGAGATGCGACTTTAATCTAGTTTTAAACTGGGAGAGCGAGTCTGAGCAACGAACAGTATCAGGAAGACTATTCCAGAGTTTTGGAGCTAAATGTGAAAATGCTCTCCCTCCTTTGGTGGTTCTGGATATCCTAGGTATGACCAAAAGCCTTGAATTTAGTGATCTTAAAGAGCGCGATGGATTATAGGGCGATAGAAGATCCGTTAAATAGACTGGAGCTAAGCCGTTTAGGGCTTTATAAGTCAGTAGCAATACCTTGTAATTAATACGGAACTTTATAGGTAACCAATGCAGTGATGATAAAATCGGTGTTATATGATCATATTTTCTTGATCTCGTAAAACTCTAGCGGCGGCATTTTGGACTAACTGTAGCTTGTTTATTGAGGATGCAGGACAACCAGCTAATAAAGCATTACAGTAATCCAGTCTCCAGTCTCAAATATATATTTGTCTTTTTTTCAGTACATGTCCAGTATATAGTAAATGTATACATGTATCTTGTAATGATGTAAATGTACCTTTTTTAAGTATGTTAAGGTAGTTTTATTGGATGGAAATAATAATATTAATAATTATCATTGCATGTTTTTCACATCAATAGTTTATCTCACTGATGATAATAATTGTAACAAATATAGTTATTCAACAGATCATCAAAAATCACACGCAGAGACACTCACACACACACACACACACTGTACACACACACACACACACACACACACACACACACACACACACACACACACACACACACACACACACACACACACACAGTTTCACCTGTATAGGTGGCCAGGGACTATACCACTGTTTTTTACTGAATGAGAGATGGAGGCTGATAAATATTTGAAAAGAAAACCAAGTTTTTGTAGCGCATCAGCTCTAGATAACTTGAATACCTATCTAAATGCATCAGCATGACACAACATAGAGTACAAGACACAGCCTGTGCTTGCAAGAAAACAAATCAGACAATAACACACACACAAAACACGTACCTACACATATGTGTGTGCGTTCAGCTGGATCGAAGCGCAAATGACAGCAACCAAATTCAGTGCACATTTTGAGCATCAAAAATATGTCCTCATTTTTAATGCATCGTGGTCCTGTAGGCTCAGATTACATATTTATTCAAACAGTATTCCTGCTTGATTTGAGTGCACAGACCCTGCTTTTACTGGCTTCACATCCTGCCTGGTCTTTTCCCGAACCACTTCAAAAGAATGTTGACGGATTGTTTAGTTTTTTACATATTCATTAAATCTCACCCTCCTTTTAGCCTCCTTTTTTTTAGTTTCTCAACACATCAAATGCAAACTAGGGGCCACCAATTAAGTTGGAGCTTGTAGTAGACTAATTAGAGTGCAAAAATAATCCTCCCGTTTCCTGTCTCTGTGGAGTCTGCTGTTGATATACATGCCTCCCACCCAAACAGAATTAATAATCGCTATAGAAGCCCTTACACAGATGAGCTGTGTGGCACAGAGCTCTTAGGCTAATATAAGGGATTTCAGCAGGAACTCATTTCACACAAGTTAAAGAAAGCAGCAGGGACTGAAATGTATAGCTGAGCCTTAGGGGACAACAGGGATAATTGTAACATTTAATAAACGTAACAGAACATATTTTTGAGAAATAAAAATGCCGCAGGGGTTTTCTTCTAATGATTAAATATGTATAAAATTTCTTCATTTGTGTTCCACAGAAGAAATAAAGTCACAGCTTGCAACAACATCATAAATATGACAGAAAGTTAAGTTTTGGGTGAACTATCCTTTTATCAAATCATAGTTCTCTCTCTAAAAGTTAAGCATGCTTTGTGATGTTTTGGGCCTGACTTGTTAGAAATTGTACAATGTTCCTTTCAGCATGAATTTATCAGCTGTGAAAATATGGATGAAGAATGGTCAGAGGGCATCCCAGAATGCATTTGCCATAACTTTTTATATTAAAGTGCCGATGAATGTGGTTTTCAACCAACTGTTGTATTTCACTGATGTTATTTTCCAATTAATAACTGTTACTTTAAGGTCTAAATATATATATGGGCATATTTTAATATGTATTTCCCATCAATCCTTGTTTGCCTCGTTTGCTTGTTTCTATTTAGTCTTAAGTCACTATCAAAGTCTGTCGTTCAAAATCTCATGTTAGGTCAAGTGCTATTCACATTACAGAACTTTTTCATTTATTCTTATTTTCATCACATATTGCTGTTATGAATGTAATACTGACATTTGTGTGCTTCTAGATTAATTGTATCCGACTTGATTAAGTAATGCATTTATTTGACTCAAGAAATATGTCAAAGATGTCTGATGCAAAACAAATAAGCCAAAAAAAAAAAAAAAAAAAGTGTTAAAATTATCCCTGCTCACTTCTATTTGGAAACACAAGCAGTTTAGACTGACGAAAGGTGTAATGTCAAGAAAAGTTAAAGAGCATTTTATAATTATATTCTGTAATCTTCATCTCAGAGTATACATTCTATGTACAAATGTTGTAAACACATGATGGTTTTGTCATATTTATACTTCATAGTCGATCATTTTTAATTGCCATTGCTGGGCTTCAGATCTGTGCAGTCACAAACAGGTGAGAAAAGCAGCTAATTTCCTTTTCTCTGACAATTAATTCTGTTCAAATCTATAGAGGGATATTTCCATCCCCTGGCCAGACAGTCTGTCAACCTGCCCTCAGGTGCTCATTAGATCTCCGGCACAACTGACTCCTTCTACATCTTGTCTCTGCAGACAAACTATCCAATGGCACATTTGGCCCTAAGTACACACTGAAGATGCCTACACATCTCCAGAATGACTTTATGGCAACCAGAAGCACCTTTTTAAGTGGGAGAAAAAAGGAAATGTAATACTTTATAAGGTGCTTGAAGAGATGTGTGGGTAGGAGAGAGTGGATTTAGGCTGATTGGCACTAAACCAAAAAATCGTGGACACCAAAGTGGCAGAAAAGTGCCTTCTGGCTAAACCAGATCATCGAGATGCAGCAACAACTCCCTGAAGACAAAGATTCTGCCATACAACACATCTTTCTGTTTCAGAAACCAGATATACAGCCTGCCATTGTGGATGGGAAATACGCCACGGCGTGTTTGGCATTTGTGAGTGTGACTGAGATGTTTTGGCAGAGCAACAACACTGGTTTCAGCCGATGTGTAGCCTCAGTCTCTTGGCTCAGCGTAATGAGCAACCTTAGCAGGGATCACACATCACCTGCGTCCATAATATTGCAAGAAGCCACCATGTGGTTCTGCTCGGCGAGTTTAAAGCAGCACATTTAGCTCAAATGAGGGTTCTTGCACATATTTAAGTCTCTTCTAACCCAATAAAGCCGGTTAGGACCTTCATTTAGGAGTCATCTTAGTTTCTACAACAGCTACAGAATAATGAAAGGTGGATGGTATCATAACAAATTGTATTGAAACTTTAATTTTAAATCTAATACATTAAATGTCATGTTCAAGTGCATCAGAGAAAGAAAAAGAAAAAATCCCCAAATACCATATTGCAAATTTACTGAACCATAATGAGCAATGAAAGTACAAAAAGTGCAGTCAAAAGCCCGGAAAACACTAAATCGGGAGGGACAAAATATATTTTGAAGTCCTACCTCTTTATCAGATGCCAAAAATCACAGCCTTGATAAAGTCAGAAAACCATGGAGTTGATCGGCTGCCAATGTTTCTAATCTCTTTGCCTCTTTGTCTATTGCCGAGCACAAATGTGGAGTGGACCATCTACCATGGGGATGGACTCCATGGGCTTCTCTGACTGGCAAGATCAGTGGCTCTCTGGCGGGTAGGTGGAAACAGTGGGAAAAGTCCAGTAGTCCTCGCTGTGTGTACGGCAGGAGCGCCGTCAGAACAGAGCATCCTTCAGTGGGCAAGAAATCCAGAGGGAACGTGCCTGTAATCCCCAGACTGGAAGCATGCGCTGAAGATAAACAGGGGAGAGTTGCCTCAACATTGTTCTTTTTCCACTGGCAGCAACATCTCTCTTCTCCCACATCCTTCTGACGCTATTTATTTATGTGGGACCGGAGTGGAGGGAGCGTGAGTGTGTGTGTGTGAGAGAGAGAGAGAGAGAGAGAGAGAGAGAGAGAGAGAGAGTGCAGGAGAGAGCTTGCACTGTCAGTGACTACATTAGCAGCTCTGAGTAGGTGGAGTTTTCTTTGCAGCAGAGAGGATCATGATTCGAAATCCAAAGGAGGGAGAGAGAGAAAGACAGATAGAGAGAGAGAACGCAGCATGAATAGGTTAAGAAGCCGAGGAAGGGATAAAGTAGCACTGAGGTTCAAAGAAAGGAGGGATAGAAATGCATCAGGGGCTCATAACCTAGTTGACTAGTCAATTAGTTCTGCCACTAGTCGACATGTCAAGGAGATATCCGTTATCTCTACCATTTAACTCAACGGCAGCTGCTCGGCTGACGCAGGACCGCATGGAAGAGTGCTGTCATCTTGGTACCATAGGAAAATTTGAGCCAATCATCTCAGCTGTAAATGCCATGCAAAAAAAATTTACTCTGGAGCTGCAGGAAAATGATGCTGATTTACTGATAGACAACAAGAATGCACCCAGTTTCAAACCCTTCACTAGCAACTATCTGTGATGTGATGTGCAGAAGACGGGGGGGGGGGGGGGGGGGGGGGCATTTGAAATGAATTTATAATAACTTAAATGTTGGTCCATTAATGGAGAAAGATATTTTTAAGAATCAGATGGTGTAGTTGGTGTAGTGTTGTTATCTACTAGCAGGGGGTAACTGACCATACTTTGTGTCGACTAGTAATGGATCATATGATTTCAAGTGCACTTGACCACTTGTCTACTTACATGACATGACGATTTAGTGTGCATAAAGGGCACTAAGCTTTTGAGAATTTTTCTGATCTGGGACAGTCTTGCGGTTTACTTTCTGAAGAGTGCAAATAATCTCAATTGGCCAAGACCGCAGGTATGGGTATTGGGACAGGCCCTTATTCTACGTAAGCGGTATCCAATCCTGGGCTACTGTCCTGCAAAGTTCAGCTCCAACCCTAATTAAATACACCTCAACCAGTTAATCAATGTCTTTAGGATTTCTCGAAAGTACAAGGCAGGTATGTTGGGGCAGGTTGGAGCTAAACTCTGCATGACATTGATCCTCCAGGAGCAGGATTGGACACGGCTGCACTGCATGGTGAAAGCAAGCAAGTACACAATTCTTCTTTCCTATAGCTTAAGACATTTTGTTTTTTGTTTTTTGGAACAACTAGAAACACGACACTATCTCAAAAATGCAAAAATGCAACAAAAATAAATAAATAGATAAATAAATAAAAATAACACGATACAACAACAAAAATAGAACAGAATACAAGAACCGGCTCTATTTAGAATATATTTGGAATTACTCAAAAAGGAACAAAGTGAACCCGGATCACATTGCATTCACAAAGCATGTTAAAAGTGAATTACTTTGCAGACAACCGGGGTGGTCTGAATTATTCGTATGAAGACAAAATTCTACAGCCATGAAATGAGTCAAGTGTTGTTCAAAGGCTCACAGACACTGATCGGCACATGAAGTTTAGAACATTTTGTAAAGCAATCTGGCAATGGAGATAAGCAGACTTTCTCAGCTCTATAGACATTCACTTATATCAACTTTCCATCAACACATGGATCGATGTTCATTTACAGAAGATCGACACTGACTCATCGATTAGTATTCAAACACAAATACAAGGTAGGAAGGATGAAGGTTAGAACTAGTCATCTGCTTCTGGTTTGGCACTTCTATGCCCCGTTTCATCCTGTTTCTAAATTAAGATTGAATTATGTAAGCTTTCAAAGTCTGTGAGATGACATTATGTGCCAATTACTGTATGTAAATGATCATATTTAGTAGTGTTTACATGATCTGATTGATTAATCTCTGAGATTCAGTCAATAGCGACGATGTAAGAAACAAGAAGCCAATTTAAAAGTAATTTGTGCAACTAAACAGAATTTTTGATGTCATGATTCCATGCAGGTTTTATCAACTGCATAAGACTTAACAAGTCGACAAACATCTCTCATTTGACATCATCAATGCACAGTCGGGCTTTAAAACTCAGGCTTTGGAATAGAAAGTGTTTGATTTAGAGAGTATATCTGCAGACTTTATATAAGAACCAGAATTCTGAATAATTCAATAATTCCTTTGCATTGGGAGCTATGTAGCAGATTCTTTTATTCAAAGTGGCTTACAGGGCACATTTATAGAAACAGTCCCCTTGAAACATCTTTATGTTGAGTGTCTTGCTCAGGAACACATCTAGTTTATGGTATATGGATTCCAACCCTTCTTTTACCAGCCGAGATCTTTGACCACACTATTCCTAGTAGTATAACTGATCTACATAGATTTCAACATGGACAGAATTGTTCCATTTTGTTGTTTAAACAGGATCAAGTCACTTTCTCTGTGTACTAAAGCTATCCAAAGAAATTGACTATTGACTGCTTAGATAAACAGTAATTATAGATCACTGCCTTGTACAAAGTAAAGACTCCTCTGTTGATGCTGGTCAGTTCAAATTACTGTAAGAGAGAACCGGGTTTCTGATACAATACAAATGTCAGCTCTTCAAACCGCTAGATTTGTCTCTAAGTGATTGGTGTATGTTGTTTTACACCAACAAGTAAAAGCATAAACCAATATCAGCTAACTTCAAATCTGATAGGCCGATTAGCATTCAAAGAGTGCTATTATAAGACCAACAGCACTGAGACTTTCAATGTATGACTCTGTTTGCGTCATAGTGTTAGATCAGTAGTAATCTCAGTCTCAGACGTCACACCCAAGAACTGTTGGCTGAACGTCTGATGCATATGGCACACAAATTGAGAAACACTTTGGGAGTTTTTGCCATCAGTCTGAAGGTCTGTCTATGCGAGATCAGTAGTGGTGGGGATTTTTCAGTGATTCTTTCTGCAGGTTACATCGTTATGAGTCTTAATGATTGAGTCAATTAATAATTCATTTAACCAATTTATTCAAACCTACTTATTTATTCATGAATTAAACAAGTGATTCTTTATTACTGAGTTTTTGAATTACTCATTTAACTGATTCGATCAAAGACGCTCATTCATTAAGTTGGGTCACTGAATCATTCGTAACCTCAGAAATAGTTTTAATGTGACGTTTGTTGAATTAGTGACAGATGCTTGCTTGGACATATATAGTTTTCATTACTTGTATACACTACCTTTCCAAAGTTTTGGGTTGGTATGATTTTTTCAAGTCTATTATGCTCACCAAGGCTGTAATATTGAGTTAAAAGTATTACATTTTAAATAGCAGTTTTCTATATTAAAGGGGCTATTTGTATTAGTGACACCGGTGGCTGTAAATGTATTACTCATGCTCGCTGAATGTGATGCAAGACCCCAATATACTCATGGAAAAACATTTGCAATGATATACTGTTAACAAATATCCGTACACGCTGCTGAGAGCGACGTTTTGATGAATATGCAAATATGTGCTGCACGCTTTCCTCTCAATAACAAAATAAACACACAACAAAAATGACAGCGGTGAAAAAACAGAAGTTAAGAAAGCATCTGATAGTGATGTGGATATATTTGTACCAGCTGTGCAATTCACCATCATCATGTCGACAGGTTAATTAGAATTACACTGTTATGACAGGTTGATTATAAAGTATATTTGAGATAATAGACTGTATAGATCTGGCGGTGTGAGACTATAGTTTGAATTAATCCCTTTTCTTTGCATGATACATTGACATTACAGCACATAATATCTGTAACATTGTATATAATGTGTGAATGTGTGTGTGCTTTAAACAGTAATACTCCATTATTGCTCCATCAAATCAATATTTTTTCTATAATTTATGTAATATTTACATGTTTGTTTTGCCACTGTATGGATTTATGTAATCCGATGCTTCTTAATGTTATGTCTTTTATGTTATATTTGATCATATATACCAGTGGTTCCCAATCCTGGTCCTGGGGACCCACAGCTCTGCGCAGTTTGTATGTCTCCTTTATCTGACACACCCAGTTCAGTTCAGAGCTCTTTCCTAACGAGATGATGATCTGAATCAGGTGTGTTAAATGAGGGAGACATGCAAACTGTGCAGAGCTGTGGGTCCCCAGGACCAGGATTGGGAACCACTGATATATACCATTAGGTGTTTGATGATTATGTATATTGGTGATTATGTACAGTTTTGAAGTATTGTGATGCATAACGGCATGACTTTTAAATCACAAAAAATGTACATGTTGACGTAATCAGGGCAATCAGTGGTGGGCTGTTGGTGTTTTCTCAAGTCAACTTCTGTGGGGCAGGAGCATCGCTGTTGCCAGCAGCCAAATCTGACCCTGGCACCAAAAGAAACACCAAAGCAAGACCCGTGAATCAATCTGTCTCTAAGAGGTAAGTATATGTCACTCTTTCTCTCTCTTTTACACAAACACACACACACACACACACACACACACACACACACACACACACACACACACACACACACACACACACACACACACACACACACACACACAGTATAATTCACATGGAGCTGGTGCCAGACACACACACACCGGTGGGTTGCCTTGCTGATGGGGTCATGTGGTTCTCTTCACAGCAGACACAGACAGGTGACTGGCTCTGAGGTACTTACTAAAACAGGACATGACTGTTGAAGTTCTCTTTAGAAAAAAACTCCTCACTCAGTCTATGGAAAAGCCAACTGATGCAACTACAACAACATATCTTAAAGCCCCCCTATAGTCAATAATTTGGTGCCTTAAAATATTTTTTTTTTTCACTATATATACATATATATATATATATATATATATATATATATATATATATATATATATATATATAGTGAAAAAAAATTCTTGATGCCTTAAAATAGCTTGAATGTAACTCTAAACCCTTGCTTCATTTAGTATACGCAGATTCATAAATATGCTAATTAGCCCCGCCTCCACTCACTCACTCACTAACTCACACCAGCTCAGAGATCCACTCAGTCAACTTTTACTCAAGTTACTGTAGTAAACGTTGCACGATGGTTTCGCTCTTTACAAGGTCGGAGACACCTAACGGTAATTAATATGATTAGCCTTTTGCTTGACTACGTTATCAAACATTTAACACAAATTTATTGATTTATGTTTTTTTTTTTTTTTTTTTTTTTTTTAAATTGTATTGGTTTATGTTTAAACAAATGCTAATGATGTGGGGGAAAAAATCGTAATTTAACATATTACTCAGTTTTCTTTTGAAATGTTTCTTGTTTTATGTATGTTTTCATTCATTATTTGAAGACAAACATACTGACAAGGATTTTAATTCAGTGAATAACCTTAAGAAAATTCGTATATGCGTAAATGGAGAAAAATCGATCATAACTCCAGTAAACTATGGAGTGCCGCAGGGATCTGTGTTAGGCCCTCTGTTATTTTCAATATATATGATGCCACTTGGAAATATTATAAGGAAACATGGAATTAGTTTCCATTGTTATGCTGATGACACTCAAATATATATTTCATCACGGCCGGATGAAAGCGCTAAATTTTCCAAATTGACAGAGTGTGTTAAAGATATAAAAGATTGGATGACGCGTAATTTTCTTTTATTAAATCCAGACAAGACAGAGGTAATACTTATCGGTTCAAAAAACCGCCCACAAAACCTCGCACAATACAACTTTAACATCATAGGATGTCCTGTTACTTTATCCTCTACAGTAAAAGACCTGGGTGTTATACTCGATTGCAACCTGTCTTTTGAAAATCATATTTCATATGTTACAAAAACAGCCTTTTTCCACCTTAGAAACATTGCTAAGCTACGTAATATGCTATCATTTTCTGATGCAGAAAAGTTAGTTCATGCATTCATGACCTCGAGACTGGATTACTGTAATACTTTATTAGCTGGTTGTCCTGCATCCTCAATAAACAAGCTACAGTTAGTCCAAAATGCCGCCGCTAGAGTTCTTACGAGATCAAGAAAGTATGATCATATAACACCGATTTTATCATCACTGCATTGGTTACCTATAAAGCTCCGTATTAATTATAAGGTATTGCTACTGACTTATAAAGCCCTAAACGGCTTAGCTCCAGTCTATTTAACGGATCTTCTATCGCCCTATAATCCATCGCGCTCTTTAAGATCACTAAATTCAAGGCTTTTGGTCATACCTAGGATATCCAGAACCACCAAAGGAGGGAGAGCATTTTCACATTTGGCTCCAAAACTCTGGAATAGTCTTCCTGATACTGTCCGTTGCTCAGACTCGCTCTCCCAGTTTAAAACTAGATTAAAGTCGCATCTCTTCAGCCAGGCTTGGGGATATTTAATTTAATTTTATCAATCAATAAATTCCTCTTGAAACAAACTTTGTTGTATTATTTTAATTTAATACTGTGAAGCTGCTTTGATACAATCTGTATTGTGAAAAGCGCTATACAAATAAACTTGACTTGACTTGACTTGACATGCATTCACACAATTTCTTCCACTTTGTATCACCGCAAGAGGACTTGGACGGCTCTCTGCTGCAGGATGCAAGGTGCAGATGTTCTGTTTTAATTGAGAATTCTAAGCAAGGAGGCAATACGTCAGGCATGTAGAGTGAGCTACCCTAACGTCTCATCCAACTCAATTACATTTCACCAGTAATTCTTGGCTCCAGCCCACCCTCAGGCCTTGCCACTAAAGCACAGAACAATAAATCACCTCAACCTTGTTGCATCTCCTGAAATCTAACTGAGACAAAGAACCTTAATTTATTACAAAGTTGAAGTTTGAGGCAGGTGTGGCCACTGCCTCAATTTCCTCACCAAACTTCCAAGTCCAGGTGTGGGAGTTTTATTTATTGATACAAACTATGGAATATAGGAATGAAATGATGAAACTCGACATGATGCCACTTTCCCTCAGGCTGTTGAGTGCACAGAAGAAACTAAATCTGATTTGGAATGGATATTGAGTGACTGGTAAGAGCCAGACAGACTGAACTTGTATTCTCCTTTTGTTCATTTTATCTGCTCAGTAGGTTTCTGCTTATTATAGAATTATGAGGTCAGTTTTCAAAAGTTGTGAAATTAACAGGCTCACAATAGGCTTGATTTGAAGTGCTAGGTATCCGCATGAATGCTTAAACCGTTAAATTAGACAATAAATTCACTCTCACTCTTCAAGGCAAGTTTAAAATATCACATTTCATACACTATGGCAATTCAAAGTGCTTTTTCATAGAAAGGAATAAAAATAATCATAAAATAAAAGCAAGGAAAATTAAAAGTTATTCAAAATGCTTTGCATAGAAAGGAATTAAAATTTCACACTATGGCAATTCAAAGTGCTTTGCATAGAAAATAAGCACAAAATAAAAGCAAGGGAAATTAAAACAGTCATAAAAGGAATGAATTAGAGTAAAATGAATTAAAGTAGTAAAAAGATAATACATAGAATAAACTTCTCATCTGGAAAAACACTGGTGTATCTCATTTTGCATCTTTCAATTTCCCCAATTAAGTGGTTTATGTTTCTCTCTTACCCAATTCTCAGTGCCATTTGAGTTCAGAATCAAAAGGAAGAATACAGTGCAGTCAGCCGGACGTACAGTGGATACTCTGAGATTTTCCCATGATGGTCAGTCTTTTCTGTGTTTTTTCCCTCGGCACGCCCATATAACTCTAGACGTCTTTAGAGAGATCAATTTTCACCTCAATTGAAAAAGGTGAGCACTCACAACTTGCTCACAAATTTGATCATCCAGACCCTCAGGGTTTCCCCCACTACAATACCGTGGATTAACTAAACCCACCAGACTATCCCCGTACTAGTCACCACAGTGTTCCTTTGAGGTACCTTTTAACAATTTAGACAGTTAAAAATAATTAAAAGATAAACTGGCAAAACACTGGTGTCCCATGTGGATTGTACAATGTCTGTGGTGATCTTTCGATGCGCCTAAATAAATCTATTTGACGTCTCCAATAGACCTGATTTTTCCCTAAAATCGGACAGGAGGAGCTCTAGGACTGAATCCTTGGGTTCACTGCCCCATCAGTCCCCACCCAAAAAAAAACATTTGTTCGGAAGCTCTAAGAATGGAGTCCAGTCCGCACCCCACAGAACCTAGAGTTTAATTGACACATCAAACTCACTACTCCACCACAGACCCAGGTCATCAGCATGGTTTCATCTCTCAATTTCTCCAATTACAGCAAGTAATTTTTGTTTGTCTCTTATCCAATTTTCAGTGCCACTTGAGTTTAGAATCGAAAGGAGGATGCAGAAATAAAATACAGTGTAATCAGTCAGACACACAGTGGCACAGTGCTCATTCAGTAAATGCACAGCTAAACAGATGTGTTTTGAGTCTGGATTTGAATGTGACTATTGTAGGAGCACATCTGATTCTTCAAAGACTCTCTCTTAGTCATAATGGGCTGCAAGACGTCTTTTAAGGACTTAAAATGCATTTGTAGTGGCATAAAGATGATGCAAGAATGTTCCAATTCCCCTTTAAAGAAATAAGACATGAGAGGCATGTTACAGTGATTTTACCACAGGTTATCAGTTATAAAATATATAGGAATCAGTTATAAAAGTATTAAAAAATAAAAATGTTGTCAACTTTTTAAATTGACATATACAAACTGTTTTACTCATGTTTAAAAACAATTTTTATGCAAAAATCATTTGCCACCAGCCTTTCTTTGTTCTTTCGCAAAATGCTTGATGGAACAGTTCACATGTGGGAGCAATTAGTTAACTTTTAAGACTTAAGAATTAACTGAATTTTAAGAATTTTGCAAGTGTCTTAAAATTCTGTCAAATATATATAGTTTTTTGCACAGTAATGTGCATAGTTTATCAGTATTTGTTTTTGTAAGCAATTTTAAGTTGGTATGGCCATTACATATATGTTATAAATATGTATGATGTTTTTAATGTAAAGTTAGAAACTTAAACAGCTGCACAGTATGAGACTATAATGATTGACAGCAGCAATAAGCAGCCCACCTGAATGTATCTCAGCCATGAAATAACTTTGCTTAACTTTAGTATTCTAAAGCTACTCCTATATAGGTTTTTTATGAATTCAGTTCAGCTGAATACCAATAACTGAGTGGCCATAACATGACATAATCGCAGGCGAAAGCAGAGGCAAAACGGGAAATAACAAGAAAAAAAACTCATTCCCGCTTTAGCTGCTTTTTTGGGGCAGAGATGAGTTTGTTATTGTGTATTTTCCTGATGCAGTTCTGACAGCTCCATCCTAACAAAAGCCAGAGACAGCATAAAGAACATAGTGTACTGTGATGTTGGGGTGGGAGATATGAATCTTATATCTAGATTTGAGTAAATTTATTTCACGATAAATATATATAACACAACATAGTTGTATTTGCTTTTAATAAGGTTTTTATGATATCAAAAATGTTAATCCAATTTAAATTTCATAATTCTCATCACCAATTTCAATATCACAATAATACTAGCCTAATCCTAATACTAGCCTAAGGTGGAAAAAACTCTCAAGCTTACTGAAGAGAAGACAAGCAAACAGTTTGTGATAAAATAAGAAAAAAAAAAAACAGGACAACACATTACAATAGAACAAGTAATAATTGACAAGTGAAATAGACCTATCTGAAAAAACATCAAGCACTAAATAATATGAATGGAAATCATTTGGAATATATTATATTGAACTATTTTAATTATATTAAAAATAAATTATATTTCTTGCCTTCTAATATTTTTTTTAGGATATTGGTTAAACTAGTTATATTGTTTACATGTATTCCCCAGTGTACAGTTTTGCCATGTCTATTTAATACAGGTCCTTCTCAATAAATTAGCATATTGTGATAAAGTTAATTATTTTCCCTAATGTAATGATAAAAATTAAACTTTCATATATTTTAGATTCATTGCACACCAACTGAAATATTTCAGGTCTTTTATTGTTTTAATACTGATGATTTTGGCATACAGCTCATGAAAACCCAAAATTCCTGTCTCAATAAATTAGCATATTTCATCCGACCAATAAAAGAAAAGTGTTTTTAATACAAAAAAAGTCAACCTTCTAATAATTATGTTCAGTTATGCACTCAATACTTGGTCGGGAATCCTTTTTGCAGAAATGACTGCTTCAATGCGGCGTGGCATGGCCGTAATCAGCCTGTGGCACTGCTGAGGTGTTATGGAGGCCCAGGATGCTTGGATAGCGGCCTTAAGCTCATCCAGAGTGTTGGGTCTTGCGTCTCTCAACTTTCTCTTCACAATATCCCACAGATTCTCTATGGGGTTCAGGTCAGAAGAGTTGGCAGGCCAATTGAGCACAGTAATACCATGGTCAGTAAACCATTTACCAGTGGTTTTGGCACTGTGAGCAGGTGCCAGGTCATGCTGAAGAATGAAATCTTCATCTCCATAAAGCTTTTCAGCAGATGGAAGCATGGAGTGCTCCAAAATCTCCTGATAGCTAGCTGCATTGACCCTGCCCTTGATAAAACACAGTGGACCAACACCAGCAGCTGACATGGCACCCCAGACCATCACTGACTGTGGGTACTTGACACTGGACTTCAGGCATTTTGGCATTTCCTTCTCCCCAGTCTTCCTCCAGACTCTGGCACCTTGATTTCCGAATGACATGCAAAATTTGAGCAACCACTGAGCAACAGTCCAGAGCTGCTTCTCTGTAGCCCAGATCAGGCGCTTCTGCCGCTGTTTCTGGTTCAAAAGTGGCTTGACCTGGGGAATGCGGCACCTGTAGCCCATTTCCTGCACACGCCTGTGCACGGTGGCTCTGGATGTTTCTACTCCAGACTCAGTCCACTGCTTCCGCAGGTCCCCCAAGGTCTGGAATCGGTCCTTCTCCACAATCTTCCTCAGGGTCAGGTCACCTCTTCTCGTTGTGCAGCGTTTTTTGCCACACTTTTTCCTTCCCACAGACTTCCCACTGAGGTGCCTTGATACAGCACTCTGGGAACAGCCTATTCGTTCAGAAATTTCTTTCTGTGTCTTACCCTCTTGCTTGAGGGTGTCAATGATGGCATTCTGGTCAGCAGTCTTACCCATGATTGCGGTTTTGAGATATGAACCAGGCTGGGAGTTTTTAAAAGCCTCAGGAATCTTTTGCAGGTGTTTAGAGTTAATTAGTTGATTCAGATGATTAGGTTAATAGCTCGTTTAGTGAACCTTTTCATGATATGCTAATTTTTTGAGACAGGAATTTTGGGTTTTCATGAGCTGTATGCCAAAATCATCAGTATTAAAACAATAAAAGACCTGAAATATTTCAGTTGGTGTGCAATGAATCTAAAATATATGAAAGTTTAATTTTTATCATTACATTATGGAAAATAATGAACTTTATCACAATATGCTAATTTATTGAGAAGGACCTGTATATTGTGTTTTTAAGGGGCTTGTATTTTTCTTCTTTGTGATATCTGGCAACCCTTCACTGAAGCTTTAATGAAGAAAGGGAAGAGTTCAGAAGTGAGTCGCAGAACAGCAGCTACTGTTAGTGGAGTTCTTTAACAAGATAGTTTAAATTGTACACACCTTGTAACTGCATTATTATTTTACTCAAGCCTGATGAAGATTGAGACACCATCTCTGCTCAGCCTTTCATATTGGCGCGAGTCTTTTGCATCAGCAAAATGTTTGATTTTCAGCTGGTTCCCTTTCAGTCGCTCACGATCGACATAGTCGACATGTCGACTGATTATTTTTCTAACTCCAAACGATCGGCCACTGATCGGAACGTTTCGGTTACGTATGTAACCCTCGTTCCCTGAAGGAGGGAACGGAGACGTAGTTGACGTGTCGAATGTTGGGATCACGCTTAGGAAGCCTGTCATCTTCGAGTATTGGTTAAACGAGCCATTGGCATGCGTGAATTGCATCACACGCTCCGCCCCGCAGTGCGGGTATAATTATGGAAGTGGATGCACGCACCAGTTGTCTTTCGCTTCGGAGCCGATCGGTGTCAATGTCTCTGAAGAGTGTTGTTGTGTTACAACGCGCAAGTGTGTCGGTGTTCTTCTGGAAGACTCTCCCAGTGCTGGTGTTTCTAAAGCGAGTTGCAGCGGTGATCGCAAGCTACTGAAGCTCTCACCTACTGTTTTAACAGCATTTAATTTAAGAGTAAAAGTAATGAGTGCTTCACTGTACAGTGTTGCCGCGGTTATTCGTTATTCCCCTGTGTGCTCCGGCACTGGTGACGGGTCCCATTTCCTGAAAGAGCACCAGAGGTGTGTTTGCGCCTTTTCAAGATGCCATTCCATCCGTGCGTTTCTGGGTGCGGTGGGGCTCTGTCCCCCTCTTACGGTCACGATAGATGCATCACGTGTTTGGGCTTACAGCATGCTGAAGCAGCTCTCGTGGATGATTTATGTTCTCACTGTGGGAACATAGTCATCTCGGTGTTAAGATCGAGACTCGCCTTCGAGTCCCTTAGTAAACCACCTTAGTAGTTCCTCCCCCCTCACTACCGTTGACAGATGAGCGGCGAAGGGTTACGAGGCTATCCCTCCAGTGGAGTGGTCTGTCGCGATGCAGCTGTATCTTCTTGGGACTTATCTCTGATGCTTCTGCACTCAGAGACCTCCCCTTGAGTCACTGCAGGCAGCTTAGTTAAAAATCCTGTTTTAAAAGAAACAGTTCTCCTGCTTGCTTGGTAGGGGACCTGCACACATTTTCGGTCGACGAATCGTCCGGCCGGCCAACTCTCACAATATCCTGAGACCCCGGCCTGGATATGTGCCCAAGGTTCCTACCTCTCCCTTAAAACGGGACCAGGTGGTGAGCCTGCAAGCACTTCCCCGGGGGAGGCAGACCCAGCCCTGGCTTTAATCTGTCCCTTCCGCTCCTTGCGGTTATAACAGGACAGAATGCAAAGCCTCAGGACCACAGACCAGCTCTTGTCTCTTATGGAGACCAGCAGAAGGGAAAGCTGTTTCCAAGCTGAGGTCGGTCCACTGGATAAGTGGTTGCCATCATCTTGGTGTATATTTCCAAGCTGCACCATGCCCACTGGGTGGTGAGCCTCTCCAAAGAGAGAGTGTAGCTCCTTCCTGGACGTTGACACAGGGTGCCTCGCTAACAGATGTTTTTACAGCTGCGGGCTGGGCAACACCAACACAATCGCTAGAAAAATGGCCTATGTGTTGAGCCGGTTGCTTTACGTCGGCTCCCTTCACATGAAGCCAGTTTCACTGTAAGCCTGGTTCGAAGTGTCGGCTTGCTGCGCCATTCCCCTCCTGTGGACTAGATACGTGTGCCATTCTTGCTCCAGTAGAGTTCCTCTTTAGCCGAACCCTGTTGAGTTCCTCCACAGCCTTCGGCATCGGACGTGGCAGAGCGTAACAGGCCTAACACTCGTATGCACTGGTGGAACCTGTGCTAGGCTGGGTCCATATGTTGTGATCCCTACGGCGATCCCATATGTGTATTCTTCCACGGTACGGCTCCCCGTGGCGAGCCCATGTCTTCCCTTGGCAGAGCCTGCTCTGCCGTCACTGATCGGTTGTGTCTCCCCCTGTTATAGGCTGGAGCCACCTCAGTGACATTCCATATGTTGTACTCTCCGGTAAATCGCCCAGTCCATATGTGTTATTTCCAGGGTTGGGGAGTAACGGAATACATGTAACGGCGTTATGTAATCAGGATACAAAAATCCAGTAACTGTAATCCGTTACAGTTACGTCAAAAAACGTAGTAATCAGATTATAGTTACATTTTGAAAAAAGGGGGAATACTTTCAGGATTACAATGGTTTCATTTAAAACTAAATAAATAAGTATTTTGGCATTATAACACTATATTAAGCGCTGCTTGATTATACAGTAGTTCCTGGTTCTGTTGCCAGTAATGACTCACGTGTGCCACGCGCTGGTGCGTGTGCAAATAACAGCTTTCTACAATCTCCTCAGACGCTGAATGAATCACTGCTGCTAGTAGAAACGATGATGCCTGCGGGTAAAATCGCTTTTAATTAATGGAAATTCCGCTGCTATTTTGTAGAAATTAGGAGAGTAGCTTTTTTAGTACCCAAAATGTCCTTTCTTAATCTTTTCTCGCGTAACGGGATGTTCGCTGTCTAGGTAACGTAGGTGAACTCCCACTGCCAACGCCCCAAGTTCAGTCAGGCAAATTAAGAAAGATCACGGCTTTAGTCAACATGTAGGCCTATTTTAAAATAAACTAATATGTAGATTGTGTAAAAATTGTAAATGTTGTGTTTTTATTTTTTAGTTAAAAATGAGTAAAAAATAAAACAAAATAATCTGTAATACTAAACATTAGCCACTAGATGTCTGTATAGCCCTTTACATAAATATATATTCAGGCATGTGTGTATATTTTGCAAATATTGTACACTGGACCAAATTTTTTATAAATAATTATAATTTTTTTTAATAATATTTCTTCTTGCTTGACTTTATTTATATACGTGACCTTGAAGTAATCCAAAAGTAATCAGTTATATTACTTTCATATTATAGTACTTGGATTACGTTACTGAATACTTTTTTTATGAAGTAATTTGTAACTGTAACGGAATACATTTTTAAAGTAACCCTCCCAAGCCTGGTTATTTCCCATATGTTACCTCCCTACGGGCAGGATGTGGCTTCCGCAGCATATTCCTTCCAATGAAAGGTTAACACTTTCCCAGTGGTCTTGTGGAACAGCAGTGACTTCCCTGGCCTAAGCCCTGTCCTATCTCCGCCTCAATAATGCGGGGGGATCAGGAGGCTTTTGTCTAGGCACTGGAAGGTGGCAGCACTGGTGGCGTTTTAATAGGGATCCCAATCAGTCGACACGACGACTACGTCGAATGTGAGCGACTGAAAGGGAACGTCTCGGTTACGTATGTAACCCTGCTGACTCAGGGCTCCGCTCGGCTCCTCAGCGAAAAGGAGGCTCATTTGCTTTTACTATATTATGTGGCGAGCAGGACGAGGCTGAGGGCCATGAGAGCAAACCTGTCCAGGTGCTGCACTGTTCTTTTCCGTCAACATCACGTTAACAGAAGTTGTAACGATCACCAGTGAGAGTGCCTGGGATTACCATCAGAGGGCACTCCAACCCGGACAATCACCACACATCCACAGACTCCATTCCCTATAATCCTTAGCCCAGACCATCATCCATTATCACATTCACCTGTGTCACATTATCCTGTTTAGCTTTGTATTTTAGAGAAGTATTTAGATCTATTCCCATCACATAAAAGGTTGCAGTGATGAGCATTGAGCAGATGACAGCCTGTTGATCACGTGAATGAATATCTTATCATTGCAACTCAGTTTCTGCACTCTCACTAATGATTTCACCAATGCAAACATGAGGTAAGTACAGTAAGAGCTTCGTTGTGCAGCTAGTTCTTCAGAGGCTCGGATGAAGGAACTAAAACAATACTTTTGTGTTCATTTGTACATCCAAACACTGAGCAACTGCCATACTTCGCTCATTTGCAAGCCATGATGTCTCTCGAGGAAAAAACAATATCGCGCTCGCGCAGCTCATTTTCTTACGGGCGGGCCAAATTCTCTTTGTGGGCAAAGAAGAGAAAGGGGAGGTGACCTTTCCCCTTATGACGACATAAGGGGAATATTCTAGATTTGGCCATCTGTGCTTTCATTTTCTCAAAAATACCCAGGGCTTGGTTTACACCTATCAAAATGTCTAGCTACTGGGGGACCATAGGCAGGCTAGGGGAACCTCACAAAGTGAAATGTTCATGTCATGGGACCTTTAAACCAATCTCCTTGAATTTTAACTCAAAAAGGCAACCAAATAACTTACCTTTTTAAGTTAAACCAACAATATTTTTTCAACAGTGTTTATTGACATGAGTTCTCTTTTGCTGCTTATAGCAACGTCAGCAGTTTAAAGTCACTTGTTTTTTAAACACCATTATATGCAAATAAGCTTTTGTGATGGCACATACAGCACGGCAGCGTCACGTGACCACATAACTGTGATAGAGAAGATAGTCCAAAATGTCTACCAGTTGATACATTTCTACCAGTTAATCATGTCTGCCTGTATACCGCCCACTTATATGTACTTGACAAAGAGTCAAAAATATCAGCATAGACCACCTTGAATCAGAGAAAGTATAAGAGAATTACATTATTCTCATAAGAGAAACCTTATGTTAATTTGATCATTTACATGTGTGATTAACTGTAAAACAAAACAATGTTGACTATGTAAATCAAGCTATTCTGCTAAACTTCTCCTTTTGTGTTTCACAGAAGAAATAAAATCTTTCTTTTCTGTACACTTGTGTGCTTGCGGTGCACTGGAATGAGTGTTTGCTGATGGTGTGAAGTGAGCTCAGAGCTGTAAGTGTTAGAGGATCTGGTGTTGATAGCTCAGAGATCAGGAGGCACAGGTGAGTCAGACCAGTGGTCAGAAGTAATTAAAAACAGTACTGGTCATCAGTGGCCAGCACAGGGACCTTCGGGAACAAACTGACAGAAATAAATATCTTGTTCTTAAACTAATTCAACGTGCTAGCATACACAAAACCACTATAAGCAAAACGAACTTTCCAAATCTGATTTCAAGAAATAAATACTCCATGATAATCAGATGGGGTAGGATTTTTTTCTCTCTCGTCCATAGATACTGTATGACTAGTGTCAATCTCAACTAAGCACATTTACTGAATTGTTATGCCCTTATTAATCTTGACTTGAATCTGAAAATCAATGTTTGTAAAAGTTGTTCCATCTTTTTTATGTATTTGTTAACAGTAGATTTTTGGAGTTACTCATTTACATTTGTAGCATAAAAATATAATTTTGAATTTTTAAGTGAAAAGTAGACCATTTGGGGAAAATTGCCCCGAATCAAGACAAAGGCCTCCAGTGGAATGTTATTGTTGGGGTCTTCATGATTTCATTAAATAATTATTATAATTAATTATAATATTATGATTTATTAATTCCGTTATTCAGATGTTGGCAATATGAGTGTGTGTATGTTTACTTAAGCTCATACTCTTCTGGTCTTAATAACAGTTGCATTTGATGTAAGAAGAAAGTTATTTATGAATCATGGCTAGATATAATGTTTTTAGATGATTTAGAAGATGATGGTCTATCTGAGATGAAAGAAAACCTCATTCTTATATTATTGTGTATCTCTGTGCAGTAATGCATTCGTCCTCCAAACCCAGTAATGTTATGTTATTGAAATAAATGTTTTGCACCTTAAAAAAAAACAAGAAACATAAAGAGAGCAATTACTTTTAGTTTGAAATCCTTTGCAGTTGATGTTTCATATTGATCAAAAGGTTGTAGCAATTACAGCCACTTGCAACATTGCAATACAATTTTTTTTTTTTTTTTTTTTTTTAACATTATGGCTATTGTGAGACTTCAAACTTCATGACTGTGGGCATGTTGTGGCTCTGCCCTCAAGTAATGTCAAATATTCACTGACAAAACGTCTCATCGGCAAATTATGAAAAGTCCCCATATGAAATGCAGTGAAGGGCGCAAAGCTTAACAAATAAATGTTAGTAATCTCAGTAGGATTTATGCACTGTATTAAGGAACAGTCCTATAAATACAACCACAATAAATTACACTGTATATAACAGTTATTATTTTAACCATGTGCATGTTGTACATCAATACATCAACAGTTTATTTACTTTACCACAGTGAATAAACTCATTCTTTCAGCTGGGCATGTTCAGAATCTCAAATATTTTTGTTACTGTGTAAGAACACAGCATGCATTTTGAAGTAAGTCTGTATATAACTTCAGTTGTTCATATTGTAAGCATTGGTAACAGCATGATTCTTGGTTTTAGGCAGTGCTCTTTTAGCTAAGACTATAACTAAAGGTAAAATAAAAGAATATAGAAAAAAGCCAACATTACTTTGGGCACCATTCAAAGAATGTTATCCAGGAGAGAAAAATCAAAGGGCTGTCTGAGTCTCTTTGTCTTCCCACAGAAGTGTCTGGACTGGCGGGTTTGTATGTATGGCTGGAGGGCTTGTGTAATGATTTTACACAGACAGTCCACCACTCACTCAGCACTGATACTAGCGTAATGAACAGACCATAGTGATGAGTGATTCTACCTGGAAAATTATATAGACTTTATTACATTGTTATAAAGAGGTTATTACATTCTAATAAACTACATATTGAAGTAACATAAAAAGCAAAGTAGTCCTGTTCAGGCACCTTATCTGGGGCTTCATAATATGATATTCAAAATACTATTCATAGTTATTACATGATAATAAACTATGTATTACTGTAACACATGAACAAAGCAGTCCTGTTCAGATGACTTAACTGTTTAAAAGAAAAGAAAAAATGTTATTAGTCATACCTGTCAGAGTTAACGAATAACTATATATAATCTAAAATATTATAAATAACATAGGTACATTGATAGCAAACTAAAGATAAAAAGTGAATGTGTGCAAATGAAAATTCTGTCATCATTTACTCTCCCTCATGTCTTTCTGAACCTTTATGCATGTCTTTCTTCTACAGAATGTTACATTTCAAGAATGTTGGTCACCAAACATTAACTTCCAAACAAATAACGGGAGTCAATGGGAACTGAAACAACATTCTTCAAAATAACATCTTTGTTATTTGCTAAATTAAATAATTGGCTTTTATATTCTCAGTGAAATACAAAGAATTGTACATTTATTCATTTAGCTGACACTTTTATCCAAAGCGACTTACAATTGCTATATATGTCAGAGGTCGCACGCCTCTGGAGCAAGGGGTTAAGTCTCGGGTCTCTCACACCAAAGGCATGTGTCTTATCCATTGCGCCACCACCACCCAAAATGTTATTTTTAATTTATTATGTGTAACTCTACACACTAGTGTGTCAAGTAAATTTACGTAATATTTCTTTTCAGGGTTTTTCACAATAAATATTATTCAGTTACAGGTATAGAACAACATCAGAGTGTATAAATGATAAAAAGGGAAAAGTAAAATAAATAAATAAATTATTTAAATTATTTATTTATTTTTATTTTTTTGGGGGGGGGGGGGGGAACAACATCAATATCAAAGAATGCAATCACACTTTCAGTCATAGGTCAGACCTTCAGATAGCCCCACCCCCAAAATCATACCATTGGCTGAGTCAATGTTGCTGAGATGGGTTGGTCAAAATGCTCAACAAACATGTTTTACACTTTTAAGGGACATCAACCTCAGATATCTTACTTATACCTGTCTCTGCATATTAAGCTGGGATAGGAGGAAACATAAAAAATAAAATACAATTTTTGTTTTTATTTTTATTTTTTTAAATACCAACAAACTTACATTCAATCTGTGTTTTTGACTGATGCAATACAATATTAATATGCAATTTAACAATTTAAGTTACATAAAACCTTTGTCCAAAAAATAATAAGGATTCATATACTTTATTTGACCATGTCATTTATGTAAAATGCTGAAATAACAAAAATGCTCATATGGGGAATGCTTATTTGTGTTGCGCATACAGTATTCATCCAAGGAATTCTGAGTTGACATTTTTGTAATTACTTTAATTTACAATATGAAACACTCTGGAGTAAAAATCCTGTTGAAATGGTAGTGAGGAGACTGACCTCTGGGAAGCACATCAAACAGCACATCCATACTCTGTAAACGTACAGACACTCATAAACACACACCTCCTTACACAGGCCATTACCACCTAACCAACTTGTCTGAAGCAGCAAATAACATGTCAGAATTCCCTATGTGGCCACCATATTTACAGCATTAAAGCCCGGCACACTCTAATGATGTGTTTTATCTTGCTGCTTTTATGGCTGACATCTCCCTGACACACACACATTCAGACACACACCTGTCCAATGCTTCTCACACATCTCATCTGATAAGCAATAGTAGGGACTCTCTCGGGTTGACCTTTTGATGGAAGATGTTTGACCTTGGTTTTCCTTGTCACTTAGCCCCTAATTCTTCAGGAAAAAGCCTCCTATGTTTATTGGGATCTCATTTAGATGGAGTAGAAGATCTAATGTCGAGCCAACACTCATCAGTCAGAGAGAGAGAGACAGAGTGAGTGGTGGGGGTTTTCAAAGCCATCTGTCTGACCTACACTTATTCAGTAAATGGGGTTCAGGATTAGCGGCCATTCTTGGGATGGGTCACGATGGTCAGCTAGTCGACTAGTCATCCAACATCTGACTAGTAGTGAAGTTGACTAGTTCCGGGATTTTGAATCTCTTGTGAGGGATCCCTTTTCTAATATAAACCAATGGTAAAAAAAAAATAAAAAAATTCTTATGCTCACCAAGGCTACATTTATTTAAGAAAATTACAGTAAAAACAGTAATATTGTAAATATCTTTACAATTTAAAAGAGCTGTTTTAAAATGTAACTTATTACTCTGATGGCAAAGCTCCAGTTTTCAGTGTCACATTCAGAAATCATTGTAACATGCTGATTTGCTGCTCACAAACATTTCAGAATTCATTTTGATGAAATAAATGCAGCCTTGGTTAGCATAAGATACCTCTTTTAAAAACATTAGAAAAAAAACTAATTTTTTAAAACTGTTGACCAGTAGTTTATACACACTCACTGACCACTTTATTATGTGCACCTGTTCAACTGCTCTTTAATGCAAATATCTAATCAGCTAATTGCATGGCAGAAACTCAATGCATTTAGACACATAGACATTGTCAAGACAATCTGGTGAAGTTTAAACTGAGCATCAGAATGGGGAAGAAAGGTGATTTAAATGATCTTGAAGGTGGCATGGTTGTTGGTGCCAGACGGGTTGGTCTGAGTATTTCAGAAACTGCTGATATATTGGGATTTTCACGCGCAACCAGGGCCGCATTACTGCACAGGCTTACCTGGGCCACGGGCTGAGGGAGGGCCCCGATGATACCGGAAAAAATGATAACCGCATTTTATAATGAGTAGACTGACCCTTTAAAATGACGCTTTATCGCTTTGCTTTGAATACATGTGCGGGTGTTTCAAGTCCTGCGCGAGAAGTGTCAAAAGGAGCCGTGTCTAGCAAATCACAGGTAGGCCTATCGCATAGCGGACGCGTCGCTTTCAGTTCAAGACAGCAGTCCAAAACATCTAATAACCATTAACTCTAATCACCAAACAGGCAAAAGTTCACTTCAAGAATGAACAAAGTGTGACAAAGGGCCCTATCTTGCACCCAGCGCAATTGACTTTGTACAGCGACGCATGTATCATTCCTATTTTGCACCGACGCACAGCGGACTTTTCCCTCCACAGACACACGTCGGTTAACTAAGAAATACACTTGCGCTCCCCGGGGCCATTCAGCGCAAAGAGGAGGCGTGTTCCGGCGCAAACGTTCCCTCAAGCTATTTTGCACGTTTAGAAAACAATTCCGCCACTAACCGAAAAAATCTAGTTTAAAGTCAGTGGCGCGTTGCGCATGGTATTCATATGCTATTTTAAGGGTGCATGCTTGGCCATAATCAATGTAGCGTGTGCACAACGCGCATACACTTTGATTCTCTCATCTACACAGAAGCAGCAGTTTTCATTTTTGCAAATCATACATTATTACGATAGATAGATAGATAGATAGATAGATAGATAGATAGATAGATAGATAGATAGATAGATAGATAGATAGATAGATAGATAGATAGATAGATAGATAGATAGATAGATAGATAGATAGTTTATTATAAAAACATACATCTAGCTTACACATTTACCCAAATTATTATACGCCTGTTTAACCGAAGTTAATTTGGGTGTGTTTCTCCATCCCCAATGTCATTTCTCTGTCTTTTACGGCCCTGACTAGAACGTCGGTCTCCTCGGCTGTGAACCGCTCCTGGCGCGTGCTTGGCAAATCCGCCGTTATAATAGGAATCCGCTATAGAATAAGCGCGTCTGCTCTTAAAGGGAATGTGAGATGACGCTCTGATTGGTTTATTTCACGTTACGCCCAAACCACACCTATGAATAATGAAGCTACTTTAGACCAACCCATTTTAGATTTGCGTCGGGCGCAAGAGTAATTTATCCCGCCGGTATAATAGCAACAGCGCCCAAGATCCGCCCACAAAGTTACTTGCGTTTCGCGCTTGATACTTGCGTTTCAGATCGTTAAAATAGGGCCCAATGAGTTTGAAGTTAGGTGTTTGAAAAAACACAGCAAACAGAAAGAAAAAAGCATGACCTATATTATTATAGCTCATACAAAGGATAGGCTACGACTTTATTAAAGTCACAGAAAGACAAACATTTTGTCGAAAAATGCAGAACACACGATCTTCCAACGTAGAGTTAAATCATTATGTACATTAGGCTAACAATAATTTGGAACAAATATTATGTGATTTAATGGAAAACTATGTGAGTGGCGTTCTTTGGCGTGGCAGGATTGTGAACAGGCGCCACCAGTACACTCGCACACTCGAAGGCTGCGTCCTCCGGAGGTCGCATTTGAGGGCTGCATACGTCATAAGAATGTCTTATTTCAGAAAAGTAACCAATATAAAATTGACTGTGATTCCTAGTGAAGCATAATTGTTGTAATTTCTTAATGACTTTGGAATGTAGTGGTCAGCTTACTGAAATGAAGCAGCCTCAATGAAGTATGCAGCCTACAAATTCGACCTCCGAAGGACACAGCCTTCGAAATGAGACGCAGCTAATGTGTTAAGAAGTGGTGCGGCGCTGCTCTTCTCATCTGGTGTGCGACCCCCTTCAGTCAAACCCTCTCAAAACTTAGGCGGTCACACAACGGACAAGGGAGTCACGCAACTACAACTCACAGGTCTCGTATCGCACACCGGACATGTCGTTCAGTTCAAGACATTAGTCCAAATCTAATAAAAAAACAATGCAAAAGTTAATTTTAAGAAGTGGTGTCAATAAGTTCGGTGTTTGAAAAAACAGAACAAACAGAAAGAGAAAGCGCAATCTATATTATTATCTCTCTATACGAAGCCTCAGAAAGACAAACATTTTGCTTAAAGTTGCACAAAATCTTCTTAGTCCCTATAATCCGATTACATTTTGATTACAAAAAATGTTCAGAATGTTTTTTGTATAGGCTATTTTTATTTAACATAAATTATTATTTTTTTTTATGGAATTTTTATTGCATAGGGGAGCGCGGGGCACAACCTAACGCGGGGCTAGTTGTAACACGCTTGTTTTAAATACTTCCGCACATGCTTGGATGACGAAACTTTGTGTATTTACTAGTTGCCATATCAACACTATATAGAAAAAAAATTCCGCCAAAATTATTATTTTTTTGGAAGATATCCATAGACATTTATTAAACCATAGCAAAAGTAAATTTCTTACTTAAGTTAATTTTTCATCTCTATTTTTTGTGTTTATTTAAAATAAGACAAATCTGATATTATTTTAATCTCCAATATGTTATTTAACAGTTGAGATAGTTATTTAATGCTTCGCTAACTAGCAGAAGACACTAGCAGGGTTTAAATCCCAGTTGTGCAGGCGGGGGCATGTTGTAACACTGCGTTACAATGTGCCCCTATTAGAAATATGCTATTATATTCTATACTTTTATTAATTTTATTGGGAAAACGTGAGAAAAAGGTGAATAAAGACTGAGAGTCAATGTTCAGAAATGACTAATTATTTATTTGTTTTGAACTATCTTGTATAGCTGTGTTTTCATGTGTTCGTAGTCAAAACTAAAAAATTTGTTTATATTTAATTATTAAAAATTGCCATTATTTTATATGAAAAAGTTTTTTAATTGTATTTTATTTAGAAAATATTTTAGTTTGTTTTGTATATATTTTTTATTAGATCAGATAACATTTTAAGCTGTCATATGTTATGTTACAATGTGCCCCTCACATGTTACAATGTACCCCACCTATGGGGCATGTTGTCACATTTCACTTCCATTCTTTCGGGGTATGTCAAGAAAAAAGTATATACTGTATTAATAAAACAAAACCACATAATTGTACTAGACATGTGGGAAATTAATGTGGGAAAAAATAAATACTCTGAACCATAAGTAGATTTACACAAACTGAGAAAGTCAAAAAGCGTTAGGTTGTGCCCCGCTCTCCCCTATATTTCTGCAAAACAAAAGGCTCATTTGATAGGAAGATGCAGCTGATGTATGCAGTAGTTCTAAGTAGCCAGTGCAAAGTTACTTCTTTTAACTTTAGCGCCATTTAGCTATTTTTTGAACGCGTCTTATGTAAAAACACCTGTCAAGGTTACCTGAAACCAGCCTAAAAATTGCAGTTAAGACAATATATTCAATTACTTTTTGAAGCAACCCTGAGTCAGTATGAAAATATGTAGTTTGCACATCCCAAGCAGTCACTGAGGAGGCACTTCCTAGACTGTCTGGCTCCGTACAAAGACGTTGAGCTCATATTTATATGGATGGTTACAAAGACGTTGAGCTTATATTTATACGCATGGTTTCATGGATGCATAACTTGAGCTGATGTCTATTTGGACTCTGAAATAACACCTGAACTGATTATGTGTGACATAAAATAAATTCTACACCCAAGTCAGTGAGTAGAAGTACAGATAACAAGAAAATTACTGTTATTATCAAAAGTGAAAGATGTAATTGTATTAACATACAAATGTAATGCTTTGATTTGGCCTTAAGCCATTTTAGCGTTATTAATTAATTGTTCCTCCTCTCAGGGCTGATTTGCTTGCAAAATAAGAGAAAACATTTAAAATAATAATAATAATAAAATATATATTCCACCAAGCAAAAAAAGTGTGAGCAGCACATACTTTCAATAACCAACTTTTTTTTTTGGTGACCAATGAGCATTACACTGCATTTCAGTTTTCCATTCCAAAGCTCACATACAATCCACAGTTACCAAAACCTCCCAACCATTTGCCATCAGAAATCACAGTCTGGCTGAACGAAGCCACAAATGACCTTTGTTTTAAAACGCTGCCCACTCAAGCCCAGAAAGCTTACAAATGGAACAAACCCACTTTCAAGACGTGAAGTTCCCTACCGTTAGATGTTTTGCGTATTAAATCCCTGATCTTGGAGACCTTGACTGAGTTTACTGCCTGACTGTCTATTTTTAGCGTTTCCTTCCTAAACCGTATTTGGTGGTCTCCACCTCCGCATGCTAATTTACCAGGCATAACAAAAATTTTAAGCTGGACTCAGCTGTCTGAAGTTATCACCATGCTTGAGTGTACAGCCAGGCTTCCTGACTGGGCCAGTAGGCTATTTAAGGGAACTTATTATGAAACACGGCTCCTTTTGCCAATACAGATGCTTCCTAGCTGACACTACTCTATCAGAAAATGCTGTAATAATACAAATACTAGAGCTCTGTATAAATGCAAAACAGCATTGGATTAGTAGTACTTAAAAACTCTGGTTAGATTTTGTTTTAGATTTAGTAATGTTGTTAAGTGCTTTTGTCATTTTTATTAGTTGTGTGTTTAGTTTAATATTTATTTTTAGCTTTCATTTATTTTTATTTCATATTTAGTTTTAGTAACTTTAATACTATGGAAATTCATCTTAAAATCCTGAATTATTACGTTTAAAACTATGACAATATTTAAACAAATAGTCAAATAAACAATTTCAGTATTTATTCTGTGAAAATTATTTATATCAGTTTCCAAACATGACAAGCTGTGTGTAACGGTCACCAGTTGGAGTGCCCTTGAGAGCCACCAGAGGGCACTCCAAATCAGACTATTATCATTCCCTCACTGCCCGGACTCTTCATCCATTATCACATTCACCTGTGTCTCATTATCTTGTTTAGCTCACCCCATATAAGCCTGGTTTTCTCATTCATTATCTATGAAGTCTTGTATGTCTGAGTGTTTCCACTATTTTCCATGTTCCTGGTTTTTGATATTTGCATATATCCTGGTTTCCCTGTCCCTGTCCCTGTCTCACCCTCTGGATTTGTTTGTTTGATTGGACTGATTTATCTGTACTCTGACCTTTTGCCTGTCTTTTACTATGATTGTGGATTAGCTTTTCATTAAAAACACTGCATTTGGATCCTCAACCTTATGCCTCAGAGCAATTTATGACACTGTGGCATCATTTTCACCACATTGAACAATTTTGTCTGGGAATACAGACTCACCTACATGCTTCCTTTCTATTCCAGCAAGTTATCATGTTTATCTTGTTGTCTCTAGCATCTGCTCCTTATACCTGTTTGTATCCTCGTTTTGCTTGTCTCCTCCTGTTCTTCAGTCTCTGTCTGCACCTGGTGAGTAGAAATAAGATTCTAGTCCATTTATTTCATGCAAGTGCTGTTTTACTGTTGAACTAAATACTTCCAAGACTTGTTTCAAGAGCTCATAGATAATATACAGAGAGAGCTCACCTCTGCAACAACCACAACTTCCGCTAGCTCTCCTTAACCCACGCCGTCACATTATGTTGCCAGTCCTATGGTCAATCCAATGCCCTACTTTGGATCAGCGGAGGACTGCATTGTTTTCCTTCGTAAATGTTATCTAGCCATAGAGATGAAGATGCACTGCTTTCCCACTGATCGAGCCAAGATATCATTCATAATTTCTCTCCTCACCATGAAAGCGCTTCAGTGGGTCCAATCAAGATGGAACAGTAACTGTCACTTGATAATTTCCTCTCTTACTTCAAAGAAGTATTTGTACATCCTGTTGGTGACTCAACTGTGATGGAGCAATTGTAATATTTTCCCAAATATTATATAAGGGAAAACTATGCCCTCAAGTTTTGCACTTTAGCAGTAGCTAGTGGATAGAACCTATCGTCAAGGTTTGGAGCCCTCCTTGTGGCTGCATCTTTCTGCTTCTGATGACACCATGGGTCTAGAAATATTTATCCAACTCTTCTTCAGTGTTGCTCATCATATATCATCACCTGTGTCCAGGAAATTACCACTCTGCAGTCCCCTCCAATCAACCAATATTCACCATCCGAAAGCTCTCCAGAACCAGGACTTGAAGCTATGCAAGTTGACTCATTTCGACTGTCCCCGGCAGAACATCACCGTCGACTGACAGAGTGATGCCGTCCACATCCGCTGGTGAGTTTTGTGTCTAGTCCTATTGTTACTTTCTCACCTTTATTAACCCAAATGACTCTAAATACTGCTGATATATCCGTTTCAGTATCAGCTCTCTAAACCTCCGTAAAATAACCTATGACTCCTCGTTGAAGATCCACAATAACTGGTTAACCATTCATTTAAGGAACCATCCATTTTTGTGTGGGACCCATCAGCCTTCAAGTTGGTCTGTTACACACAGAATGTTGCGTTTTGTTTCTGGAGAGCTCCACCACAGATGTCATCCTGGGGTGCATTAGCCATTCGCATGTCATTTCCTGGTCCACCGGAGAGATGTCCTAAAGTGGGGTGAGTAATGCTTTCTGGCCTCTTTTCTTGAGCTTCCTGTTACTAGACTTCCCAAGAACTCTGAACCAGCCATTCCAATAGACCTGTGGACTACATCCATCGAAAGTATCATCAAGCATCTTTTCTATTATATCTGTGAAGATTTCTCCATTCTATTCAAACTTTCAGGACATCTTCCCAAATAGCAGCTCAGTTTCCTCCTCATCGACCATGGTACTGTTCAATTGATCTTCTGCCTGGTGAGCAAGTGCCTCATGGGAAGTTTTATCCATTATCCCTTTCTGAGATAAAGGCCATGGAGGAGTACATTGAGGAGGCTCATTGTCAATGTTACATCCATCCATCTACCTCCCCTGTAGCTTCAAGCTTTGCCTTTGTTGTAAAGAAGGTCTGAGGCTTGTGGCCCTGTATAGACTACCAGTCCCTGAACAAGATAACTGTCAAATTCCATTAACCTCTTTCCGGCTGCCCTGGAACTACTGTGTGGAGCAACCATTTTTACCAAGCTGGATCTCTACAGTGTATACAACCTCATTCGGGTTTGGAGTGGGGATGAATGGAAAACTGCCTTTGTGACCCCTACAGGCCACTGTTAATCATGCTGTATGGCCTGGTAAACACCCAGGGCAGGGCCAGGGCAGCAGTGTCCAAGGTTTCATGAATGAGGTTTTCTGAGAGTACCTCCACAAAGTCGTCCTGGTTTACATTGATGATATTCTGGGATACTCCCAGAACCTGGCCAAACATTGCAATCATGTTGCACTATTTTTACGTAAGCTAAGGGACAACATCAGCCGTGATGGTATCCAGATGGACTAGGGGAAAGTTGATGCAATCTGTTCATGGCTCACTACTACCAGTGTAAAAGAACTCCAACAGCGACTCGTTCATCATTGTTGTACCCTGACATTTCCCTTAACAACACTCCTCAGAGGACAGCCAAAGTCTCTGTTCTGGACCATGGAAGCCCCCCACGCCTTCCAGAAACTCAAGGAAGCCTTTACACCACCCTGTGTTCTAGGTGTGACATTAGCTTATCCACTGGCTATCATCCACAAAGCAATAGGCAAACAGAAGTTTCTGAGAACCTTTTGTCATCACGACCAGAACTCCTAAAGTCAATTTCTACCCTGGGCCAAGTAGGCATTTAATTCCCTCCGCCAACCATCGGACTCACTCAATTTCAGTGCATACTCTGCTTCCAACCATCACTATTTCCATGGTCAGGAGAACCATCGAAGCCTTTGTACCAGTCTTTGACCACTTGTTTAAAGAGAACTAGAGAGTTTGGGACATAGCTCACCATCATCTCCAATGGACAGTGCAATGCCAAAAGAGCCATGCAAATGCCCGGAGATCAGACACTCCCACATACCTATCCCGGGCAGAAGTTATGCCAATACACAGGACATCAAGCATCACCTTCTGTCCAGAAAGCCTCAGTCCCCACTCCATTGGTCAATAAGGCATCTGCATGGCTCTTTTGGCATTGCACTGTCCGTTGGAGATGATGTTGAGTTAAGTCCTAAACCCTCTCATTCTCTTTAAACCAGTGATCGAAGGCCACCATCCAAAGGCAGATAGATCCTGTGACATACCAGCTTCAGCTCTCTCATCTGTACCAAATTCATTCCACATTTCATCTATCTAGATCAAAACCTTACCATCCCTCTTCTCTCACCCTTCTACAGAGCCCAGTCCAGCTGCAGACCCTCCTACATCAAGATCCTAGATTCCCACCACCACAGAAATCATCTTGAGTACCTTGTAGACTGGGAGGGCTATGGAACAGGAGAACATTCCTGGATACCTGATACCATGATATTCTAGATCCTACCCTGCTTTCCACCTTCCATGAGTCACATCCACACCATCCTGCTCCAAGGTTAAGAGGTCGACCATTGGGAGCGGTGACTGAATGTAATCTGGTCTGGGGTGCAAAATCCAAGGGCCTGATCTCATGCTCTTCTAAACCACGCCGACGTTGGGAGTATCAGTCCACAGGAGTGGCCCGTGGAGGGGAGAGTAATGTCATATGTACACCGGGCTCCACCGCTCCTTCCATACAACCATCAAACTCTCCAGTCTAATAATCAATCACACCTGTCAGTCATTATTACTCCAATTCACTCCACATTAAATAAGAGGACTCACCTTTCAGTCATTGACCTCATTTGAGAAAAGTTTCACCTGCCCGCATCCTTTCTACTCCAATGAGTTATCCTTCGTTTCTCCAGTGTCTGCTCCTTGCCAATTGGCTCATCTCTTCCTGATATCCTTTAGTCTCTGTCTGCACCTGGTTAAGAAAACAAGATTTAACTCAAGTAATTTCACGCAAGTGCTGCTTTACTATTGAACTGAATACTTCCCTGTATCTCCAATTGTGCTAATAAACTGCTTGTGATTCACTCAGAAACTGCTAATTAATAACAAAGAAACAGCAAGTAACACAATTATGAAATTGTGAAGTAGAAAGACTGAAATAGTATTTTCTTGTGAAACGTACTCCAATAATCTGTTTTATTTACAACTTTGAAAAAATCCTTATGTACATAAAATGCTATCTGTGAAATTAGCCTGGGCAAGACAAAATAGCACGCCATTTTACCCCGCCACTATTTCAGCAGTCCACTTTAGACATAACGATAAGTAACTTTGCAACTACATGTCAATAAGCAGTCATTAGAGTATTTGTAGACTGTCTGCTTAAAGGGATACTTCACCTCTGGAAAGATGAATGTGTATTTAAAATGGGTCATTTATGTAGAAGAAATGTGATATTATTTTTTGAATTTGGAGCTTTCTAGACTGAGAAAAGCCAGAAAATTTATTTTTGGCTTATGTGGATGAAAGACAACAACTCCCAGAATGCACTTGCTTCGCTGCCCTAGGAGGCCACTCCCAAGCCACGCCTACCGGTAAGAGCGCGCAGTTAAACAACAAGGCTAGGCAACTAGTGAGACTCCGTGATGAGTCTACACGGGATTTCGAGATCGACCAAAATGTCCGGGATTCGGCTTTTGCGTTCTACAGTCGCCATTCATCATGTTTACTCTGGCGAGCAGGACGAGGCTGAGGGCTGCGGGAGAACGGCGCGAGGCCGGTGGCGTGATTACTGAGACGCACCGGTCTCATATCTCTCACGGAGGAGCGGGAATTTTCTTATCAATGTTAAAACACACATCAACCGATCACTTGTTTAGCGTTCATGTAAACACTACATTCAGATTCACCAATCGGAATGAATTCAGTTAGATTGAAACAAAAGGTGTGCATGTAAACAATGAATGGCGACTGCAGAAAGCAAAAGCCGAATCCCGGACATTTTGGACGATCTCGACGGCCGGACATGTCCGGGAAAAAGAGGATGGTAACCTCTACTACTCAGCTTTCTCCTACTACTCAGCTTTCTCCACAGAACAAGAGCCTGTTAGCTTAGCTTCCAAAGAAAGATGGCTGACACTATGTGTACATTCTATGAGTGAGATCCCACCCTCTATGGGCGGGTTGAAGACATGCGGGACAGCCCCTACTACTGGCTGTAGTCTCTAGCCTCTGGCCAAAAAATCCTCCGATGACGCAAAATGACGATTTTTGCGTCATCGGAGGATTTTTTCCAGACAAAAAATACATAAATCTCTCGTCTCAGGGGGATATGAAGGTGGGAAGCACGGTAATTCGAAAATACTACAGGTTTTCTACTAATACAAAGCTTAATGTTAAATCCTGAAGTATCCCTTTAATGTCTGCTAACACTTTAGGTTGATGGTTCCCCAACAGACAGTCTACTGATCTTAAGTAACTTTGCAAGTATATGTCAACTTATAGTCTAACCTAAGTCTAACAATACTCTAATGCGATTTAGTTGACATGTAGTTACAAAGTTACTTATAGTTAGTAGAATGTATGAAGTGGACTATCGAAATAAGGTATATCCTGCCATTTCATACTAACATTTTTTTAAATGTCATTTCCACCACCGTGATTTGCATTACAAGCGACAATATTAAACACAATGCATCATATGAAATTTGGAGTAAATGACACTAAAGTCATTTTCATTACTTAGTAAATTAAATAAACTAGCGTATAGGTAAAAAGTGTTTTAAGAGAGTTTACCAGAAAAAAAACTAAAAACATTTCAAAAACATTACATTTCTAAGCAAGAAAAAACACCCACAATTTATATAAGTCCTAACTAAACGCTCTGAGACTGCAGAGCTTCACACATGAATGTGTCATTCAGAATGTTCTGAATCCATTTAATTTTTTGGCCTGCAGTATTGTTTCCTCCATATCTGTCACACTGGTGGGAGCCATGCCTCTCCTATTAATTGTCAGTGAGGGCTGGAGGGCCAGTGCAGGCAGCGTCTGGTTCATTGAATTATAGACACCAGTCTTCATTTTTATGCCTGGAGGTGCTTGGTTGTAATGTCAAGATGAGGGCCAACATTTCTGTTCTGCAGGTGTCGAGTAACATGACACTATTCTATTGATTTGGCTCAGTGTATATACTTGGGAGGTGTCTAACATCATGAAGAGACATGCAAATAATACTGTCAACTTTTCTTTGTCTTTTGTTCCAACAAATTCTCCTTAATTGAGAATATCACAGATTTAGATTTGTCCTCACTTTACCACAGTGACATTAACGCATCCAAAATTAAATGAAGGCTCCGTTGCTTTCACCAAAAACATGTGTAATTTCAGTTTGCAATTCTGTATTTAAACTGTGCACTATTAAAGAAAAAAATACCTTTGAGTCACAAATACTAATAATATGAATTACCTGAAAAAATTAATAAAAATAATTTAGACCAACAGATTTAATAATTAAAAGTTAGAATATCAAATGAAACATTTGCGAATAAAGCATCCCATGAGATCAAGAGCATAAATAATCACTTCTTGGGAAAATGGAACAAAATATCTGTGATAAAAAAGTTGCTGCAATTGGAGAAGACACCATGGGACTTTTTTCTTGGCCTTTCCATTTCCATAGCATTTCCATTATGTACTTTCACACTAATTATTTTGGAGCACACCCGGGTTCGACTGATGTCAGAGATTGGTTTGTTTGGTGTGAACGCTGTTTTCCAAACTAGGGTGTGCACCCTCAAACCGTACTCGAGTCGGTTGCTTGGGGAATATGGTTAATGTGTGCTCCAGTATGTAGCCTCTTTCCCTGAGATGGGAACGAGGCACTGTCTCATGGCGTAGACAATATGGGAACGCAATATTTGAACACATGGCAATCTTGATTTGCTGTTGAGAGGTCAGGTGACCATAAAAGCTCACCTATGTCACGGAATCCCCAGATTCTAATTGTCTAAAGGAAGTGTGGCAATGCAATGCACCGTCTCATTCCTTTCTCAGGGAACCGGTTTACAAATTCCCTTTCAAATGGAACTCCATGCTACGTCATGGCATTGATGATATGGTAACGCCAATACTAACACCGGGACAATGCCTGCCCATCAGGGCTGTGAAACACTGGCACAGACACTTGTTGAGCAGAAAGACTGGACCAACCCAGACGGACCTTTCATCCTGGGGTTGAATCCATGTCATGACTTTGTATGAATGTGTGCAGAGAGGACCAACCTGCTGCAGCACAAACATCTTGAAAGAATGCACCCTTTAAGGACCCACTGAGAGACATTTGGCAGAAGTTGCCACACTGCAGCAAAGTCTGACAGAGGAATCATTTTCTCAATAGTATTGCACATGCACTGGAGGAAGAAGGCCTGAAGTATGACCAGACGAGCAGTAGGCTGTAAACATGTCAGGCATGACCATGTCTAACTCTGGAGCCAGATGCGTACAACATTGGATCCTTTTTTAATTTGATTAGTTTAAAGAATTTGTAGAGCAAGCTTCCAAATCCAAAAAGGGATTCTGTGAGTTGGTTGATATAGTAACAGAAATGAGAATACACATCTCAAGCTCCTCCTCCTCCAACTCCACCTGCACCACTCCATGATCTAAGCCGCAGTAGTGCCTCAGCAGGCACAGAACCCAAACCAGAAGCCTGACTGCCATCCCATCAGGCAGGGGCAGTTAGCCTTGTGGAGAAATGCTCACAATGATCGCAGTCAGCGTCCTGACCAAGGACTGACCAAGCAGGTTTTGAATGTAATCTGGTCTGGGGTGCAAAATCCAAGGGCCTGTTGATCTCATGCTCTTCTAAACGAAGTCATTGCGAATAGAAGAACCACTTAAAGAGTCAGTAACTACTATGAGGCTGACTCTAAGTGTTCAAATGGAGCCTATGATAAGCCTTCCAGGACCACAGAAAGGTCCCAAGAAGGAACTCGCTGCCTGCAGATTGCCTCAGGTGTTTGGCACCATGCAAAAATTGAGATGCCAAGGGGTGCCTCCCCACAGAAGCTCTGACAAAGGTACATGGCAACCGGAAATAACAACCACATATACAGTACTTTAAGGGTAACAGGAGCTAACCCTGTTGAGAAGCACTCTTAGAGGAACTCCAGCACTGTACCAGCCAGGCAGGTGACTGGGTTCAAGTGCCTCTGTTTATACCACGACTCAAAAGTATGGTGGCCGAGAGAGCTCAACACGCTGCAACTGAAGAAAACGCATGCAAATAGAAAAACACCCGCAAATTAAGAAAACATCTTCACCAGTTTCACAACACGTTTGCTCCAAATACTCACAACTCAAGTACAGAAACACGCTGCAAATAGCACAGACCACAACGGAAATGTTTCCAGGGGACCCCAATAAATGACGAACCCAGGTGGGACATGCTTATTGCTCGTGGGCATCCCTATGCCCTAATCCCTTCGAAGGGCAGATGGCAGAGCCCTTGAAGTGGGGAGTTTGGAGTGAGCAGGGCACTTGTGTGCCATTATGTAGCCGTTTGGAACGCACTTGGTGAAGGGAGCAAAGAAAGACAGTGAAATTCCCTCATTATTTCACCTGGGATGTTCCCATGACAAGACAGCATGGCGTCCATCAGCTGAATAGCAGTTATTACCAGAAATATCGTATTATTGCTGTTAACATAACTGTTGCAAATAAATATACATTTTATACAAAAAAGTTTTTTAAATATATACAATATATTTGTGTGTGAGTGTCTCAACTTTAAAACTTGCCATCTCATCTTTGGACCCTATATTACCTAACATTTCTTATGAAACTTATTTAAACATAACATGAAAACATTTGTCCAATGTAACTGATGTATAGATTAACATCTTTGCCTCAAGTTCTTTTTCTCTATCTTTTGTATTTATTTATTTATTAAAATTTTCAGCTCATTGTTCTTTTTTCATTAGTATTCTGATGACATTGCACATATTGTTAATACATTTTGTATATTGTATACAAAGTTGTATGTCGTAAACATGTCATCTCTGTATGTTTTGCAAAAAAAACTAAAACTAAATAAAAATAATAATAAAATAAAGTAGACTCTGACCTGTAAGCACATCCCAGCCGGGTTCGTCACTTATTGGGGTCCCCTGGAAACATTTCCGTTGTGGTCTGTGCTATTTGCAGCGCGTTTCTGTACTTGGTTGTGTTGTGAGTATTTGGAGCACACATGTGTTGTGAAACTGATGAAGATGTTTTCTTAATTTGCAGGTGTTTTTCTATTTGCATGTGTTTTCTTCAGTTGCAGCACGCTGAGCTCTCTCGGCCACTGTAAAAAAAAGCTGCAGACTGCATTTTGGCGACCATATCAGCTTATGGAAATGGCAGATAACATTCGCAAGCCATCTGCTTGGTGGCAGGGAGGGCCAGAACTGTGGCCCAATTGAGAATTTTTTATTTATTTGTTTGCATATCTAACTCCTCAAAGCTGGATGCATTTTTAACATTTAACTCCACATTGTCAAATGCAGTGAGTAAATTAACCAGACAATTTGTTACATGGACTGGTTAGAATATACTAAATATATATGTCATATGATATTATATGTTCCGCTCTCACCTCAACTTCAAGCATTAAAAAAAAAAAAAAAAAAAAAAATGCTTGTTTGTTTAATAGATTAATATATATCAGGTAAAAATGGAAGCTTAAATATGTTTAGATTTTTAATTCATTTATGCGATTTATGCATTTATGCATTCAGCAGTGAATGTCTGTGTCAGTATTTGAAGTAATTTTGGATTCTGGTTTGTTCTAAAATGAGGATTATGCAACTTAGTTGCAAATTAAGAAAAAAAAAAAAAAACGTTTATTTTTAAATAATTGCTTTATTAAAAATTCAGTTCCCTTTCAGTTCGGTCACGTTCTACGTAGTCGGAACGTATCGTACTGATTGGAATCACACTTAGGGAGCCTGCCATCTTCAAGTATTGAAAAAACGAGCCAATGCACATTGCGCAAACGGAAGCGGATGCACGCATCACTTGTCTTTCGCTTCGGAGCCGATCGGATGTCAATGTCGGATGTCAGTGCTGGATTGTGTTCAACAAGCGAGTGTGTCGGTGCTTCTTCAAAAAGTCTCTCCCGGTGCTGGTGTGTTTACAGTGCGAGTGCAGCGGTGATTGCGAGCCTTCTGAGCTCTCAACTGCTGTTGAGGAGGTTACTAGGTCGTGGACGGCACCAACAACTTAGTTCCTCCTCCCCCCTCTCTACCCTTAATGGAGGAACGGCGAAGGGTTACGAGGCTATCCCTAGCGTTCTGTAGCGATGCAGCTGTGCCCGGTGACCGCTAGCAAGCTTCCGTTCAAGATGCTAACGAAGAAACGGATTTTCGAATGCATCTGTCCCCGCGTCAACCTGAAGGACGCTTACTTTTATGTCTCCATCCTGCCGTGACACAGGCCATCCCTGCGCTTTGCGTTCGAGGGTCGAGCATATCAGTACAAAGTCCTACCCTTTGGGCTGGCCCTGTCGCCCCGCGTCTTTACGAAGGTTGCGGAAGCGGCCATTGATCCCATGACAGAGCGTGGTGTTCGTGTCCTCAACTATGTCGACGACTGGCTGATACTAGCTCAGTCTCGGGAGCAGTTGTGCGAGCACAGGGACTTGTTGCTCCAGCATATCAGTCAGTTGGGTCTTTGGGTCAACTGGGAAAAGAGTAAACTCGCCCCTGTGCAGAGGATCTCTTTTCTCGGTATGGAGCTGGACTCCACCAGATGGCACACCCTACAAAGGATCATGTCCGGTTGGTGCTGAACTGCTTGAATACTGTCAAGAGCAGAACAGTGGTCACACTGAAACTTTTTCAGAGGCTCCTGATTCATATGGCATCCGCAGCCGCAGTAACGCCGCTCGGATTGCTTCATATGAGAACGCTTCAGCACTGACTTCATGGCCAAGTCCCGAGATGGGCGTGTGACAACCTGCCGCCAAACCTTCAGCCCATGGTCAGACCCTCGACAAGCATGTACTGGTCCGTACGGACAACACTGCGACCGTTGCGTACATCAAGCATCAAGGTGGTCTACGTGCCACTTATATCCCCGGCCTGCTCAATCGTGCCACCGACGAGCTCTCACGACAGCCTGTGGCCCCGGGAGAGTGGAGACTCCATCCCCAGGCAGTCCAGCTGATTTGGGACCACTTCGGGGCTGCACAGATAGATCTGTTTGGCTCTCCGGACTCGTCCCATTGCCAGTTGTTTTACTCCCTTACCGAGGGGACCCTCGGCACAGATGCACTGACACACAGCTGGCCCCGGGATCTTCACAAGTATGTGTTTCTCCCAGTGAGCCTTCTTGCACAGACACTGTGCAAAATCAGGGAGGAAGAGGAGCAGGTCTTGTTAGTTGCCCCTTATTGTTCCAACCGGACCTGGTTTCCCAAACTGATGCTCCACTCGACAGCCCCTCCCTGGCCAATTCCAGACCTCTGGAAACTCCATGTCTGGTCCCTGGACAGGACGCGGAGGTTCTAGGTGATCTACCACAAGCTGTCGTAGAGACCATCACTACTGCGAGAGCACCCTTTTATGCTCATGCTTATGCCCTGAAGTGGAACCTGTTCGTTGAGTGATGTTCTTCTCACCGAGAAGACCCCCGAAGATGTTTGATCGGTACTGTGCTTTCCTTCCTGCAAGATGGGTTGGAGCGTGGGCTGTCTCCCTCCACCTACTCTCACGTCATCCTGAGAGCCCGGACTGGATATGTGCCCAAGGTTTCAACCACTCCCTTTCGGGACCAGGTGTTGAACCTGCAAACGCTGCCCCCGGAGGAGGCAGACCCAGCCCTGGCTTTTCTCTGTCCCGTCCGCGCTCTGTGCCTGTACGTGGACAGAACGCAAAGCCTCAGGACCTACGAGCAGCTCTTTGTCTGTTACAGAGGCCAGCAGAGGGGAAAGGCTGTCTCCAAGCAAAGGTTGGCCCACTGGATAGTGGATGCCATCATCTTGGCGTATTAATCCCAAGATGCACTATTCTTCCACGGTTCTTCCTGTGTCTTTCCCTTGGCAGAGCTTCCTCTGCCGTCTTCCACCGGTGTTGTCTCCCCCCTGCTATAGGCCGGAGCCACCTCAGTGACATTCCATATGTTGTACTGCCCAGAAACGCCCAGTCCATATGTGTAACCTCCACATGATACCACCCTACGGGCAGGATGTGACTTCCGCAGCATCTCCCTTTCCACCGAAAGGGCACGCTTTCCCAGTGTTATCCAAGTCTGTCTGAGTGGGTCATGCGGAACAGCAGTGGACTTCCCTGGCTTAAGCCCTCTCCCATCTCCGCCTCAATAAATGCGGGGGGATCAGGAGGCTTTCGCTAGGCACTGGAAGGTGGCAGCATTAGGTGGCGTGTTAATTGGGATCCCAATCAGTACGGTACGTCCGACTACATCGAACGTGACCGAACTGTGTAACCCTCGTTCCCTGAAGGAAGGAACGGAGACGTAGTCCCGTCGCCACTAGAGCTGGATCACTGCTGACCCCGGGCTCCTCTCAGCTCCTCAGTGAAAAACAAGTGTTGCGTGCATCCGCTTCCGTATTTATACCCGCGTTTTTTCAATACTCGAAGATGACAGGCTCCCTAAGCGTGATCCCAATCAGTACGGTACGTCCGACTACGCCTCCATTCCCTCCTTCAGGGAACGAGGGTTACATACGTAACCGAGACGTTTTATGTGCCCCTATTTCCACCAAGGGAGAATAGATTTATTTTCTTTCCTTTTTCTTTTCTTTTTTTGGACATAAATCAAAAAAGATGAAAAATGGCCTATTTTTAAAAGATTACATTTTCAATAAAAAAAAAATATATAATGTTTACAAAACACAATAATAGTTTAGTCCATATGTTAATTGGTTTGGGCTAATTTAACTTATAGTTAGTGGTTTAAAAAAACTGTCAAATAGTGTGGCTTGTTGAAAAGTGGTGTGCTATTAATTATATAACAGAATTGTATCCTCTATACAATTTTCAGCTGATAGAACATAAATAAAGCAAAACAATCACACATACTTATAGTAAGCTGATAGAAAGGCCAAAACCACACAGTATGTAAAGACTACAACATCATAGAGCTCTTGTTAGTTGGATCAATAAGCCGCAACCTAGAAACCACTAAGAACACCCTAGTAACCACAAGAAGAAAAAACAAACAAAAAAAACATCCTGAACACCACAGCAACATTCAGAACACCAAAAGCCTGACAAACCACCCAGAACACCCTAGCATTGTGGCAGCGCGTTTTACTTTTTTTTTTTTTTTTAGAAAATGTAAATATCTTATTTATTATTATAATACTAATAAAAAATATTATTTTGCATTGGTTTATTATAAGCGTTTAAAAGAGTATGGTAATGTTTTTCTTTCTTTCTTTCTTTCCCCCTTTTTTCCTTTGGTCACCCAGATAACGGCTCTTGTCTCTATTGCTTTGATGTCAGCTTGAAACGGGCCATCAGAAGAAAAAAAGCCAAACTCCTGGAGCAGCGCCCACAGCTTTGCTGATTCTGTTATTTTCTCCTGTCACGAATGTTGTGCGAACTTGAGTTGATATAAGGTGGGCTTTTGTCAACTAATGAATCCTAACGAGGCTCTGCCCATCATTTATCTAACACATGTATAGAATTGAACCAGTTTTCTGTCCCTTATGCAGGCCTTGCAATGTTCCTCCAGCAACTATCCAGCAGTGACAGACGGACAATAATAGATTTGCATCTTTCTATGGAATAGTATTAGGGGTATCACACAGAAAACTGTCAAAATATATCAAACACATTCATACTCTAGATAAAAGGTGATTTTAAAGAAGATTACGATTATTACAGGTTTACATAATCCTTACAGAGATGTATTTGTGGTGACACCTTTGTAGGTATCATTCGGTGGCACATATTACCATAGTCATTTATATTAGATGATATCTATTCTCAGAGGGTGTTTGTTATGGATTAGGATATGAAAAATGAAATGAAGGTGAAAGCAAATGCCCTGGCCCTGTGTGTTTTTAAAATTCTCCTGTCGATGTTCAGGAGTGTAGGAAAAAATAAGTCGTTGAGTTTTTTTTTAGCTCCATTCTCACATTTTTCTCTTCACACCCACACTGCAACAAAAACCCCAAAAAACAAACTTGGAACTCATGCTGTTTGTGTCTGATACTAAGGTTGTGGTGCTCGAGGTTGTGACTCGTGCTGTGGCCAAGCTGAATGTAGAGTGGCATGATGAAAAGACACCGGCCATGCAGTCTAAACTCGATGATCGCTATCTAACATCTGGCCAAGAGCAACCTCCTCATTGGCTTCTCCCGTTCTTCCCTAACCTTCACATTAAGGTGTCTAGGTCTTGGGAGAATCCATACTCTGCGTGAGGGCATAAGCAGGCCACCTCAACATACTCTACAGTTGTCGGTACGGTGGCGAGCACGGGTACGAGGAGTGCCGAGGTTGGAAGAGACACTATCTCTTCCACTTATCTGCATCATCGTGGAGGAAACAGTCAGGTCAGGTAGTAGTATTGCATCCTTCATATCTCCAAAAAGTATTTAGTTTTATTATATTTATAAAAGAAAAATAGGCTGTACCGAGTCTTTCCGGAAAAAAAACGAGCGGCTGGAGGCGTGCCGTGTGGGCGGAGCTAAAAAATCATGAGCGCGAATCACACACACACCATACATCGCATGCTCCATAGATACATTAACTATACGTGATCATGTTGTTTACTTGCTGTGCTTACGCGCCGATAGCTAACAACACACAGACATTTAAAGCAGTTTTACTCACCGCCTGCGGTTCCAATGCACGACCGTGAACCTTTATCGTTGGGACTGCTCCATCCTTAAGCATTAGACGATCTGCAAATCTGGCGTCGAACTGGGCCTTGTTTATAAAACAATCATCGTCGAAATGCAGGGAACAACCAAGAACACTTGCACAACTCCGTTGATGACTTCCCTAAAGCCAAGCACAGCGCTTTGATGGGCGTACTGCTTTCGCTCTCTCGCTCTGGTCTACGGGTGTGCGCGTGCCCTTCCGGGAGAAGTGCCCTTAGGTCCCGTACAAGGAAATCCCGCCCCATCTGACGTCACACATGCCCATACTCGAAAAAAACTTTCCGAAACTTGTGACAAACCGGAAGGAGTATTTTTGGCACAGAAATACTCCATCAAACGTACAACTTAATTTTTGAAACTTTGTCCATGTTTAGCATGGGAATCCAACTCTTTAACAGTTAAAAAACTCAGTATGCATGAAATAGCATTTCATCTATGACTTTGGAAGGAGACATGTTTCCTGAACAAGGGCCAGGCTCTCGTGGCGCCTTGCTGTCACAAGATTCTAATGACGGATGCTTCCCTCATAGGATGGGGTGCAGTTCTAAATGGCCGTCCAGCCAGAAGATAAATCATATCGGAAGATAAATTAATGTTGCTAAGAGCAGTTTACACTCCAGGGCATGCAAATTTGGGGGCAGATATTCTGTCGAGGCAGGGGCTGAGGTCTGGGTAATGGCAACTCCATCCACAAGTAGTGTAGTCCATATAGCAGAGGTACGGCCGGGTGGAAGTTACCTTGTTTGCCTTCAAGGGGATGACCCACTGTCCCTTCTGGTTCGTCCTCACACCTCCAGCTCCTCTGGGGCTGGATGCCAGTGTCTCTGTTCTGGATGGCCTGAGTATAGTGCTTGGATCTGACATTTTGCCTCAATGGCATTCCATGGGAGATTCAGGTTTAGAAAGATCTTCTGTCTCAAGTGGAAGGGACGATCTACCACCACAAGTCAGATATCTGGAATATAGATGCGCGGATGGGCTATTACTTTAACCGCAACCTCATCACAAAACTCATCATCCGTCCGCCATCCATCCGCACCAAAACATTTTGACCAATTTTCAAAGGCGCACCCGCCCGCCCGCCATCCGCTGATTGGTTTAAGGTCTATGGGTGATGCAAGGCGCTGCTGACGCGAGCCGCAAGGCTAGAAAGCTCTTGCCTGTTCTAGAAAGGATACTGATCCAATGCAGAAAAGATATTTAAAGGCTAAAGTCCCTACTAGTATAGCCTATTGGCTATGTTGTATCCCCATTCCCCAGAATATCAGCAGTGAACTCCGTCTTCGATCGGTGCACAGGGACAAAAATAAATAAATAGCCTAAATAAAATGCACATCGGCAAACCAGACCTTACCTGACTAGGCTACTGTACAATTTTATCATTGTAATAAAAACGCAATTTGGCACATCATTTCAACATGCTGCTATTTAGCCTACTACTAATTAATGCCAGAAGGCTGAGACCTATCTGCCGGTCGCAAGTTTCTTCCTGGGACCTAGCATTGGTCCTGGGAGTATTAGCAGAAGCACCATTTGAGCCATTGGAGTCAGTTTTTAATACAGTGCACTAATTACTTATTAGCATTGTAATGGAACAAGCATAATAACGGAACAAAATATTTTAAAACAAGAGCCAGAGCAAATACTTCACATTGTATTGACATTCTTAGATAGAAACAATACAGAAACAAACTATCTGTGAAATGAGATACTAGTAACACTTCCACGGATATTCCGTGTAATAGCAAGTAAAGCATCTCAACTGAAAAAAACACTGCACTGCCAAAACGCTCTCAAGCACCCATAGCTAGGCGTTTTCAGCAGAGCTGGCTAAAAATGCTTTGGTAGACACGTGGCTTAGGTGTATACCACTTTGTAGCTTTTCCTTTAAGCTTATTTTTCTGACCCCATTTGCAGATTTCTTTTCTTGTTTTAAGTATCTGACTTCATTTTGAAAAAATGTCCAGAAAATAAGACAACTCTTTCATTCTCATCGGATATTTATGTCATTTGTGAGGAAACGCTTCCCCACCATTGATGGAATTTTCCGTCTTTCCTTGTTTTCACTGTTATACGGTAGGGGGTGCGCTTTGACCAGTGCCGGCCCGAGCCTTTTGGGGGCCCTAAGCAGAATTTGATTTGGGGGCTCCCACCACGCGGAGTCACCTGTTTGACGATTATTGACACAAATGTAACGCTATAATGTTACATTATAAATTAATATAATGAGGTTATGTATTAATAAAAAATAAATACCTATACCCATAGCCTATGACACATCTTCTGAAAGAGTACTGAATATCCAGATCAAAACACATGCAAAGAAGATGCAGAAACAATCGATATCATGTGTAATAATATGCATAAATAACACAGTCAACAGTATATCAAAACTGCCTAATGTTACTGAATGAAATGTCGAACCAGAACGAAGTATAGGACTGTGTAAGCATTAGAGTTGTTGATGGACTCGATCTACTTCATCTATATTTTGATCAACGTTCTGAATCTGATCCAGACGTTGTCTTTGACAAAAACGTGATTTTCTCAGCTTTTTGCTAAATTTTTTTGCTTTTTTTATGAAACACCCAAATTCAAGTGTTGATCAAAAAAGAGTGCACAAAGCCAGAATAAAACAGGGTTTTATGTCTAAAAGCAGAGGGTCTGTTCTTTATTTTTATATATATTGCATATGTTCATACAACAGCATTTTCTGGGGGTCAAAAATGCTGGCAGTGGCTGGCAACTTTTTTTTTAAAAAGGTTGGTGGGGAAAGACTTTGTCATGATCACCAGCTGGAGTGTCCTTGATAGCCACCAGAGAGGCTCAATCAATCAACAACTACACTTCCCATAACACATTGCCTGGACTAATTATTGTTTGCTCACTTCCAACTGTGTGTCATTACCCTTGATAACTTTGTCTATATATACCTGGTTTATTCAGTCATTCTCTGCAAAGTCTTGTCTAGTGTCTTACTGCAATTCTGAGCATTCTTACTGCATCTCCTGGTTCCCTGAATCTTGATTTTTTGATCTTCTGCCCGTTATGATTGGATTTCTCTGTTTTTACCTTAGCCCCTTTGACCCTGTTATTATTTGGGTCCGGTTTACCCTGTGTTTTGACTTATTGCCTGACTTTGGATTACGTTTTCTGAATTGCCCTTCATTAAAACTGAATTTGGATCCTCAACCCTTGTGTCTCGGAGCAGTTCATGACAGATTTAATACCTTAAGAAATTTTGCATCTCAAGTAAATGTATCTTGATTTATGAATTTTTAGATATTTGTACTGGAAAACAAGTAAAAAAATACTGAGTGAGAAAAATCTGCAGTGCCGAGAAAGACATGCAATAAAAAATAATAAAAACATTTAGCATTAATAGACATTAATAAGCAGTTTATAAATACAACTATAAATGCTTTTTCTTGATTTATAAGCATATCTATAATCTGTTTAATAATTGTATTTTCATACTTTATTAATGATCAATTTATCATTTCTAAATTATGTATTACATTATTAACAAACCAGTTATTTAGGAGTTGCAAGTGGTTCATAAGATTATTTAGAAATTGGGTAACACTTTATAATAACGTTCAGTTGTAAGTCATTTATAAGTGGTTAGTTAATGATGAACTAATCATTTACAGAACATTCATAAATGATTAGCAAGTGATATACTAACATTTTATGTATGTTTTGTAAATTCCGTTACAAGTCATTTACTAGTGATTAGTAAATGATTAACTAATTATTTACGAAACATGACTATGCGTTCATAAATGATTAATAAGTGATATGTTAATTATTGTCTGTATGTTTTGTAGATTCAGTTATAAGTCATTTACAATTGATTAGTAAATGATTAACTAATCATTTACAAAACATGAATATGCGTTTCATAAATGTTTAATAAATAATGTTTTTTTCTTTCTTTTTTTACATTTTTTGGTATGTATGTAGCAATTAGAGGGTGCAGAAAGTGTTGTAAATGCCTTGAATACACGTACAGATCATTTGTAATGGGTAAGTGTAACATATTTACAAGTGATGAATAGTTTACACTTTAGATTGGGGGATGCAGAAAGTGTTGTAAATGCCTTGAATACACGTACAGATCATTTGTAACGGGTAAGTGTAACATATTTACAAGTGATGAATAGTTTACACTTTAGATTGGGGGATGCAGAAAGTGTTGTAAATGATTTATAACACTTTCTGCATCCCCTAATCTAAAGTGTAAACTATTCATCACTTGTAAGTGTTACATATACATTCGTAGATAACATTCGTAGATCGTATGCCTTTTTGATTCTTGAAGTGGTAATCTACAAATGAAGTGTAAGACATTTACAAGTGATGAATAGTTTACACTTTAGATTAGGGGACGCAGAAAGTGTTGTAAATTATTTACTCATATAGTTACACATCTATAACAGATGTTGAACACTGTAGTGTGTACTGCAGTGTAAGTGCTGACTGGTGAGGGTATAGACAGCTGTCTTCTTTGAAACACATGGAGTCTAACCACTGTGCACCTGATGTGAGCAAAACATACAAAAAAAGTAACATCATGTATTAAACATTTATGAAACGCATAGTCATGTTTTGTAAATGATTAGTTAATCATTAACTAATCAATTGTAAATGACTTATAACTGAATCTACAAAACATACATAAAATAATGAACATATCACTAATTAATCATTTATGAATGCATAGTCATGTTTTGTAAATGATTAGTTAATCATTAACTAATCAATTGTAAATGACTTGTAACACAATTTACAAAACATATATAAAATGTTAGTATATCACTTGCTAATCATTTATGAATGTTTTGTAAATGATTAGTTCATCATTAACTAACCACTTATAAATGACTTACAACTGATCGTTATTATAGTGTTACCATAAATTGTAAGTAAATGATTATTAAACTGTTTAAATTTACATTTATGTATATTATTTAAAATATAATAATAGTTACTTCGTGTTCATAATGCTTTATTATCTTGTATTCCTCCTGTAATTCATGATTCATTCAGGTAGTTTAGTAGTTGTCAGTTAACAATTTTTATGAGCTCATCTAAAGTGAGGACTATTTATATTTCAGATTTAAAGGCTCAGTTATCTTCTAAACAGAAAATGGAAACAAACAACACAAAGTGATACAAAAAAATTAAACTGTACAACTGGTAACTTGATATAAAATAAAAAATAAACTTCTTTAATGTCATAGAAAATAAACATTCCTATACACCTCCAGAAAACATAAGTAGCATGCAGTAAATTTAAACTAAGCCTCTGCAATATATATAAAAAAAAATTCTGTAAAGTGTAAACATCGCTGATTAAAAATGTACCAGTGGCAATAACAGGAGTGCCAAAATACAACAAATAAAATTTTTTTTTTTTTTTTTTTTTTTTTTTTTTTAATAAAACTATGAGGTAGTTTTGACAGTGTCAACTGTCAGCAATTATAAAGTGTTACTGTTATTTTTTCTACCTTTTTTGTTTGTTTGTTTTGTTTGCATGATAGGAGGTTTAGGGTTCACTGGAGTGACCTTAAGTTATTAGGCTGGAGACTAATCACAAATGTAACTAATAGAGCAGTATAGTTTGGGCATGTACATCCATAATTGCTTTCTCACCATTTTGCATTTCCTCATCAAACGTTAATGAGCGTGCAAATGATTTCTAATAGACACTTCAAAGAGATCATCAAAGCCTCATCTAACAAAATACAGTATGTGCATATTTTATCGGCTTGCTAATAACACGACATAAAGCCTTTGCAAAACTGCTGAAGTCTTCATTTCACTGCAAATCATCTTCATGTGATATTGTCAGCTCACACCCTCAGGTTATATGTAACTATATATTAGTGATGCATGTTCAACATGCAGTGTTCTGAACTTTGTTAGCATAGTGCCAAGCACAAAAGCTAATAATGTCCTTTGCAGATGCCAGCTGATGAAATATGGCACCTATGATGCCCAGTTCATAAAGCGGCCCCCTCACCGACACTACTGTGCCCTGTGGCACGTCATAATTCGATTCCTACCAAGTTATTAAGCATCCTCTGTGTGAGAACTGATCAGTGTAATTTAGCAGCTGATTAGGAAAATGACTCTTACCAACAGGGTTATGTATAAATTATATTTAACAGTGTTACATAATTAAGGTACAACACATTAGTAACTAGAGGAACTTTTAACAATTTAAATCATTGGTAAATGCATGAAATAATAGTCGGATTTCTTTTTTAAAGAAACAGTTTATTAAACTTTTAGACTAAATCTAAAAAATTTGCATATGTGTTTGTTTGTTTTTTGGTATCATATTTGATACATCAGGCTTTTATGGCTTATATAATATGATATAGGCAACCACTTGTGGAGGGGAAAAAAACAGATGCCCAAATTGATGTATGCAATTTTTAACATTTTAATTCAATTCACATTTATTTGTATAGCACTTTTCACAATACACATTGTTTCAAAGCAGATTTACAGAAAATGTATTACAATTTAGAGTAATCTGTTATCAGAAGTGACTGTGTCAAAGTATTGTCCATATGTCAAACATTTACAGTTCTAAGGTAAACATCAAGTAGTTAGCTATAACATCATGTATTCATTTAGGCAGAAACAATGAGCTCATTAAACCAATTTTTACCAGTTGTGATACTGTATACATAGATAATTTTGCAGTTGTTGATACAGAGTTGACGTCATTTGAAGTCCTCGCAGGGGTTGGCATCATCTTTTCACAGGTGTTGGGTCATCTAAAACCAGCCTAATTTGCAAAGACAACCAAGTTTTGGCTGTTCAAGTTCAAGTCATGTTTTGGCCAGGTCAGAGTCCAGATCTGAACTCTAAAGTGAATAAATGGTCTTACTTTAAACTTAAAACGAACTGGGAGACATTTTTCAACTACTCATGAACAGTTTGAAGCCATTAACATTTAGTGGAACAAATGTTACACTTCTTCCTGTAGAAAAGCTGTTTGCGAGTTTGGGAAGGCTATTCCATGCTTAGTTACTTTATCTACAGTATTTGTGCAATTCTTGCTAATTTCCTGACCAGTGATTTGTGATTAAAATGATGAAGACGATTTAAAGACCACTAAATATTTTGCCATTTTTGGCTTGGCTCATTAGTAATCCAGTCTAGAGGTCATGAATCCATGAGCTTTTCTGTATCAGAACCACAACAGATAACAAAACAGTTATCAAACAGATAATGTTCTGTAGCTTAGCAATGTTTCTGAGGTGGAAGACAGCTGTTTTTGTAACATATGAAATATGATTTTCAAAAGACAAGTTACTGTCTAATATAACACCCAGGGCCCAGTTCCCCAAAACGTTCTTATCGCTAAGTAGTTCTTAACCTATTCCTTAACCTCTCTCTTAACGTTATGGCACAATTCCCGACACGTTCGTACGCTAAGTATATCTTCTGTAAGTCACACTTTCGTAAGGTTGGTCTGGACCACTCTCAGCTTTACCTTATCACTGTTGCAGGTCTATGTGAAAATAATTCTGAAGTTTTAATACACACAGACAGTTCAATTAGGCTAATTCAAGTGTTTTCGTGCAAAGTATAACTTAGATTATAACATAAATTATTATTTAACTAATTATATAATAAAGCCACAATTGCCAAAGTAAGAATGTTTTTATTCCTGGCTTTTTTTGAGTAAAACAGTGATTCCACTGTTACCACTTTATCTGTGTGTAATGTTGTAGTAGCTCAAAGTTTTTTGCTGTTTAAACTGTAAACCATTCCTTTATTACTGTGATTACTGGTGAAAATAGCCAATGTGCTGAAATTTTAGAAGAGCATCAATTCATGGAAAAAATATAACTTGAAATATGGGGATAAAAGGTTTCTGCCCAATGCGACAATGAAGTAGCATACAGCTTGGCAGCACTGCATCTCCATCAAAACAACATTGGTAACAAGGTTAGTTGTCTAGGGTAAGAAGGAGGCGGGAACCTGCAAATAAACAAACACAAAACAATGCACGGCATGGCGGCAGCCGGGTGGTGGGCGTACCCAAAACAAGGATAGGAAGCGGCAGCATTGCTGATACTTTTTTTTTTTTTTAGCTCAAAACAGAAAGATTTCACGCAAATTAGGCAGAAATGACATGCATTGTGAACGTCAGACTTATAATCATTTTCGTTCCGTCTCGTCTCGTCAACGAAAACTCGAAAACGTCTCGTCATGTTTTAGTCACCTTAGAGCCATTTTTAGCTAGTCATCGTCACGTTATCGTCATAAAAAAAAGGTGCGTCAACGAAATCATTTCGTTATCGTCATCGTTGACGAAAACAACATTGGTAACAAGGTTAGTTGTCTAGGGTAAGAAGGAGGCGGGAACCTGCAAATAAACAAACACAAAACAAAAGTAAAATCATCAGCCCCTCACGGACGACTGCCGCACACACATAAACAAAACATAACATAATCAAGGCCTGGTCCTCTCCCATCCTTCACTGTTGTCGCTCCTCCTTTTATGCTTCCATAGTTCCTCCTCCGTGAGATGCGAGCCCGGTGTGTCACGCAGGTGACGCTCATTATCAATTGCCACCGGTATGTGGCCCACCCTGCTTGCCACATACCCACATCGCCCCTCGCAGGCCGGGGGGTACCCACGAGACTGCGCTCTACTCCCTCCCCAGTCACGGCAGCCACGGCACCTGGAGGTAAGGACAGGATACAGAGGATAGCGCAGATATTACATCATTGATAGGCGACAATGACAATGGACGAGCCGATTTACAAATCCTTGGGAACTTTTGGGAACTGCATGGAATAAATCACACTGTCCAAGTGGTTTTTGGATATTTTATGTTCATATTGTGCCCTTAACAGTTCATCTATTGCCAAAATTATATATATATAAAAAAAAAAAAAAAGATAAGTCAAGAATAGAAAATTATTGAAAATATTAAAATCAGGAATGTCGAAACCAATACATGTTGAAGGATGTTTACTAACCCGGCATTTATTCTCCCAGTGTGAAGTATTTCAGTGAAGAACAAATTTATAATCACTTGCATTATGTATTTCAGATCTTATTCAATTAAGAATGCATGTTTTGCATAAACGTTCACAAGTGCTAAAACTTGGTCTTGGTTCCTAAATTATTTGAGACAACTGAAGAGGTCTCCTAACTTACTTAGGAGATGCAAGATGGCATCATGTTATGCACAGAGGTTGAGGCCACACGCTCTCCAAAACAGAATGAATGTGTCGGATTGATATTATGGCAGGAATTTGGGTCAATGTGATTTGTAGTTGAGTGAACAAGTGAAATCCATCAGCCTAATTTTTTTAGTTGCATCACTTTTCATTTAATAAATACATTAAAACTCAATGTGGAGGGGCAGCAGTTATTATGCATTTGGAAATTGTTATGGGCTATATGTCTACGTCCAGAGGTCTTCAACAACTAAACATTGATAAAAAAATAAAAATAAAATAACAACTAATTTGATCAATTACTTGAACGTGTGTGTATGTGTGCACTATGGCAAAGGGAACTTCCTTCAGTGACATTTAATAGCAGAAGAAAATACATTTATATGCATTTATTAAAATGCTTCAAAGAAGATCAAAAGCTTGTAAGCATAGATTTTTATGCAGGGTGGAACTTTGACAGATTGCTGGTGTTGTTTAATGTGGTTAAGAGATGCTTATCCCTAGTGCATAACTTACATTGTACTGATATATTCTTATCTTTAAATATTATACATTCAAATTCAGTTTCACAAAATGCCTTGTCTTATCTGCAAGTAAGTTGCCATTAAACTAAAAAACCTCATAAAGCAAGTGTGTGCATGTATGTCAACATACATAAGTAAAATATTGAATGTCAAATTTAAATGTAATTGTATTTTGTTTATGTCATGCTGCTAACAAGAGCACACAAAGACAAAGATAATCCAAATAAGTGATCTTTATTCCAGGTAGAAGAAGAGTTCTCACAGGTGTAACGTAAATGCCTCTGGGTTAATGCGAATTAGCTCAAGAATATAGGGAATTTTGGCAATATTAATATTTATAACGCATGGTCATAATTCATAAATCGCATATGCATTTACTTTATCAATTATAGGAAATGCCTCGTTCTGTACTGTCTGATCATTACAGTTAAGAAGAAGTATTCCTGTTTACAAAACTCCACGAAAGTTTGTCTTCTGGCCACGAAGACAAAACCTCTTTGGGTTTATTAATAAAAACTATTCAAAGTAGTTTTATAATATAGAGCCTGTATCTTTATAGATCTTTTGTTTCATTGACTTTATAAAAAGTGGGTTTTCAAACACAGAGCCAGTTAAAAGTATAAAGGGGTTTATTAATAAAATGGCACACACTAGATATTATATAAACTACAAACATAAACGTACGTAAAAATGCAAACAAACGAATAAACATTTAACCGAACAAAAACATAAACATAGCGTGATCAGAATGAAAATGGAATGAAAGAAAGAAAGATATAGAGGGAAGATAGAGGGTAACTTAAATCACAGACCTAAGACCTAGACACCTGGAACAGCTTTTATAGGAATCAATATACTTGCGAGATGTGGTACTCTTTCAGTGTGATGCTGAAAAGGGGACGCGCGTGCGCGTGTCCGGCTGGTTTGCGTCTAGCTTCTTCTTCTGGGTCGTTTCGAAAAACGATGTAAAGGCTCACTTGAATTTAACGTTACCGGAAAAGTTCAGATTCGTCTCCCGGGATGGGAGAGGCTGGAAATCTTAGTTGCAAAGACCGGCAGCTACGACTTGAACATGGGTTCGTTCGATGGAGAAGGCCAGGGCCTCCTTCAGATGTTCCTTGGAGAAACGCTGCGCCGGGGAGAGGATCAAGAGAAGTTGGATGAGTTGGAAGCGGAAGGAGAGGAAGAGAAGGTTTTGGACTTTTATCAGTGTCCCAGGTGCCGTCCCCTCCTTCGTGTAGGACGAATCAGCTGTCGAGATTTTTCGAGCGGGAAGATTCCTTTGTCCGGTTAGACACGCCCACTCGAATGATTCATGATTGACTTTAACTGGAGAGGATTTTCTCCAGACATATGAACTTATAAAACAATGCGCATCACTGAATTCTGTTATTGGAATTCAACTCCGTTAGCTGGAGAGGATTACAGAGATATCAAAAATAGAATCTAGGCGTTGTAGCCATGCAACGATACATTATTATGCATTTGTATAGGCAATAGCAGTTCTATTAATGTCACAAATAGGACATATGCTTTCCTATGGTTTACACACACCTCTTAACACACAAATTTATATATTTAGTACCTTTAAGAGTGACTTTATGGGTAAAAGTCCTTTTCTGTAGGGGGTTTCTGTTTCACAGTCCAGAGTGTGTTTGTATGTGTGTGTGTTGGAATGTTGCGACCCTGTTATCTCATGCATAGGGCTGGATAGCTCTGTGGTCAAATTTTATGACCTGCCAATGAGCTCGGGTTACGGAATGCGATTCTACTGGGAGAACATCCTTCAAAAATACATTTCAGATCCAAACACTCGAAGATCAGAACTATATGATCAAAACAACATTAATCACACATACATTCAGGAAGTTCAGATACCAGTCTGAGTTACACACATTTTAAGTTAAACACAAAAGGATGTTGGTGTGTGTGTGTGTGTGTGTGTGTGTACGTGTGTGTGTGTTCTGGAATGTCACGAGTCTGTGAGGTTGTAAAAGTCACAGGGAGTCCAGAGCTGAAATGGGGGTTTTAGAGGGGATTCTAAGAAAACAGGGTTTCCTTATGTGACTCAAATGTCCCTCGGGGGAGCCACAAAGATGCAATTTTGACCGTTCAAGCAGACTTGGAGATCAGGATTTACTAATTTGAACAGCATGTGACCGCATGTCATAGTCATTGTCGTTACATATTCCCCCCTTTTTGTTAGATGAAGACCGGGGATGGACTTCATCGAACAACAAATTAGCACAATGGATGACAGGTGGATCATGATGGTAGGATAGCAGGTGGTCCTTAGAAGCTGAGGATTCAGCTCGATGAGGTTCGGCGTGGTCTCTGACTTGGCACCCCCCTTTCCGGGGATTCCCTCTGAGACCTTGGGCACGGCTTTCGTGAGCTTGGCTGCAGATGTTCACATCTCGTTGAGTCCTGTACAGGATGAAAGCCAAGACGAGTGTCGGGGTGTGGTCGGTGACCGTGGAGAGGCACAGCACAGTGTCAGCTGCGGTCCAGATTTGGACGCAGGTGAGGTATTCAGGCTGGGCGGTTGCCCATGCTTGGAGGGCTGTGTTGACAGGAGCCATGTTCATGAGTTGGGACCCCCCCCCCCCCCCTTTCCTCAAACCAGAGGTCCAGTTCTGGATCTAAGGTGAAGTTGTAGTTCTTGGAGGCTGGGAGTTCCAGTGCTGTCTGGCTCAGGGTGTTTTCGTAAGATGGTACCATGACAGGTCACCAAGGTGTGGGATGGCACCTGTTGGTACTTGAATTGACAAACTCTGGTTGAGCATGTTGACACGTGTGGCAGTGTCATGCTGGTCGTGAGTTACAGTGGCTGTGTGCGCAGGTGTGTTAGCAAGCCATCGTTCACCTACAATCTCTGCTTGTGTCTCTGAGGAAGGTGTTGCTAGGGCAGAGATAATGAATGTCTTTAGTCAAAGTACACACGTGCGGGTTTGGAACCGAGTACAGTTGTGTGTCGCTTTCGTGGTAGGTTGCTCTTTTAGCTGTGGAAGTTAGGTCTGAATTTCGGCCACAGGCCGTCTTACTGTGACTATGTTTGCTGTTGTTGAGGTAGTGTGCTCTTTCGACGTTGCTGGGTTTGAGTCGAACGTACACTTTCTGAGTGTGGGTCCTGCCTTGGTAGTCAGGACCGGGGCTGCTCTCTCCATGCGATGCCGGATGCCGGACCTGGTGAGGTGATGTCCGATCGTGGCTGCTTTCTCGCGAACCACCACAGCATCCTGTTAGAGGAAAGAGGGAGAGAGAGAGAAAGGGAGGAGAAATTTCAGCGATGGAGGTCCTTAGTTGGTTTAGGACAGTCTTTTTGGTTCGCTGAGGTTGGTATGCCACATGCTTTGATGTCCCATGCATGGCTTTTTGGCACATGTGGCGTCATTGTTACGCCTGGCCCCCCCTTGTGCTTTGTGGCTTTACGAGCTGTGGCGCTGTGATGGCAACAGGTGCACAATGCGTATTGAAGTCTTGTGAACGCAACATGTGCGTGGTGGCAGACAGCTGTCTGAGGCACTGGTCGTCAGTGAGCTCAGATGGCCTGCGAGGGTGGTGGAGGGGTAAGTGGTGGCATAGGAAAAGTCTGTTCATCAGAGGCCCGCATGACTTTCTTTGTACACAGCGGAGGTAGCGTTTAGCGGCTCTGAGGCGTGCAGTGTAGTTGGTAAAGTTCGTTTGTGCTGTGTAATCACTGCAATGGTTAGGGTGGGTGGGTGGTTTGTCTGTATGTGGCGCAGACATTGGTTTGGTTACTCAACTGCAGGTCAGTCAGGACCTTGAAGCAGTAGGTGTCAGTGTTCGTTTTCTGTGTCTGTGTCAGACGTGGCTGCACTGTCTTCATCTGTGATGTAAGAAGACTCGGGCTCACCAGTGTTCTGGAGAGAGTGGTTACAGGTTCGACGGTCTGGGCTTGGAGTTCTGGACGGCGGGTGGTGCTGGTTCCAGAATCTTTCTGAGCGGTCGGTCCGACGCTTTGGACGGGCACCGTCACAGTCGTGCCGCCACCTGCTGTCTGGTTCTGAGCGGTGCTCAGAGACGGAGTGAATTGTGTGTGTCTTTACCGTCTTTTCATCCATAGCCCTTTGCTTGGTGTAAGCCTTGTGGGCTAAGTCTCTGAGTTTTCGAATAGACATGGTTCGTGGGCAGACGAGCACACCGAGATGTTTACTCACGGTGCTATGCAGGTTCCGCAGAAACAAGGTTCTAAAGGTTATATCTTCTTCCATATCTGGTGTGTTGGTTGCTCCGAAGAACGTTTGTCGGAGTCGGCCATAGTAGGAGTGTGGGTGTTCAAGTCGGGCCTGTTTGACGACAAATGCCGTGATAAACCCTTGGTCTGATTCTGGGTCAGAGAATTCGCGGATCAACGCTTGTCGCAGTTGCTTGTAATCTGCTTTGACAGGCTGTGGTTGGCGATCCAGAAAACTACGCACCTCTCTGCTTGAGGTGATTCTTACCAGGTACAATTTGTCCCAAGCTGTCGCGTTGGCGACAGTTTGCAGGTGAAAGTCAATGTCTTGAAGGTACGCATGAACACTGCAGTCTCCGGCAAACGTAGGAATGTTTCTGGCCAGCTTGTCAAGGCTTGTTGGAGGAGAGCTGTTGCTGGGGGCCCAATCCGTCTGGAGAGGATTCTGACCCTTTACAGCTCTTGGAGTTTGGCTGACAGGCGTGGTGTTGTGCAGTGGGCTTTCGCCCCCCTTTTCAGCTCTGGGTGTGTGGCTGAAAGGCGCAGACTCGCTGGAAGGGGGAAATGGTGTGAGATGTTCTTCCCCTTCCCGGTCGCGGTTGAAACTGTAAGCATGTCTCAGTTCTCTGCGAACCATGTCTAGTTCGTCTTCGAGATCGTGTCTCTGCTGAATGAGCTGATGGATTTTAGTCTCTGCTCTCTCAAGGAGAGCTTCAGCCCGTTGGAGCCTTTCGTTGAGTTCCTTCCGGGTGTTTTCCTCCGACTGCTGTCTTTGATCTGTGTGCAGACGAAGATCGTCCAGGGCTTTTTGAAGTCTTTCAACTTCCTGTTGTAGCGTTGTGTCCGTCTCGTCCTCTTCCTCGGTCAGGAAGATTAGCTGGTCTAGCCGACTCTGTGTGTGGGCTCGGTCCTTCCGGGCTTCTGTGGCCTGGAGCTGTAGTGCGGCTGCCTTCTGTTCCATGTCGAGGCTGAGCCCTTCGCTGGCCCGGGCCTTGGTGACGAGGTTGAGTGCGAGTTTTCCGAAGATTTTGGCCAGCTGCTCGTGGTCGTACTTCTGGGTTGGATCGTAGGTCTCAAACTGGTCCAGGTACTGTGGGACTGGGTTAGCTCGACATCTCTGCTTACTGTGGTGAGAGAAGCACAGCACACACAAAAAGAGACACAATGCAAGTTTGTTTTAGGGTTAATGAGCTATACTCATACGGGCTATGCCGTTTATGAGAATTTCGGGGCTAACTGATGCCGACAGTTAGCTGAGCCAATTTCGTGGGTATGGATGAAACCCACAATAGAAATTTGGACAGGCGGTAGCCTGGGGGGGTCGTCTAGCGACGCCCGTTTTGATCATCACTCTATTATTCGGCTTTCCTGGGGTCTCTCTTAGGTTCTGTGTCTAAGTGAAATGAAAGAAACAAATCACAACAGAGTGGAGAAAGAGACAAGGTTGAAGGTAGGGAAGATCAGAGGGAAACACAACACAAGGAAGTGAATTGGTCTGCAATGAAATGTCACAAACAATAACACGGGGAGCGTTATTTAAGGAAAATAAATAAAATAAGATAAAATAAAATAAAATAAAATAAAATAAAGAGGCCTAAGCCTTATTAACACTGCGAGAGTTCCTGATCGGGCCAGGAGATGCGTGGGTTATCGGGACAGGACCTCGAAAGAAGGTGTGTCTTAGAGAGAGAAAGGTGGGTCTAAGCACTTAAAATACCCCGAAGGAATAGCTAGTATTCTGTGGTTCATAATAAGTAGATGGGTTCTATCAAATTTTAGTTTACCTGGGGTGAATAGAGGTCATCCAGGTGGAAACCAGCGGGCGCGGTCAGACCCTCCGACGGTCCCAACACCAGACAGAGCGCAGTGTCAGTAACGCCGGACAGATGATCCCCGCCCACCGGAAACCACCAGGGATGACTTTCGGATCACCACAGTGCACTGACTGAGTCCTGCCAATAGATACACAATAAGGGATTAAGATGTTAGACTTAAAGTGAATTAAGGCTTTCTGGTTTCATCAAATTGAGTAAATATGTATGCAGGAGTCAGAGGCAAAGGCTTTACTAAAATAATTATACAATGAAAAGGGATTATGATAACTGATGGTTAATTATCGGAATAACCTACCCCCCCCCCCCCCCTTTGAAGAGGCTGGGGAAAGAGAAAAAAAAATATTATCAATGAAATAAAATTCAAATAACACCACAGGCTTGAGACGCAGGCAGAGGGATAGGTTCTGCAGTAGGTTTGTGCCACAAAGGAAAGGGGCGTATTCCTCCTCCGTGGTCCACCTGGTTGTTAGTGAACACAATTTAAATTAAAATTCAAACTAGTTTAAATTAAAATTCAAATAAGCATGCAAGGAGAGGTCCCAATAATAATAAAGAAGAAAAGAAAATTAGAATGATAACAGTGGAGTATCAATACTAATTATACAATAATTAAACTGAAAAACAAAATCAGAATGACTTCCTATAATCCTTACAATAACACTGAAGTTATTAGTATTGATTATAAAATAATCAAACGAGAAGGGTGGCAATGAGACACTTCAATTGCAGACTGGGGGTTAAACAGATATTGATAAGTCGACCCAAGATCGCCACACGGTGGCGTGCTTCTTCCTAGGTGGACCTATCAATGAACTGAGTGAATCAAATCCAAGTTTTTAATTCGAAAAGTTTTTTTTTTTCGAACTTCGCTTAAAGTGTGACAGTCAAAAACAGAAAAGAAGAATTGTCTAACTCCAAATAATATCAGCATAAGCTAAGCTTTGAATGCAGGTGAATATTTGAGAGTCAAACCATTCATTCTATCCTCGGGGGAGAGAAAAAGGAAAATTGTTAGCAGAAAAATGAAAGCCGGTATTATCTGAGAGCGTCCACCAGATGGCGTTATTGCGCTCATGCAGGCTGACGTCAGTGGGAGGCGACGCTCACGCAGGATGACGTCGGTTGGGGGCGCGTATTTTGAGAACTGCCACACCTAAAGGCTGCCCTCTAGTGTTGGTCAATGGCGTGATTCAGCAGTTTTTTTTTTTTTTTATCTGTGGAATCACGAGCATTTTGCACTCTGTTGCATGCGGAAAATGACGCGAGTTTCACAACATGTGACTAACAGGAATTACGCATCTGTTCAATCGCACATTATATATGAAACGGTTTACAATAGAAACAGGAATTAGAACTTCTGTTTACTTTACACATTATACATGAAACGGTTTACAATAGAAACAGGAATTAGAACTTCTGTTTACTTTACACATTATACATTAAACGGTTTACAATAGAAACAGGAATTAGAACTTCTGTTTACTTTACACATTATACATTACACATTGAGACGGTTTTAGAATAAGAACAGGGATTATCATATTTTCTTAATTCATAAAACTGGTCTCCAATTACACATATAAAACGGTTTACATAAAAACAGGTATTAAAACTTCTTGTTTTAATCACTAGAAACTGTGAGCAAACAGGCATTGAACATCTATTTACTTAAGCTGTGAGCACAACAGGCATCAGAACAGCTGTGAGCAGGACTTATCATCTGCTCATCTCCCATAAGCATTAATCAAAATAGCACTTTTATGATTTTTGCGTAGGTTTACGAAATTGGATCGCGAGGCCAATTTCTGACCAGGAGCTTATCGTTAACGTATTGTATATCATAAGGCCTATTACGACTGAAAACTATCAGATTTACGTCTTCGTCCTAAAAGAGATCCTTCGTCTTCATTTAGTCGGTTTAAATCATGTTACATGTATCAACTGCAAAGAGTTTTGCTTCGTCTTTACAGAGACAGATGTAATGTCATGAACTGCAGTTTTAGCAGAGCTGAGCTGGCTTTTGTGCCTGCCATCAGCTGGGTGAGTTCGCCTTAGCGACTTATCTCACAATTCAAAAACGCGCGTATAGCCTACAATTATTAATACCAATAATACACATTCAACTGAAACTGAATTTGCCCACAAAAAATGAAGTTTGAAACTGCTCGAAATGTCTCCACCATTAAACTGTAACGTAAATGCCTCTGGGTTAATGCGAATTAGCTCAAGAATATAGGGAATTTTGGCAATATTAATATTTATAACGCATGGTCATAATTCATAAATCGCATATGCATTTACTTTATCAATTATAGGAAATGCCTCGTTCTGTACTGTCTGATCATTACAGTTAAGAAGAAGTATTCCTGTTTACAAAACTCCACGAAAGTTTGTCTTCTGGCCACGAAGACAAAACCTCTTTGGGTTTATTAATAAAAACTATTCAAAGTAGTTTTATAATATAGAGCCTGTAGCTTTATAGATCTTTTGTTTCATTGACTTTATAAAAAGTGGGTTTTCAAACACAGAGCCAGTTAAAAGTATAAAGGGGTTTATTAATAAAATGGCACACACTAGAGATTATATAAACTACAAACATAAACGTACGTAAAAATGCAAACAAACGAATAAACATTTAACCGAACAAAAACATAAACATAGCGTGATCAGAATGAAAATGGAATGAAAGAAAGAAAGATATAGAGGGAAGATAGAGGGTAACTTAAATCACAGACCTAAGACCTAGACACCTGGAACAGCTTTTATAGGAATCAATATACTTGCGAGATGTGGTACTCTTTCAGTGTGATGCTGAAAAGGGGACGCGCGTGCGCGTGTCCGGCTGGTTTGCGTCTAGCTTCTTCTTCTGGGTCGTTTCGAAAAACGATGTAAAGGCTCACTTGAATTTAACGTTACCGGAAAAGTTCAGATTCGTCTCCCGGGATGGGAGAGGCTGGAAATCTTAGTTGCAAAGACCGGCAGCTACGACTCGAACATGGGTTCGTTCGATGGAGAAGGCCAGGGCCTCCTTCAGATGTTCCTTGGAGAAACGCTGCGCCGGGGAGAGGATCAAGAGAAGTTGGATGAGTTGGAAGCGGAAGGAGAGGAAGAGAAGGTTTTGGACTTTTATCAGTGTCCCAGGTGCCGTCCCCTCCTTCGTGTAGGACGAATCAGCTGTCGAGATTTTTCGAGCGGGAAGATTCCTTTGTCCGGTTAGACACGCCCACTCGAATGATTCATGATTGACTTTAACTGGAGAGGATTTTCTCCAGACATATGAACTTATAAAACAATGCGCATCACTGAATTCTGTTATTGGAATTCAACTCCGTTAGCTGGAGAGGATTACAGAGATATCAAAAATAGAATCTAGGCGTTGTAGCCATGCAACGATACATTATTATGCATTTGTATAGGCAATAGCAGTTCTATTAATGTCACAAATAGGACATATGCTTTCCTATGGTTTACACACACCTCTTAACACACAAATTTATATATTTAGTACCTTTAAGAGTGACTTTATGGGTAAAAGTCCTTTTCTGTAGGGGGTTTCTGTTTCACAGTCCAGAGTGTGTTTGTATGTGTGTGTGTTGGAATGTTGCGACCCTGTTATCTCATGCATAGGGCTGGATAGCTCTGTGGTCAAATTTTATGACCTGCCAATGAGCTCGGGTTACGGAATGCGATTCTACTGGGAGAACATCCTTCAAAAATACATTTCAGATCCAAACACTCGAAGATCAGAACTATATGATCAAAACAACATTAATCACACATACATTCAGGAAGTTCAGATACCAGTCTGAGTTACACACATTTTAAGTTAAACACAAAAGGATGTTGGTGTGTGTGTGTGTGTGTGTGTGTGTACGTGTGTGTGTGTTCTGGAATGTCACGAGTCTGTGAGGTTGTAAAAGTCACAGGGAGTCCAGAGCTGAAATGGGGGTTTTAGAGGGGATTCTAAGAAAACAGGGTTTCCTTATGTGACTCAAATGTCCCTCGGGGGAGCCACAAAGATGCAATTTTGACCGTTCAAGCAGACTTGGAGATCAGGATTTACTAATTTGAACAGCATGTGACCGCATGTCATAGTCATTGTCGTTACATATTATCATTGTCGTTACACAGGGTAACACACACAATCACCGACAGTAGACAGGGACACTTTATAAGGGAACTAATGAGGGAGATCGTTATCAGGGAGAACAGAAACAGGTGTGAATGGTTAACCAGTCAAGATACACAATGAGGGCAAATGAACTGAACAAGATGAGACAAACTAAATGAATACGTAACTGTTACAGTTTAATTAAAATTTTGCATTTTATTTTGTATTTTAATAAGAACAATAAATGTAATGGGATTACTAAACCATGCTTGTTTATCTTTAATTAATAATTTAGGGATGTAAATTGTCCTGCTGCATTAAAGTTATGGAAAATAGCTGTCTTTTGTTATAATGCTTATAATATTTACATTATGACTTCAAACACCACTCACTTAATTTAGAATCGCTTTATTGGTAGAGAAATAAAAAAAAAGAGCCGGAACGTATCAGTATAGTTCCCTGAGAAGGGAATGAGACGTTCCGCAGGAATGGGCGTCCCGCAGGACCCGGTGTTTGAGGCACGTGTACCAACCAGCCAATCATGGCCGATACAGTGATGACTTCAAATGTCTGAAGGAAGATGCACTAGCACGTCTGAAACATGGTAACGTGACGTGGCATCTCGTTCCCTTCTCAGGGAACCTGGTTACATGCATAACCTGAGACGTTCCCTTTCAAAGGAACTCAACGGCGTCAGCTGACGCAATGTGGATGTCAATACCAACTTTGCCATGCTGACCAGTGCCTGCTTGGAGACTAAAAATAATCTAGAACCTTAGGCATTGAAACTTAAAAAGTCAGTCAGCGAGTGGAAACTCCCTGAACAACGTTGCAATGGGAAGGACCGTAACCTCACTTAATACCCAGGTACTTGGGGAAGGTAACAGAGAAGTGAATGTAATTATCATAGATGATCATCTCAAGCATTTGTCAGCTCTACTTCCCAACATATTATCAGGGAGCCAAACACCCAGTGCCAGTTTGACCTGATGCCAGCCATCCTCTCTTTTTTATCATTATTATTCTCCTCTAATAACAATTCTCTGCACCCCTTGAAGGTCCTTATAAACAGAAATATCGTCTGTCGTTAATCAAAAAGCAGTATGGTGCACCTCTGAACCCTCCTCAAAGGGGGAGGGAGGAAAACTTTATTCTCCTCTTAAAGCAGAATTATTATACCCCAGCACCCTCTTCAGAGGGGGAAGAAGGAAATATGGCAGAAAGGAACGAGAACATGTATTTAAAGCCTTTTGATCTGAGTGCGGCTTACTCCTATTACGGCGCCTCTGCTCACCCCTCCTCGGACAGCAAGGACAGCCACACTCGCCTTTCGCTCTCCTCTCTAGGAACTCGTCCCTGGCAAGGGCTTAGCCGGTTCTAGGAGCCTGCACCAGGTGAGGATTGAATTTCCTAAAGGTGGCCGACTGCGCCCGCGCCTCTCTAAACCGGTTCACTACCGTCTCAACAGCAGCACCGAACAGTCCAGAGGGTGAGACAGGGGCAGAGGATCGCTTTGTCATACTCCTTGATGCCCGACAAATTGAGCCACAGATGACTCTCCGTTGTCACCAGAGCGTCCATAGATTGTCCAAGGGAATGGGCCGCCTACCTGGTAGCGCGGAGAGCTAAATCCGTGGCCATGCGCAGTTCGGAGACCACCTCAGGGGATAATCCCTCCCGTGTTCCAGGTCCTTAAGCAGATCTGCCTGGTAAGCTTGCAATACTGACATAGTAAGCAAAACTCCGCCAGTCTGACTAGCCGCCGCATACGCTTTGCCCACCAACCTCAATGTCATCTGACATGGCTTAAAGGGGAAAACGGGAATCTTCATTGATGAGGATATCCCTGGGGAAAGATAATTTGCTAAATTCCTCTCCAACCGAGGCACCCTCCCATAACCCCACTCACCCAGCCCCTCTACATTTGAATAATTTGAAGCAGAATGGGCCAAGCGAGCAGAGTATGGATGTTCCCACTAGCCTGACACCTCAGAGTGCAAGTTCAGAAGAAATGGAAGGTTCACCGGAGCAGTGCACTCATGACTTCAGATATATCGCTCATCTAAGTGGCTGATTGTGATCTCGCGCTTCGAGCTCAGTCTGACTGTAGCACGAGTCATAAGCTCCACTGGCTCATCGTTTTCTGCATTTTGAAGCATGGAGCAGGAAACAGATCTTTTACAAATATCTGTCTCTACTGACTCCACGCCTTCTACAGTATATCGTCAGAATCCTCATGTTCCACGATAGAAGCCAGGGGGACAGCAGAGCTACGGGGAGAAGTGAGGGGAACTTGCATCACGCCCCTTAAGCAGCTCCGTCTGAGATCCCCACGGCTTTAAGCTGCGTGCTGCAAGCGCGGAGCACAAGCCGCGAGGCTCAGTAGCTTGATTTTCTTCATTCATGAAGAGCTCCAGCCAAGAGCGGAGCTGAGAAAGTGAAGCGAGAACGGAGAAATCATCACAATGAATGCATTCAGCCCTCTAGAGGGCTGAACTCCTAAACATGCTCCAGTCCTAAACAGATAACCCACATATCGTGACCATTGCCAGGCATTATGAAACGTGGGCATGGAGGGACACAGTGTTTAAACTGTTTGCTCATCATATTCCCTTCTCTTTTCCTTTCACACACTGCAATCTGACATCACTACACACATTCTACCAGCAAAGACAATTACGGCCCGAGAACAGTTTGCAATCGTGTCATGCCGAAACAAGCTCAAGTGGAAATATAACTGGAACCGTTCCTTGTTGTTTTTAGAACCGTTCGTCCCGACCTGTGGAAAAGCGGCTATTGTGTTTAAATAGACAGAAAAATGTGTATAAATACTCAGTATTTTAGTTGATAAAGCTCTGATTTCTCAGAGACGTGCATTGATGGCAAGGCAGCTATTTATCACCTAAATCAGTACACCAAAACATTACTAAGGGTGCTTTCACACTGGCAGTTTAGTTCGGAACGGGGCACGGTTCGCATGAAAAATCGCTAATGTGAACGCTGTCATGTGGACCCGGGTGCGCACTGGAGTACCGAACCTGAGACTACCTGGAGGAGGTGGTCTGAGTTCGGTTGCACTCGAACCGTGCCGCGGTTCGCTTGAATGTGAAAGCAACACGGACTCGGGTGCGCACTTGTTCAGGAAGAGAAGTAACCTGCGCATGCGTTTTAGCTGATTATGATGTATTGAGTTAAATAAAACGCATGTAAGAGATGATAGTGTTGATGATTTACCTTGGATACGAGCGAGGGTAAGCCTGCAGTGTATTCGCGCATAGCGTGTGGAATCAGGACAACAAATTAATGGAAATCCACTGTCTCCTCAAAAGAGTTTGTTTGCAAGCAGTAGAAAACCACCTTATGCATCACACACACACAGTAAACCTGTGATGTTCACTCAGCTGTGCATAATAGCACCAAATTAATAAAAAAAACCACAATATATTGACTCGTGTTCTGTTTTCTATCATGCGCCGTGCACGTTTGCGATAAAGCAAGATGCACGCAAACACACCAGGGTTCGATAGAATCAAGTTGAGTGTGAAACCAGATGGGCGCCGGGAAAAAACGCGCTCGGGCTCAGACCGCAGCAAACAAGCCCAGTGTGAAAGCAGCCTAACTGAGTTTGCTCTAACACTAAGCTGTGGTGCACATGTGAGTGAAAAGTTTGAAAACAACTTGCACAAGTTCCACAATGAGGCAAGTAAAGGATCTGTTAGCAGAAGCATTACTTTATTAAACTAAATAAAACAAAACACTCTGGCACAGGTGAACTACATAAGTGTAATAAAAACCAACCTTCAACATAAATTACACCAGACAAAGAACTGAACAAACTAAGGCCCTGTCCCAAATGGCACACTTCATGTGCACTTTCGGTCTTGTGGACTTACAATGGCTGCCGCGTGCACGTGTCCGTTAAGTCCATGAGACCGCAGTGTGTCCCATTTGTCATTTTTAGATCTCAGAAGGGTGCTCGCGAGCGCCCCCATGTGGTCGATTTGCGCCCTTGATGTGCACTTTTGCTGAGCCCGCGCTGATGCGGACTCCACAGCAGACTTCTTCCCGACAGTCAAAGCGGCATTACGTTGCGAAAGTGTGGACTCAGAGGAAGACCGCGAGTGCTTAGGGTTCCATTTGGGACAGGGCCTAAGAGCACTAAATACACAGGACAACAAGGAACTCAACAAGAAACAGTTGCACAACATAAGCAGTAACTATGGAAACAAACTAATGGGAACAAACAGGAATGAAACACAAGGAAATACAAACTAAGGGTCCATAACCATGAAACTAAAACTAACTGTGACAGCTGCAACATTTCCCAAACTTTTTTCTCATCCCCTCTCCAATATTATACCAATAAAAAGTGGCAAAAAGGTCATTTCTAAAAGAGATTCACCCATAGTTTTCATGCAATATAATCTCTAGATGCAGAAGAATCAAAATGGTTTGCATGAATTTGAGTTTAGAGTTTGACTACTTTTGCAATTACTTTGTGTCTCAACTCAGACTTAAGTTGGCGACAAGTCTTCTCAGGTTGAGCTATATGATCTAGCAGTACTTTCAGTCTGGCACATTGAGCAGAAAAGAGAAATCATCAAATGTGGAATGAAACAAGTGCATCAGTCTGATGTTGAAAACTAAGTGCAATGACAACTATGTGAAATAAAGTGCCCCCAAAAAGTAAAAAAAGACCTGTGGGGGCAGAGGGATGAATCAAATCAAATGTGAAAACCAATGATTTTGATCCATAACTGAACTCTTATCTTGACTGGATGCTTCTGCTTATTTTTAAACCCTACGCCATTGTTCTACAACAGGCCTCACAGATACGTACAAACTATTCTGGGTCTGACAACCCATGGTGCACAAGAACCATCTGAACAAATATGCCTTGATGCCAGAACACCTACATACAGTATTATAGCTAAAATGACAGCAGCTCTGGGAAAGTTCAGTGTATTACTTTTCTTCTGCTTTCTCAAATATACACTGTTTGAATGAGAACTGGTTACATATACTGTATATGCCCATATATAAAACTTATTGTTCTCACAGCATAAACCTTTGAGCTTCAGTTTTTACATAAATGTCACAGATCATCATCTTCTAGAGTCTTCTACTTCCTATCCACGTTTAAAGTACAGTGTGCTAAAGTTCCATCAACGCATTAAAGCAGCATATCCGTTAGCATGCTAACATGGCAACTTGGAGGAAAAAAAGGAAAGAAAATGTTGGAGTGTTTGCACTTGAAATGTGGAACTTTGTTAATTATTGAGTGTGGCTCACAAGATTCACACTGTCTTGGGAGTGAAGTGTGCTAGGAGTAAATAATTAAAATGTAGCTAGAGGGGGTAGAAGACATTTTCTGCCAAACACTGATATGTAACTATAACCAAGACACATATTTTTACCCAGCTTAACTGCATTGAAGAGGAAAAGTTGTATGCTAGTGTTTTGACCCTACACCATTAATGTAAAATGTCACTTAAGTTGCACAGTGTTTTCTAGTCAAATGGTCAAATGAAGAACATTATAAAATAAATGTTCACATTAATATTTAGAAAGAGAAAAAATAGCAATTTATATATATATATATATATATATATATATATATTTGTATATATTTGGCAGAAGCTTTTATCCATAATATTATCCATAATTTACTGAATACTATAATTGAGTACAACTCAGTCATTTCCAAGCAATGATCCATTGAACTTTGCAAACAATACAATACAAAGGGCCCTATTATACACCTGGTGCAATGTGGCGCGACGCAAGTGTTTTTTGCTAGTTTCAGCCCGACGCAGTTATCATTTTCACGTCCTGTGCCACATTGTTTAAATAGCAAATGCATTTGCGCCCCTCTGTGCGCCCATGGGCGTGCTGGTCTGAAAACGAGGTGTGTTCTGGCGCATTGTTGGCGCATTGTTATTTTGAGGCAACTGAAATAGACTGCGCCATTGACCAACAAAAACCTGGTCTAATGTCAATGGCGCAGTATTTATAAATGTTTTCGTTATTTAAAGGACGCATTAGTAATATGCGGCTATAGGCTGGTGCACAACGCGCGTACACTCTGCTTATTACACACACAGGGATGCGCAGCAGCACACAAACATGCCAAATAATAAAAATAAAAGGATTACTATGTAAAATATTATTATTGTTTACATAAAGATATGGTGGAATCCGGCTTGTCCCGTAGATGGTCTTGTTGTGCGCCTTAGCGCACGAGCAGATCCGTTTGCTCTCTGGAGAAGCGCTCAGTCTTTCCACTTGCAAATTCCACCATGTACATAGCGAATCCACCATGGCGCGAGCGAAACTGGCTTTGGGAGATGGGAGATGAGACTCTGATTGGTTTATTGCACGTTACGCCCAAAACACACCCATTACTCATTAAGAGAATAGGGACAACCCTTTTAGACCATAACAACCATTTTTCCCGTTGTTAAACTAGTAAAAGTTTAACAACTGATCCAACTGATTTCTGTTTTCAGACACGCCCTAAATGCACTTGTGCCATGCGCTTTAGACCATGCGCTTAGATCAATAAAATAGGGCGTGTAAAATACAATACCTTTGCTCTAAGGGTAGGCAATATTACCAAAATCTTATATATCACACTATGAGTAATTTTATTTCACGATAACAATATGTATCATGATATTATGGAAGCTTTTTTCCGTCTCTGAATAAAAAATAAAAAAGTTAATTGCGTCTTTATCTCACAATTCAGACTTTTTTTCTCGTAACTGCGAGTTTACATCTCGCAATTCTGAAATAAAGTCAGAGTTGCAAGTTACCGTAAAACTTCAAATAATAGCCGAGTCCCAAATAGGCCATTTGGGACTCTTTTACACGCTTTTACACGCCGTCTATGACAACGCGAGGTATCGCACACCGGATGGCCGTGCACTTTGTCAGTTTATGGCCAGCAATATTGTTATGTTTAAGGATATTATGGAATTAAGATCATGTCTGTACTATGTTATGATTGTACTGTACAATTAAATACAATCGTTGCTTAGTCTGCAGTCTGCAGGGGCGATTCCAGGATTTTATAAATGGGGGGGCACAGGGGGTACCAAGAACCAGTGAGGGGGGGCCCATGGGAAATAAGAAAATTCAACTGGAAATAAACAGAGCAATTCCAAGAGGGTCCTCACACCATCGGTGCTCGGGCCCTAATAAATACTTGTTTAGAAAACATTAAGCACGATTTCAAAAATATTTGCAATGCCATGTGCCCTAATATAGATGGTATTCAATGTGGCACTGCATGTTTTGGACCACACAGTTTTGTTCTAATAAATAAAAAACAAACAAAAAAGACTCTGTCCTCTTTTCATTCTCAACTCCCCCCAATTCTGCCAAAAAACAAAAACAAAAAAACATTAAGTATCGAAATTACACAGAGTTGCATGTAGTTATGGTGTTAGTTAACATTCTCACATTTTAATGTTTACCATGCCACAAATATTATTGTGCCTTTAGTCTTTAAAACAACATTAAGTAGTATATCTCTTTTATATTTATGTGGTGGAGTGCGCTGCCGCTGAATAACACTGACAAGTCCTCTCTATTCAGTAACGTTAGTCTGACGAAGTTACGTTAGCTAATCTAACGTTAAGGTCCTTGCACACTAACATACGGTGCGATATTTCAAAATATATACTGTAATTGAGTGTGTATAAGTTACCATAAACAGTGACGTGTCGAGGTGTCTCTCTCTCCTGTTTGAAAAACGCAGACCAGTGATTCTGCTTTGCGAATCGCAAATCAAGCAGTGATTGACAGCGCTCTGATCCAATGGCGTTGGGCATATTCATGTTGACAGTAAATCTAGCCCAATGATGTTGGGGGGGCACCAGGGGGGGGCAATCATATTACAGGGGGGGCCGGTGCCACCCCGTGCCCCCCTTCTAGACACGCCCCTGCGTCCGTTAACTGAATGAATTGAGAATATCACCTGCAAATCCAATAACATCAGCAATTTTCATTCAAGCTGATTTCTGTTAATGAATGTAAAACTGAATGTATATTGCAGCACAGGGTGAAGTCAGTATATACATTAACGACGATTTGAGACAATGTACACTCATAGAAAATAATGTGTTCGAATATTAAAGACGTGGCGCTGCGCTTCTCGTCTGGTGTGCGACCCCCTTTAGACATACGGAAATATAGTAGGCTAATTCTTACATTAACTGATCTGTTAAACAAACACAGATTTGGTAACCTCCTACTGTCATGCTCATCTCAACACTAAATTAAAGGCCTGTCTCATATAGACGCCTGTCTCAAATACAAGCCGGTGCAGTTCGGCGATTTGGGAAAATAAAAGCCTGTGCTATTATTTGATGTTTTACGGTATAAACTCACAATTGCGAGTTATAAAGTCAGAACTGCGTGATATAAACTACCCTCGTCTGATGGTTTTTTAAAGGATGATGCCGACCCAGGAGAGAGATATCCCACGAGCTTCTCTTCGACCTGTGGCCACCCACGATAGTTGAATATGTTGAAGTCAAAGACACAAAGACACAGGAAGTGTAAGGTTTCCCCCATGAACGAGATACCTTGTCATGGAGGTCCTCAAAGAAGGGTAAAGACTGCTGTTGTGGTCTCTCCCCCTGGCCACTAGACAGAAATATGGAGTGTGTTAGGGTTTTCCTGTTATAATGGTGTTGTGTTAGTGTCCCCTAGGTTAATGATAATGACTAATGATCTTCGCAACGGAAGTGAATCAATCAATCAAAACTAACTTTAGCTGGACAATAACTTTATCCTAGAGCTGTTGTAAAGTCTAAACAATCTGTTACTGTAATTTCCTATTATCACTGAACACTAGAACTGTAAGCTGCTTTGAAACAATCCATATTGTTAAAAGCGCTATATAAATGAAGGTGACTTGACTGACTTGACTTGACATGATACACACATTATTCACAATGAGTGTAGCTTTTGAAAGAGAACTCGAAATATTACCTTTTTTTTATTCTGTGGCGGGAACAAGCTACCATACCATATCGTTATTTTTGCTTTAAATAAAAAAACGAATAGGCCTAGCCTAAGTAAACAGTGATAAAACAGGAACAAAGAAACTAATAACAAGAAATAGGACAAAAAAAAAATTATTGGAACATAGACAAAAATAAACCTACCTGGAAAAACTTCAAGCACTAGAAATAAAAATGTCTTAATTAAAACAAAAATGTATTAATTAAATATAAATCTATAAAATGATCCAATGATGGGAACCCCTAAAATGTGCCGAATGAGGCACACCTGAATAGAATGAAGCATCTTCACCTCCACTGTTTATAGCCGAGCGCACCTCTTATGGGAGACCGGTCTCGTTTCCCCGTGCATGCACACTGGTGTCCTTGCAGGTCCAGGAGGGGTCGCCGGACCCGTATGTCCGTACAGGACTCCATGAGTCGCAGCTGTCAGGCTAAGAATTGCCGGGCCGCCTTGCCCTTCAAGCGCCCGACCCTTGGGAAGATGAGCCGCTGGAGATCCTGTCACCCCTCGCACCCTGGACCGAAGAGAGGAGCGCGTGCGGCCACCGGGAGCCCCGCCCCCTTTACTTGGAACAACCCACCAGCACTACCTTCCCTTCACGTGCCCCAGCACAACAAGGACACAATCCCCAAAATCCTCCACAATCCAAGCACACTTTTATCCCCATGGACACTTCACTTTTTGAACATTTTATGTTGATTTTTATGTTAATGAAAGCCTTTATGTTAATGACTGTGTCTGTTGTTGCTCCTCCCACCACTGAACATATAGAATCCTTTTTTTTTTCTAAGAGTGTACTAACCCTCACAAACCTTTTGACATTATCAGGTTTAGAGCAAAACCTTTTGGTAAAAAAAATCAATAAAAAATTGGTCTTCACAAGTATAGACAAACCTGCACACACACTTATTCACTTACATTAAAACACACAAACTAAATTATCATTTAAAATGTATTTTTAAACATAACAGTGTTATAGAGAATTATGGCTACATCTAATCAAATAAATTATATGAGAGATAACTTAGCAATGCATTTTAGAGTTGTGAAGAGGATGGTGACTAGGTAGACCTGTGACAGTTTCAGACTTTTTCAGACATAATATTGACAAAGTGTCCTTTATAATGTACCATTTTACCAATATGCCAAAAGCATAAGGATGCTGTAATTCTATTCAGGTTAACAAACAAATGCACACATAATAACTGCTCTGGTTACAGTGGTTCTAGAAGGTAATACTAGCTAAAACTAGGCTACATGTTATTTAAAAGTTAAAATTAAATATTCATTAAATTAGTGATTAAAAGTGAGTTATTTAGTGAAAATGTCAATTGACATAAAAAAAACACAATAAAAAAAACAATGCTCTATTCCTCTAAGTGTAGTGCTATTGAGGATATACAAAGAAGCTGCAAAGAGTACCAGTGAAAAGATACTTTTACCTGACAGACAAAGCAAAGTTCTGAATAAAAAATTTCAGGAAGAGAAGGGCAAATTTACTTGCCGACTCTAAGTGGATTTTAATTCTAACTTTTCAGCCGTCACAATCAGTGGCATAATAGGTGAGACAGGGAATCTTTTCACAAACCTAAGTGCCGTCTCCTACACTCATTTTCTGGTTCAGATTGAATGGGCCTGTCTCTAAATATACCATAGCATTCTTTGCTATGTTGACACCGTAATAAGCATATAAATGTTTAACTGGCACCCACACAGAGCGCACAGGAGCCCAGAAACAAATGCTTCTGGAATGAGAACGGATAAACATGCCCAACAGGACAAATGTGCATGATTTGATTGAGTTGCCTCAATCCATTACGGTAAATCAGCCCTCTGCTATTGTTTCCTTGAGAGCTGTTTTTTCAATTCCGTTCAAATGTGTGAATAAAATTGTAGTGGGGAGGAATATCTCATTGCTTGGGCGTAGAGAGAGCAGACAATGGCTAATCACTGAAGAGGTATGATGTCTCCCTATAAGAGGTCTCTGGTCCATGTCCAAAATATCTGTACGGGCTGTATGCGGCGAGAACTCAGCTAAGCTTGCCATGAATTTGCAGCTCACGTACCTTTGAGATAAGCTTGATGTGATATTGTCGTCTTGATATTCTGTTTTCACAAATGCAATGCTGTCTGTGAACACTGATGGTGAACAGTGTTAACGATTCAAAACAGCATTCATAGATACTCAATGGTTTTGCCTTGAATAAGATGTAGCTGAAGTACATCTGCCTCATTAATCTGATAGCTGAGGTCTACACAGTCATTTTATGTCATTTTAAGTATCTACAATATCAAGATGCTCGTTCCCGAATCTTAATATAAATCTCAAGTTAACGTTTCCCCTTCGAAAGACAATTTAGAGCTGTTGTTACGAGGTCAAATGAACTAATTTTAACCAGCTTAAGCATGTGTATTTTACACCTTTGGGCTTGTTTACAGTGCGCATAAATATTTTATCATCAGTGTGCATGTAAATTTCATCATCATCATCATAGTACATAACTAAAAAGTATACTTGATTGTGTGCATAAACAGTGGTGACTGACACGTGCACTACAAGGTTTCGTCTTTTTCCATTGTCAGGGTTATTTCTCTACAGAAGTTTTTTGATGTTCTGTTTCTTCCATTTCGTTTTTTTGACTGTTAAACAACGGCCCGGGTCAGTATTGCCACCTTGTGGAACAAGTAATGCACATGTGCAAAATGAACATACAGAGTACGAACAGTCAGAAGAATCGGGCTGATGATTAATTTATTTACTAGAACATTCTTTTTAAGCAGCGGACACGCGATAATTATGTCCGCAAGCGGAAAGCGGAGAAGGAAAGTATACTTTAGCCCTATTCGGACGGGACTAGTTTAACATGGAGAGGTGGGGTAAAGTAATAATTACCAGAGCTTCTCTGTGATTTTAGTCCCGTCTGAATGTGCCATCTGAGTTATCATCACGGACAATGTCAGTAAAGATTACGGCGACTTTTACCTTCAGTAAAAAGGTCGGAAAAATAACCTCAGGTAATACTAATCCCGTGCGAATAGACACGCTGTAAATATGTACATAAATATTTCGTCATTTCCTGTTGTATGGAGACGCTTGAAAAAGCATTCAGTTGCGTTCTAGACGCTGGGACTTTCCACATACCATTCAGATCAGAAAGAAGATCGAAAGCACTTGTTAGAGGCACGAAACATCTTTTAGCGTTAGGTAAGTGCCTTTTACCAACACAATCCAATCTGAAGTTAATTAATACATCGTTCGACCGAACATTACTGTTATATATATATATAAATATAGGTTATATGTGTTTGCGCACGTGATATCAGGAAGCAACATAATACGCACATGAGGACAGGAGGGTGACGGCGATGCACAAATCGAGTTACTCTCCCACTTCTGCTAGTTTTACTGAGATATCTTATCCCATGCGAATGGGCCATTAATATTACAGACGTCCTGTGGTAAAATTACATTACTCCAACTACCCTTGTAAAGTTAATCCCGTCCGAATAGGGCTTTTGACTGATTACAGTAATGTGATACTTTGACATCTATAATTTCAATTACTTACTTATTTGAAATTAAGCTGAATGCATTCACAATGATCACAATTGTTAAATAGGCTACAACAAAAAATTCTGCTGCTATCATCAAGCAGAAAAGAGAAAAGAAAAAAAACTGTTCCTATTCAGTCAGTCAACTCGGTACAACACATGACTATGGGATATCGCACTCTAGCACCATCTGCTGAAGACACCTTTATTCACGCCTGAAAGGCAAATGACGCATGACGACGTGGGCGGGGCCACCTGCCCACAGCATATAAATGCAGTCGTATGCGTCATTCCCTTTGTTCTTCAGCTCTTCACCGTGCTGCTAGAACGCCATCACGCCACAGTTTTCGTAGGAAAAGCAGGTGATTCCTGTCGAAAGGCACAAACAGAGGAAAGTGTTAAAAGCAAAAAGTTTAGCATTACTAACGAAAGCTAATAAGTCTTTTTCTCGTGGAAAAATGGCTAAAAACAAGAATTCTCGCCCATGCCCAATGACATGTGGGTACTTGTTGTCCGAAAAAGATACACACGAGCACTGCCCGGTGTGTTTGGGGATTGTCCACGCCAAGCTGGCTCTCTCCAACCCCGGAGCATGTATACACTGCCGACAGCTTCGTCGTTCGACACTCGAGCGGCATGTAGCGTTTGTTGAGCAGGTGCTCGATGGTACAGTGGACAGACACGGTCCGCTTCTGTCCTCAGGGGCTGTTCCAGATCCGGATTTTTGACCGTATGGAAGCCGGGGAGGTTATGGATGATTTTAACAATGTTCCCCTGATGGCTTCATTGGAGTGTCCAGAGGAGGACTCTGTCTCGCTGGAAGCGGACGAGGAATTCTTCGATGATAATTTTCAGCCGGAACAGGTCACGGCTTCCCTCTCACTCTCCGAGGCGATGGGTGGAAGTGAGTTTATGGAGGAGCCCTTCATTGAACTATATCGAAGGGCGGCATCAAAGCTGTCGGTGGAGTGGCCAGCCCCTCCCCCGGTTCAAAAAAGCTCGCGCTTCGGCGGGTTCTATTTATCTCAGGTTCAAACTGTGGTAAGGACGCATCAGCCAGGTCATTTGCAATGTGAAAATTACTGTATTACCTACCAAATGTAGTAGGTATGTGGTATTGCGTGGTATTGCCTCACATGTATTATGGTTAGGATGAAAGATATCTATGGACTGCTATTCTGTTTGTAGACTTACCCGTGACACCTTATTGTACCATCAAAAAGTTCATTTGTGAAATATTGTATGACTGCACTTGATAAAATGAAATAAAAAGAAGTTAAAAAAAGAAAGAAAAAAGGACGCATCAGCTGCTTTACCCAGACTGTATAGCAGAGCTTACAACTTCATGGTCGAAACCCATGTCTTCTCTTTCCCCGGTGCCTGGAATGAGTAAGTTCACCGACCTCGAAGGAGCACAAGAAGCAGGGTTAATATCAGCTCCTCCAATGGAGCGTTCGCTTTCGACTTGGCTCCAATGCAAAATAGCGGTATCGCGGGCATCCCCACTCTCCCGTCAGGACCGTGTAGGTTCTCGTACAGACAACTTAGCAGGATTTATGGTGATCAGGCCTGCACGGTTAGAGCCTTGAGCACAATGTCCTTGCTACAAACATATCAGGCTATTTGCTTGGGTGAACTAAGCGAGGCCGAGTCAGAGGGGAGACCGTGTGACGAACTCATGGGGGAGGTAAGATCCACAGCTGATTATATACTGCGTACAACACATTGCGATTTGAGAATTCAAAGAAACAGGCAGAATCTCTCAGGGGTTCAGTGCCTAGAAGGTTTAGCAGACCAACACAGTCGGCTGCTCAGCCAGGGTTTAGGGTGTCTTCTCAACCGCTACCAGCTAAGAGGCCGGCTGCAGCAGCAGCGCCAAGACCCAACGCTTGGGAGGCTAGGCCTAGGCGAACGCATGCACAACCTAAACAGCAGGTGGGGTCGGTAAAAAAAGACCCGCCCCCAGCGAAAGGGGACGGCCAAATTCCTAGCTCGCAAACGAGGGAGGATCATGGGCCCAGAGGCAGCCGCCTTCTCTCAGTGAAAAGAAACCTTGCAAAAGAGCGGGTTCGGTTTTAAGTTAAATTTCAATAAAGAAACTTTGTGTTCAGCATACAATGCCTCATGTTTTGATTTGTCAAAACAATCATACAATGCCTCATGTATTGATTTGTCAGAACAATCAAAATGTATTGAAACCACCAAACTCACAAACGAACCATGTGTTGTCAAAGGGGGTAAAGGCAGGGATATCCAATATCCAGCAATGCTCTATAAGAGAGGTGGGGGTTTCCCCGGTGATGCCGGGAATCCTCGCTGTCAGCCTGGAACAGTGGCATGCATGCGCACCAACACCATGGGTTCTTTGCGCAATTCAGTGCAGCTATCGGCTGCAGTTTCATGTCACAATTCACCCGGATCACAAAACATTTCTGAGGTTCTCCTTTCTGAGGCTGCTGGGGTGGATTGCCTCAATAATAGCAGTCGTTCAGCTCGGTCTCCTCTTTATGCGTGCGTTTCAGAGATGGGCGCTGAGCACTGGTCTGAATGTCACACGGCATTTAAACAGACAAGTGACGATAACGCCAGCATGCGTTCAGGCTCTGGTTCCCTGGGGATCCCCGGGTTTGTTGACAGAAGGAATCCCTCTAGGCAGAGTTACGTCACGTATAGTAGTGACGACAGATCCCTACATGGATGGGGTGCTCTATGCCGGGGGAGTTCTGTAAGAGGAGAATGGTCATCAATACTGAAGGAGCGTCATATAAATTACTTGGAGTTGCAGGCAGTTCTTCTGGCACTGAAACACTTTGTGCAGCATCTGCACGGCGAACATGTGTTAGTCAGAACGGACAACACGACAGTAATGTCGTACATAAACAGACAAAGGGGCACCCGCTCTCTTCCACTGCTACAAATAACACAGACACTCCTAATATGGGCCAGCGAACACTTAGCGTCGTTCAGGGCAGTGCATGTCCCGGGCCGCCTGAATGGCGGAGCAGACCTGCTATCCCGGGGAGGACCACAGGTCAGGGAATCGCGTTTGCACCCGAGAATAGTGGCACAGATTTGGGATCGGTTCGGCAGGGCAGAGGTCGATCTTTCAATGCCCGATTGCAGGAATATTATCTTTTCTGCAGGAATTGTTCGAGGAAGGTCGCTCACATTCCACACTAAAAGTTTACTTAGCGGCCATTTCGGCCTGTCACGAGGGTATTTATGGGTTCCGCGCTGAGTGCGCACCCGCTGGCCGTTTGGTACCTTAAAGGAGCAAAGCGGACATCGTTACAAAGTCGATGGTACCATCATGGGACTTAACTGTGGTGATGTGTGAACCTCCATTTGAGCCCTTAGAATCATTGAATCTAAGGATGCTGTCTTATAAAACAGACCTACTGCTGGCGCTGGCGTCAGTGCATCCCTCATGCATCCAGTTTGCACTGGATGGGTCTAGAGTGGTGTAGACCTAAAAGTCCCAAACGCGGCGTATACACCAAAAGTCATGTCAGGGGCATATAGTTTGCTCTCGTTCGAGCTGCCAGCTCTGTCAAACCTCTCGATTGACTCGAAGGAAGACAGAAGACTCCATGCTTTATGCCCTGTACGAATTTTACACAGGTATATTAAGCAGACGCAAGCAGTGCGTTCATCCGAACAACTTTTTGTGTGCTTTGCAAACCCGGTTCGTGGGAAACCGCTGTCCAAACAGCGTCTTTCACATTGGATCGTGGAGGCGATTTCAATGGCATACAAAAGTAAAGGGTTAGTTCTCTACAAGAGGCATGGCAACGTCATGGGCGTTGTTTAGAGGGGTGTCAGTAGACGACATTTGTGCGGCAGCTAGTTGGGCATCACCACACACATTTGTTCGGTTTTAACAACTAGATGTCACTGCTTTGACAGTGACTCGGTCCGTCCTTACTGCAGAGGCTTTAGACCAAGGACCGTCACTCCCTTGAAAAAGGGTAATGTGGCGGTGCCTTACGTTTAGTTCAGCGACTTAGCAGGGTGTGAATATATGTCCCATAGTCATGTCTTGTCATGTCTGACTGAATGGGAACGTTGAGTTATGCATATAACTGCTGTTCCCAGAAGGAGGGCAACGATGTACAACACCTCTGAGCCCCGTGCAGTCGGAGGCTCAGTGAAGAGCTGGACTAAACAAAGGGAATGACGCATACGACTGCATTTATATGCTGTGGGCAGGTGGCCCCGCCCATGTCGTCATGCGCCATTTGCCTTTCAGGCGTGAATAAAGGTGTCTTTAGCAGATGGCGCTAGAGCGCGATATCCCATAGTCATGTGTTGTACCTCGTTTCCCTCCTTCTGGGAACAGCAGTTAAATGTATAACAACGTTTTTAAACAGATTTCCCGAACACTCCCTCCATCTTCATTGGTCAGTCAAACAGGGAACAACACCCTTAAACTCACGCCATTGGTCGAGCTGTTGCTGTGTCAGGCTGGTGAGGTGTACAAAAGCAGAGCAATGTTTTGATTATAGTTACACTATTTGAGGAAAACAACCTACAAATGGCTTAATTTATAGCTGACTGCATATTAAACAACTGGGAATTTGATGGTTTAAAAAAAGGAAACAGTATGTCACCCTTTTGAAATGACAGACGAATAAAAAGCATGAGTCATTTTCGACTTAACTTCAGGTAGGCAACAACAAGAACAATTTTTCACCGGAGCCTTGAGCAAAAATTCATGTTTGACATGCTTGACTATTTCAAAAGCTAAGTTAAAGTTTCGCAGTTTACAAATGCCAGTGTAACAGAATTACATCTTAATTGCTGAAGTAGGTAAGCAGAGTGGCAGAAAGGTCCAAACATTTGCTTGCAATGGCTACACTGTAGAAAGTGATAACATTACATTTTTACAGTATGTTGAATTACAACAGACAAAATGAAATCATTGCAGTCCAAAATAACACTGGATCCCATTGGCAGTCACTGTACTGACAAAACACTGCAACAAAACATTTTGTTTGTGTTCCACAGAATGAAGAAAGTAATACAGGTTTGGAAAGACATGAAGGGTGAATAATGATGACCAAATTTTCTTTTTCTTTTTTTTATCATTGCCTTCAGGCTAAATTTTGTTTAGCCAAAACATTTAATATCACTATGAATATTTACAGCTTCATATCATGAAAGAATGTTCTACCTGCTAGAGAGATGCACACACATGGTCTACTAATCTTGTGACTTTTCTATTGTACGGCATTCCGGTTTGCTGCCCATGTGAGAGATCCAATATATCCCATTGAAGTAGTTGGGGGAGTGAGGAGGCACAGAGGAGAGGTTTGCCGTCTCATCTGCCATGTGCCTTACTGCTGATAAGAAGCCGAACTTGAGCTGTCACTGGTCACGGGGACCACACCAGGGGCCGCGTTCTGCGTCAGGTCCCCTCCTTTAGGTTAAGTCACCTCACCTAAAAGCAAGGTGATAACTGTCTGGACTACACATCTTTTTCAGGATCTTAGAGGGCTGTTTTGACATTCATGACAGAGTCACTTTCCTCTCTCCCTCCTTAAGGCAGTGGAGAGTCTCTTAGGGCTAAGTCAGACAGACAGAGTCAAAAATCTCATTAACCTTTAAATGCTTTAGATGAATACGAATCCTTAATTTGTGAGTATTCACTCTAAACTGTTTTTTTTTTACATTTTTATCTTGTGTGCGTTGGAATTATATATATGATAATTTTTTTTCTGTGATTAATCGTGATTAATCTCAATTAAAAACACTTAAGTTTTTAATATATTTTATAATTTCACAATTAATCTCCAGATTAATGTGGAAACAACATAAAGACAGTACATTTTAAATACTTGTTTAATGGCATATTTTTATGAATTAAGGCCAGTATCACTGATACTAATACAGCTACTGATGTCTCGATAAAAACATTTATTAGGCTTCAAAAAATATAACAACATTTCATTAAAGTGAACTTAAAACAATCCTCACATAAACCCATAATAAAAGTTATACCTGTGCCCTTCCTGTCTAACAGGTAGGAAATATACAGAAACTGAATAAAGTTATCAAACAGTCTGCACGGCATAAATTATAAATTAAATATAGGTTAATCCTTATTAAAGCTACAAAAGTTATTTAGTCTAGAGAAGTGAGTAATTTCTCTGTTCCCTTTGTTCTTTGATTAACTTTAATGACAGACAGCATTGTTGGCTGCTGTCACTTTAAGACCAGCCCTGCTGCACATGACATGGATCTCAATCGCGTATCACTTTCTCACAACTCTTTACGTAGTAAACAAGTAGTGACGCTACTAGTTTAACTGCATTTCTCAGTAGCGTGATGGTAGCGTCGCTATTTTCTGAATCAACTAGCTTTTCAGTAGCGAAGCTCTTTTTTTGATCAAGTAGTGCGTTAGCATCCACACAAGCTACATTTTCCCAAGCATTTCTAAAGCTCAAGCTCAAATCGGAAATACAACTGCTAAGTATCACTGATGCTGGATCAGTAAGTGACGGTGACTTCTTCTTTTTCGTGTTTTACGGTGGTTGGCAACCATAGGGCCATATGATTTCATTCCCACAATGCGGAAAACATGGACAGTATCGCGGAATCCATGCATAAAAACGGAATTTACTGTAAAACACGGAATTTGTCAGATCTTGGATGAAAAGTAGGTCAGTAAACTTAAATAAAAATCGCGATATAGACTAGTGTCTATGAATATTAAACCGCATAAAGACTATTTAAAAAGGAATCATGCATGTTCTTAGCCTGGATGCCAGCTAAAGTTAGCCCCGCCCACAACATTTGAGGTCGGGAAGTTCGGTCTGGACTTGATCCGTTGTGGAGCAGCTATGCTCGAACCAGAGCTGTTTGGACCAATCAAATTGTCAGGGCGGGCTTTACAATGATGGACAGATGATCAACAGTAACATAATCATCCACGTCACCAAAGAGCGATTGGGTTGCGATAAGATTTGTTTGCTGTATTGTCGAGTTCTAACCCTAAATGGAGAATTTGTTTGTATATGCATTCACCTTTACTATTTCTCTCAAAAATGATGATCGTGTTGCTGCTAAGTACTCCGTGTATCCTTCAATTCTTTATACAACACTGGCAAAGATCGTTTACACTCATCTTCTTCTTCTACTTCTTCCAGTGTGCGTGCAGTCGAGTTCTGTTGACAACTATGCGTCGCTCAACATACTTCACTTACTCCATTGCTCTGATTGGTTGTAGGTCTATCCAATTGAGTGCAGAGGCATTTTCTTTCCTGGATCGGTTGAAATGGAGTATCAATGGAGCAGTATCAGACTCATATTCTGACTAGAATCTGAGTATGACGACGTCAGGCTAGCATGTTCTGCATGTCTCTGTGAATGAATGGCGCAGACGCGCAGATTCATTTACCACGCACTGAAGCACGCACGAGGCTTGCAATGTTTTCAGCCTATATGAGGACATTAATGGATGAACTTCATCTACACAGCCGCTCTAAGAGTCACTTTAGCAGCATTTTAGCTTGATTTGAGAAAAACTATCGTCATATAAAAAAAAACACAGAGACTCAAAGGTCTACACGGCAACCCGTCAAATTAAAAGGCTGGTTTAACCGTTGAAGAAAGTTTTGCTTAAATCATTAGGCCTGCATTTTAAACAATTGGTCTTTACAATTTAAATCATTAAAATGGAATAAAAAAAAGAAAAAAAAAAAAAAATTCATAGTACCCTAAAAATGTAATTTATTTTTACATTTTAATAAATTATTGTCAAATTATACGTTTCATGATTTCAATTAATTACACATGCTTTTTGATTACTAACATTTTATTTAACCATTGATTTAACCAAGTCCCGAAAATGTAAACAAAAACAAAAAAATTAATTTTTAGGCATATATCTACCAACGCAACATCATTGCCATAAAAATCTATTAAAAAAACAGTGATCCTCTGTGCAGACGTAACTACCCACTGCAGAGCCGTCCTGTCTGCAGTGATACATGTTGTAAGGATGCTTGTTTCCAGGCCAGCCTGCTTGAGCCTCCTCAAGAAGTATAGCCGTTGATGGGCCTTCTTTATTAAGCTGACAGAGTTGGTATGCCAGGTGAGGTTGTTGTTGATGTGTATCCCCAAGTATTTAAAACTGGGAACAACCTCCACAGCTGTTTCCCCCATCTAAAGGAGGGCGGGAGCCCACTTAAGTCCACGATAATTTCCTTTGTCTTCTTCACTTTTATGCAGAGGTTGTTAGCTTTGCACCAAGCCTCCTGTTTGCCCCACCCTGTACTCATCTAACCTGCCAACTCATCATTATGAGAAATGATTCCCATCACTGCTGTGTGTGTCATCCACAAACTTAACAATTTGAGTTTATTAGCAGACTAAATTTATAGGATTATTGTATTTAGATGAATGAGTGAAGACTCTTATATCAATAAAATTTTGCCAAAGCAATCCCAGAACTCACTGGCTGGTCCCAGCGATGAGGTTCATGGATCACAGTTCGAGGTTAGACTGAGAGGAGGTGAGTCTGCAGCGCTGGTGCATAGGAGACTACTGGATGTGCAAAACACTGTCTGATTAATGAATTTATCTGGTTGGGAAGACAAGGCAAGCGGCTTGGAATATGGGATGAGGACCACGGATCTATCATCAGTTGCTTTGGTTGCACGGTGCTAGACCTCTGAAATTGAATATGTCATGTTTGCTGTCCTGTCCTGTGAATATGAGCAACAAATGATAATGGGTGCAATATAGCTGGAAGTCATGAATTTGAAACAGTGAACCTGTAATCCTGTTCCCAGAATTATGAGGTTAGTTGATTTGAAAGCTAGACAGATTATTGGCTAGGGCAATTACATATAACAGGTGATAATGTAATATAGCTGTTGTGAATACAGCTCACAATTCTCATATAATAGTAAAGGTACAAATCAAAATATAAAAAAGGCCCCTCAACAAATCAATAAAATAATATATATATATATTTTTTTAGATCTTTTGCACTAGTTGCAACAGAGCTAAAATTGAATGATTAATAACCAAGTAAAGTGAGTTGCAGTAGTCTAAACGGGAAGATATAAAAGCATTAATGACTTTTTGAGTATCTGTAAAGTTTAAAAATGGCTAACCCTTTGAGATTTGACAAAGATGAAAGGAGCAAAACCGGACAACATCATTCATTTGGTTATCCATTTTAAGGTTGTTTTAGACGCACAATCTCATATTTAGTTCAAATTGCTTAAGTTTAGTTTTTAGATTGCTGTAGCAGATGCAGGCCCAAATAGAATGATTTCCATTGATTCATTAAGATAAAAGAAAGTTTAAAGACATCCACTTTGTCAAAGGCTATCAAGGTGTCTAATGCCATTGTATTTCCTTTTTTGATCAGCATATAGATTTGAGTGTCGTTGGCAAAGCAATGGAAGGATATCCCGTGTTTGTCAAAAATATAACATAGTGGAAGCATGTAGAGAGAAAAGAATGGATGCCTGTGGGACTCCACATGTAAGGTTTGCAGTAGATGAAGTGAAATTATCAATGCTGACTGCAAAAGATTGGTTAGTCAAAAAGGATGAATCACTTAAGAACACTTCCACGCAGACCGATGCAATGTTCCAAGCAAGAGATAAGAATGGAGTGATTGACAGTATCAAATGCTGCTGTTAAGTCAAGAAGTACGAGAGCCACAGGGTCACCAGAATCGATAGAGAGATAGATGCCATTTAACACTCTGAGAAGAGCCATTTCAGTACGGTGGCGAGATCTGAAGCCTGACAGAAATGTGTTCATGATGAAGTTAGGGCTTAAAAAGTCATATAATTGCTTAAAAAACACTTTCAATTTTTTTTTTTTTTTTAAATAGATAAAGGGCAAAATCGAGAAAGGTCTAAAAGTAGACAGGACAGAGGGATCGAGATTCGGTTATTTACGTTGTGGTCTGACTGTTGCATGTCCAGTTCTATTCTGGTGCTGAGACTTATGCAGTTGATAGGCAAAAAAAAAACCTTTAACATCTCTGCTATACCTGACTAGAGAAAAAAGGCTGTTGTCTTCCCTTGCCAAATAGGTAAGAAAATTTCAATACCCATAATGCACTGGCCTTGTTGCTGTCTATAGGCCCCTCCCACCAGTTTGCTATGGTGTGCGCCCAAAAACTTAGGCAGCTGATTTGTTGCCTCGCTGCATTTTCAGGCAATGACTTTCATAAAGCCACCTCTCAAACAGTTTGGGAGTCGCGAGTATAAAATAGAGTTATTTTTCATGGATTCTCGGTTATGTCTTAAGTGAACTTAACAGTTGAGAAAGAAAACGCATGTGTATCAGTATACTGGATCCATGCGATCACTCTCTTATAGGCACCATTTACACCTGGTTTTATGTCAAAGGACGCATTTCTTCTTCTTCTTCTTCCTTCTTCTTCTTCTTCTTGGCGGTTGGCAAATAGCTTATTAGGTGCTTTACCGCCACCTACTGAACGGGAGTGTGCATCAGAAGGTTTGCCAGAATGTAGGAGAAGGAAAAAAAAGGATTTTTTTTTTATATTTAGCAATAACCTTTATACTCGCTCAATCAGACCCGTTTCTTTCAAAAATTTCATTAACGGTATATGTATTTTCCTCAATGCTGTTCCAAGGGTGTTTTTTAAAGTGAAGTTAAGTTTTAATTTTTCTAGTACTTCTTTTATTTTCTTCCTTTCCTTTTCATATACTGTACATAACAATCCATAATCACATGTTGGACCGATTCTGGTTGATTGCAATGTTGATTTCAATTAGCATATCAGGCCTGCATGGTTTCCCTGATTTTATGCTTGTGAGTGCAGACAAACTATCAGATGCAACTAAAAAATGTTTGGGTTATATTCTTCTACCCTCTGCAATCCCAATATAATGCCTACCAGTTCTACTGTGTAAACTGAAAGGTTGTTCTTTCTTTATATATTTTCCACATTGTGGGATGTACACTGCAGCACCTGTATGTCCATTTTTAGGGTTCTTTGAACCATCTGTGAATATCATTATTTTATTAGTAAAATTATTTTCTAAGTAGCTTTGGACAACAAACCAGACAGGTATTTGCTTTGAATTATCTTGTATTTCCTCATGTATTTGTAAATCAATCAGTGGCATTATAAACATCCAAGGATGGATATTTGAATATGGGACAGTAGGACAATATTGTATACTATTCAAATTGTATGCTTTTTCATTCACAACCCATCCAAAACTCCTAAAATTGGATTTACTGTGTTCCCAACAATCCTGTATAGTCTTTGCAGGATGGGATTCATTATGCCCTTGCAGGTTTACCCAATATGCTAGCATAAGTTTAAGTTTTCTAATACCCAACAGCATCTCTCCCATTTCAGCCTGAACTGCCGCAACTGGAGATGTTTCGAAAGCCCTACTACATATTCTTAGGGCTTGAGCTTGTTCTATATCTAGTTTTTTTTAAGATTAGTTTCAGCTGCCGCCATATAAGCAATACAGCCATAATCAAAAGTTGATGTCATAAGAGCCCAGTAAATATTTCGCAATGAAGACCTAGTTGCTCCCCAATCTCGTCCTGACAAGCAACACAATATATTTTGAATTTTCTTGCATTTTGTTTTCATTTTATCTGTGTTGTCTCCATGTAAGCTTTTCATCAAATAAAACTCCAAGAAATCGAATCACCCTAATTTGCTCAAGTTCTTTACCATATAATTTCAATGAAATGTATGTCGCTTAGAGAAACAAATTATCTGAGATTTGATTGTAGATAATCTGAAACCCCATTTATATGACCATTGTTCTACTGCCTTTAACTGCTGTCTGCATTTTTTTTTCCATGTATTCTAGATTTCTGCCCCTGATCCAAAGGGCCCCATCATCCACTTATAGTGATTTCCCTATACCATGTTCAACTTGTTCAAAACTATAATTTATCATTATATTAAATATCAGTGGACTACATGCACTACCTTGCGGTGTTCCATTTTCTACAAAGTGCATTCTAGAATACTCCTTACCTACCTTTATTTCTATTGTTCTACCAAACAAGAAGTCTACCAATTGACCCCTATACCTAATTTATTTAGTTTTATAAGGAGTCCTTCTTTCCATAGCACTAGCCCTTTCGCTATCTCTGCCTTATCTATATTACTAATTGCCAGTTTACGATTTTGACATAATACCGGTATTTCATGGTTTCTTTTTTATGCCACTCATTCTTCTAATCATTCCCCAAACATCTGATAATTGAGTTTCTCTTCCTATATTAATTCCAACTAATTCCTCCAATACGTTTTGCTGTTCTTATATTTTTCTGAACTATTGCTTGTGCTCTTTTATATTGTATTAACACATCTAATGAATGATGTTTCTTTAATTGTCCAAATGCTTAATTTCTATTTTTGACAGCTTTGCTACAGTTTCCATCACACCAGGGAACACCTTTTGTCCCCTTACCCTCTTTAGTTTTTGGAATTGTTTCCTCTGCTGTCTCTATAATTGTGGAGACCAATTTTTCATTAAACTCCTCCACATTTGTTGGATGCTTCCTAAAAAAGTTATTCACATCTACTTTTATTTATTATTTTAAACGTATCCCAGTCAGCTTCATTAAAATTCCATTTAGCTGGTTTTGTTGACTCATCCTGATACACTTCTATTGCAACTCTGATCATAATTAGATAATGATCACTACCAATTAAAAATGTATTAAACACTTCCCATTTTGTAATACCTGCTATCTCACATAACATCAGAGTCAAATCAATTGAACTTTCTTTATTTTGAACACTATTATGTCTTACCACTCCCCATCATTAATACACACTAATCTTTTTTCATCTAAAAACTCTTCTATATTTGAACCATTTACATCAGTATACCTACTTCCCCATAGTGTACTTTATAATAATTAATGATTGTTATGTCCTCTTGCCCTGCCCAGATCCTTACTGTAATCGATTATTGCTCTTTCCCTATATTAATTATATTATATTTAATTCCATTCTGCAAAAATATTGCCACACCACCACCTTTTCCATCCTTCCTATCATTTCTTACATCTTTATATCCAGTTATGTTAAAATCCCATTCTGGCTTCAACCATGTTTCTTGAACGCAGATAACATGAGGTTTATCTTGTAAATTTGATATGAAATGTTTAAACTCCTTTAGCATTAACCATTAGCAACGAGACTTCTTACATTCCATTGCAGAATATTTAATGCATTACTGTATTGCCATCCCATGTTTGAGAGCTAGTAGCTCCCCCACTTAACATTTTCTCAACTGTATCCCTTCCTAGGCCTTTAATTCCTAGATATTTCTCTGCTGCTTTCACTATTATCTTGATCTTCTCAGTTTTCTTATCGGTTTGCACTGTATAATTGATCACATCTACCATGAACAGTATAAAATCACTTTTACATACTATCAATGTATCGTCTTTTATCGTCACACCCGTCACAAGATTTTGTTTTTCTAACTTCCATAACTTCTTCCGTTGGCTTCTGTCTGAACAGTCTCTCTTCTCACTGCTTCAGCATACGAAATCCCTTGTAAAACTTTAACTTTCTGTACTTCTGCTGCTCTCTTACTGGCTTCGCATCCCCGATATGCTGAACTATGCTCTTCTCCACAGTTACTGCATTTTAACTTGGTTCCGTCGTCACACTTTCCATACTCGTGTTCACCTGCACACCTTCCACATTTTTGTTTCCCTCTACAGATTGCCGCCACATGTCCGTATTTTTGACATTTAAAACGTATAACGTATACTCTCATCAGTAGTTTTCCACCATCAATTTTAATCATTACTGATAAACTGTCAGATTTCTCTCCGTTTATTGTTGTTTTTAGACGTTTTGCCTCAATCACGTTAGCTCCAACAACATTACCTTTTATTTGTTCAGTTGTTACAGCTTTGGGTAACCCAGAAATAACTCCTGAATAAATTTCCTAATCTCAACCAGCTAGTACCTTTTCCCCCTCAATTTTATTTATTTTAATAGCCTTGCCTTGTTGTGTACTATTAGTCAACATGCTCCATTTCGCAAAATTCTCGCACTTTTGATTCCTCCTCTCATTTTATTTATAGATTTGGTAAGTTGTATCGGGTTCCACTCACCAAACGACGATCCTTCTTGTGCTAGTTTAAGTAACACTTTGTATTCTTCCATTTGTTTCCCTATTTCTGTTGCATTTTCTCCCATGCTGTGATCACTATCAGTCTCTTCACTATTTGAAATTGTCTCAATATGCCTATGTCGTCTGCGCTTTCTATCATTGTTTACTCCTACCGTCTTAATTTTTCCCGCTACCTACATCCATTCTTCCTGATCCACTATCAAATCCGTCACTTCCCTCTGCCATCTCCTATCCATTCACCATCCAGTTGTTTGCCAGCCCTCCGTATCTCCTGAGCGCGTTAGCTCCTCGCCGTATCCAAGGACGTATTTGTTTTGTTTGTTTCTTTTCGATTTATCCCTGTTTCTTTCTCTCTACTTCCCATAAGCAGGAAGTAATGGCTGCCACCTGACTCCAATGATTGGTAATCCGCTGTGATTGGAGGAGGAGAGGACGCTGTGGGGATTCAAGCAGCACCATTCCACAGAGGGGTGGGTGGGTGTGTGTGTCTCTGTGTCTCTGTGTCTGTTGCTTTGTGAGGCTTCTTTTCTCAACCCAAAAGCATTATTAGTTATTTTTGATTTATACCTTGTTGATTGAGTTTCTCTTCAGTGTTATTGTGTTAACCCTCATGTGGTAACAGGTGCCAAGAAATCCTTTTTGTTTTGTAAGTTACTTACTTTTTGTTTGTATGTATTTCTGTTTTTTTTTTTGTTTTTTTACCTACTAAGTTTATATTGTTAATTATTTGGGAAGGGATTGGTAGATAGGTGGGTGCCATTTCATTTTATATCTTGTTTTCTCCTGTTATGGAGTTAGTGTATTTGTATTTGTATTTTACTTTTCTTTTCTTTTCTTTTGTAGCTTAGTTAGTTTCACTCTAATACTTGAAGGGTTTATGTTTGTTGTTTTGGCCTTGCGTCCTCTTGAAGCCTTGAAATCCTCCCACACTTGTAAAATAAAATAATTTGTTTTTGACATGGAGTTGTTTTCGGTCTTTGTTAAAGCACTGGGTTTGGGAATTGAACCTTGCTGTCTCCACACATCACACCATTTTTATTCTGTTACATGCTCCTCCAACCCTAGACTAAATAGGGCCGTGACACTGGTATTAAGATGTGTTTTGGTCGATCGGATCATAAGTGAACGACACTAAGTAGCAGTACTCATATGCAGCAGTATGGCACAAATATTTTAATAAAATTATGGTAAAATAACAAATGATAGGAAATTGCTTAGAATGTAATCATTATAAATGACACAAAATACTTAAAATTACAAAATGAAAAAACCTTACAGAAATAAAATAATAAATTAAAACAAATAAATAAACAAATGAAAATAAATAAACAAATGATTAAATATGAGCCTATGGTAGGAAACATGTAACAATGCCAAGGAACATGTAACAATTCATTAATAACAAGGAATCATCACAAAAATTATCAATCAACAGTCACAACTGTGTGCTGGTGTGGAACTCATGTAACTCATAGATTAGATATCACCTTCCTAAAGACATTACAGTGGAATTATAATAAAAACATTTTTTTTTTTTACTTTTAATCAGCTGAGCAGGGGTGCTTTCTGCCAAGGGCACTGGTATGGTGATAGTAGTAGCATCTGAAGATGGCAAAACAGATGATGAAGCAGCTTCAAGTTGTTTTGTACGATTTCTTGTTCGGATTGTGAGTTTTGGTTGGTCGCCGCAGGCAGGTTCAGGGATGTTTTCTGCCAAGGGCACTGGCATGGTGGCAGTAGTAGCATCTGAAGATGGCAATAAAGATGATGAAGCAGCTTCAAGTTTTTTTGAGAGATTTCTTGTTTGAATTGTGAGTTTTGGTTGGTCCTCACATTCAGGTTCAATTTCCTCAGAATGATCAGATCCAAACAGTTCTGCAGTAGAATTCAAAATTCTTGATGGTATGTGAGCTGAGTCACCAGTAAAATCCATGTCAGATGCATCGCTATCACAGTCGCTTTCTATTGCATCCTTCTCTATCTTAGGGACCACTGCTATATTACAAATTGCAGGCTCTGGGTCATCAGTGTCAAGTAAATCCAAAACTTGCCTTAAAGTCAGTCTGAAAGAGAGTTCATAAAAATAACACAGAATTACGGGGAACATAGACTCCCTGTGTTATACCACCGGTCACAATTGTAACCGTTGTAGTGAATGTGAAAGACATAATTCACCTTTGTTATTAAGTGTAGTTCTGTACACTGTTTTTCTGCATAACTGTTCAGGGATCGCGGTCCTTTTAAGATGTCGGGAAGGCGTGATGACGCGGGACGCTGATCAGCGCTATCCTTCAGTGGTTTTGTTTACCTTGAGAAATAAACGACACACGCATTCGTGTGCTCAAAGTGAGAAGTTGTCTCTTGCAAATTACTGCAATTTCCACACTGGTGACCCCGACATTAGTCTGCTGGACGTATCCAGAGACGCGACGCGATCATGACCGCGAACGCTGTCACCCTCAAACTCCCCGAATTCTGGGAATCGTCAGCATCTGCATGGTTCGCCCAGACTGAAGCGCAGTTCGCGCTGCGTGAGATCACCGCGGATACGACTAAATATTACTACGTTGTGTCTGCTCTCGGAAATTCAACAGCATCCAGGGTGGTTAGCCTTCTTACAAATCCTCCCGAAAATGAGAAGTATAAAGCACTTAAAACCCACCTGTTGAAAACGTTTGAACTGTCGGACACTGAGAGAGCCAGCAGGCTTTTCTCACTTCAAGGACTGGGTGACAGCAAACCGTCCGAGCTCATGGACCGTATGCTGGATCTTTTGGGCGAACACAGACCTGACTTTCTTTTCATCCAGCTTTTCCTGCGTCAGCTGCCTTCCCAAGTGAGAGCTGCATTAGCCAACACCACAATCACTGACTGTCGTAAACTAGCTGAAGAGGCTGATAAATTTTTCCTGGCGAGTCAGGGACATTGTGCGGCCGCGTTTTCCCCCGCGCATATCTCTTCAGTGACACATGACGACTCCACACTCATTGCTGCGACTACTTCTCGTCGGCAGCAGTTTTCTGGCACCCAACAGCTCTCCGGATTGTGTTTCTATCATGCAAAGTTTGGAACCAAGGCCAACAAATGCCGTCCACCATGCAGTTTCAGTGTTTCGGGAAATGCCAGGGCCGGCGCTCAGTAGTGGCCATGAGTGTCGGCCGAGTAGGCAGGCTGCTTTTCATCCGCGATAGCATCTCCGGTCGCCGTTTTCTGTGCGACACGGGAGCACAAAGGAGCGTTCTGCCTGCATCCCGTTTGGACATGGTGACCGACAGCCACGGCCCCCCTATGGAAGCTGCCAACGGTAGCCCCATCCGCACATATGGAACGAGGTATGTCGAACTGTGTTTCGGAGGACAGCAGTTCGGTTGGGACTTTGTTACTGCAAAGGTTGCCGTTCCCCTCCTCGGCGCAGATTTTTTGTGTGCACATGGACTGTTGGTAGATGTTAAGAACCGCCGTCTGATTGATGCTGTCACGTTTTGTTCTTATACGTGCACACTCAGCGAGGCTGACCCCGTCCGACTGTCTAACATGCTCTCAGTTTCCGATGACTTCCAACGTCTACTGGCCAGTTTCCCAGCCCTCACTCAGCCCACTTTCTCTGCATCTACTGTGAAGCATGGTGTGGAGCACCATCTTGCCACTGCTGGTCCACCCGTTTACGCCCGCGCTCGGCGCCTCGACCCGACCAAGCTCGCCGTTGCAAAGGCTGAGTTTGCAAACATGGAACGCCTGGGCATAGTACGCCGATCCGACAGCCCATGGGCATCACCCCTCCACATTGTCCCCAAACCTGGCGGCGGTTGGCGCCCGTGTGGCGACTACCGGCGGCTTAATGAGGCAACGGCACCTGATCGATACCCAGTCCCGAACATACAGGATTTTTCAGCACACCTGGCTGGCAAGGTAATTTTTTCCAAGGTGGATCTCGTCCGGGGATATCATCAGGTGCCGGTACACCCACTGGACATTCCCAAAACAGCAGTGATCACGCCGTTTGGTCTGTTTGAGTTCCTGCGCATGCCGTTCGGCCTTAAAAACGCTGCCCAATCTTTCCAGCGCCTCATGGACTCTGTTTTGCGGGACCTGCCTTTCCTTTTTGTGTACTTGGATGACATCCTGGTAGCAAGCACGTCCAAGTCTCAGCACCTGGCGCACCTCCAAACCCTTTTTGAGCGGCTTAGCCACCATGGACTAATTGTCAACCCCGCCAAGTGCCAGTTTGGCCTCTCCACCATCGACTTCCTAGGACACAGAGTCACTAAGGACGGGGCAGTTCCTCTCCCATCAAAGGTGGAGGCAGTCATACAGTTCCCACGCCCACCCACTGTCAAATCCCTGCAGGAGTTCCTCGGCATGGTAAATTTTTATCACCGCTTCATCCCTCGAGCCGCTCAGCTCATGGGGCCTTTGCACGAGGCCCTGAAGGGTAAACCCAAACACGCTGTGGACTGGACTGAGAGCAGAGTCAAGGCTTTTGATGCCACTAAAACAGCACTAGCGAACGCCACCATGCTGGCGCATCCTTCTTCTACAGCCCCCATTGCCATCACCTCGGACGCCTCGGATTACGCTGTCGGCGCTGTTTACGAGCAGTGGGTAGGCGGGGCCTGGCAGCCGCTGGCTTTCTTTAGCCGTCAGCTGCGCCCTTGTGAGCGGAAATACAGCACTTTCGACCGGGAGCTGCTGGGTCTCTACCTCGCCATTAGACACTTTCGTTCCCTGCTAGAAGGCCGACACTTCACTGCTTTTGTGGACCACAAGCCGCTGACTTTTGCCATGGCCAAGGTGGCTGAGCCGTGGTCCGCCCGCCAGCAACGGCATCTGTCTTACATTTCCGAGTTCACCACGGACTTGCAGCACGTTGCCGGTAAGAGCAACCACGTGGCGGACTGCCTATCACGGGCCGTGGCAGGGGCAGTCCATCTTGGTTTAGATTACAACCGCATGGCAGCGACTCAGACCACAGACCCAGACGTGCAACATCTGAAAAACTCTACTACTGGGCTGCAGATTGAGGACGTGGTTTTTGCCGATGCCGGCGCAACGCTCCTGTGTGACATCTCCACAGGTAGTCCTCGGCCAATCGTTCCCTCGGGGTGGAGACGACAAGTGTTTGATGCCATCCATGGTCTCTCCCACCCAGGTGCGAAAGCTTCACAGAGACTTGTTGCAGCTAAATTTGTTTGGCACGGCCTCAAGAAGGACGTTAGGGACTGGGCTAACACCTGTGTGGAGTGCCAACGGGCCAAAGTACACCGCCACACTAAAGCCCCATTAGAATCATTCCCGGTTCCTGAGAGGCGTTTTGACCACGTAAACGTGGACCTGGTTGGTCCTCTGCCCTGCTCTCAAGGTTTCACATATTTGTTAACCATGGTTGACAGGACCACCCGTTGGCCTGAGGCTGTGCCACTGACATCCGTGACGTCTGTCGAGATGACACGGGCATTTATTGGCACCTGGATTGCCCGTTTTGGTACCCCTTCGGACATTTCCTCTGACCGAGGTGCGCAATTCACGTCCGAGCTTTGGGATGCTGTCGCACAGAGCCTCGGAGTGAAACTCCACCGCACGACTGCATATCACCCGCAGGCTAACGGACTCTGTGAACGTTTTCATAGGTCGATGAAGGCTTCCCTGCGTGCCAGCCTCAAAGACAGCAACTGGGTCGACAAGCTCCCGTGGGTGATGCTGGGCATCAGGACTGCACCAAAGGAGGACCTTCAGTCCTCATCCGCGGAACTTGTTTACGGACAGCCGCTGCGAGTGCCAGGGGATTTTGTCCCTAACACCACCGTTCCCTGGTCTGCTTCTCTCCAGCGGTCTACTCTACTGGATAATGCGAGGCTTTTTGCACCCATCCCCACTTCCCGTCACGGCCTCCCTCAGTCGCACATCCCCGCAGGACTTCAAACAGCCGACTATGTCTTCATTCGCCACGATGCCCACAGGGGATCACTACGCCCGCCCTACGAGGGCCCATTCCGGGTTCTGGAGACAGGGGACAAACACTTTGTGGTGGACAGGGGTGGCAAACCGGAGCGACTCTCCATCGACCGCCTTAAACCGGCTCATTTGGACGTGGCCAGGCCCATTGACCTGGCCCAGCCCCCACGGCCCGGACGGCCTCCTGCTCTGCCCCCACCCTGTGCTCCGATCCCACTCAAGCCTCCCACACTCCATGCCCCTCACCCGTGTAAGGACGTTACACCGGCTGCATTGGGGTCTCCTCGACCTTCGGTAAAGCGCAGTCGTTGTGGCCGGTTGATATGCCCACCTCCACGTTGACTGTTTGGTTTTTCTGTTATGGTGAATTCTGGGGGGACGTGTGTAGTGAATGTGAAAGACATAATTCACCTTTGTTATTAAGTGTAGTTCTGTACACTGTTTTTCTGCATAACTGTTCAGGGATCGCGGTCCCTTTAAGATGTCGGGAAGGCGTGATGACGCGGGACGCTGATCAGCGCTATCCTTCAGTGGTTTTGTTTACCTTGAGAAATAAACGACACACGCATTCGTGTGCTCAAAGTGAGAAGTTGTCTCTTGCAAATTACTGCAATTTCCACACCGTCTTCATTTATCTGCAGTTTGACAACAGAATAAAGCATGTATTCATTTAATTTCAATGTGTATGTATAGATAACCCTTTCATGATGATATGTGCAAAAAATGTATGAGCTATTCAAAAAGGAACTTAGTATTCTTACCTGTCCTTTCTGAGCTTTGATGTCATCCTTCCGTTAAGATGGCAGCACCAGGAAATATATGTGTGTGGTCACATAACCAAACAAACCAATCATGTTAGACCTGCCGTAAACTCATATAGACATCTTACATTTTCATTATATATGAACATGTGCTTCATTATATGAGTTACTTTTCAATTTCACACTAAAATATGCAAGGAAAAAATGTGGTCACAATTGTGACCAGTGGTTAATACCAGGTGTAAACAGGGTCAAAGTGACAGCAGCCTAATAATCTTGCTTCCTCCTGTGCAATTAATGTTAATCAAACAAGACAAAGATAAAATCACTTACTGCACTTGACTGAATACATTTTGTAGCTTTAATTGTGAGAATCTGTATAAAAATTTTCTTTTGCAATGAATACTATCCAGTGTTATTTTACATTTGATTACTTTATTCCATTTCTGTAGTATTTCTCACCTGAATACTACTGTTAGACCTACCTGAAAAACTTAAAGCTGTTTATTTCATTTGTATCTTCATTCTATTGTATTTATTTGTGCTACTACAGATGGCTGCGCGCTACTGTGTGTAAGATATTGCAACAAAATTACCCCATTGTAAAAACACAAATACATTATGTGAGCAAACATTTAGGTGAGATAATTGTAATGTTAATTGATCAATGTTTATATGTGAATAATGGGATCCTGTCTCTTTAGTAGACTTGTGTAGGGCTCAAAAATAATTGATTATGATTAGAAAATAAACACCTCAATGTATTTGTATTCATTTTAGTGTGGTTCTCAGTCATGCAATACTAGTCATATCATTTCATGAAAAATGCCAATGTAGATTTTTATTCTACTCTTTAATCATACAGTATATATATATATATATATATATATATATATATATATATATATATATATATATATATAATATTTATTTATTTATTTTCTGTTGAAAAATGTGTATTCATTGGAGTATTCATGTGTATTCATATTGCAATATATATATATATATATATGTGTCATGATTCTGCCCTTTTGTCCTTGTTTTTTCCTTAGTCTTGAGGCAGGATCATGACAGACCCATGTTTTGTTTACAAGCACATGGCCTTTTGTTTGGGCTGTGCGCTTGTGTTGTCTCGCCCCCTTACCCCGCCCCCTTGCTCCGCCCTCCGTTTTCCCTGTTTTTCTGTCTATAATAAACTGTTTTGAAGACTGTCTGCGCTTGGGTTTGTTTCTGAAAGTCGTAACTATAACTAATATATATATATATATATATATATATATATATATATATATATATATAGCTTGGCAAAAAGTGTTTGTCATTTGATGAGCCAAGACATCGGACAAAGCATACTTGTGATATGAATGCCCATAAACCTTGTGGCTCAATGTAAATTTAATCTAGGAGTTGTTGTCACTTGTATTCATTTCATTCTAACCCCATTTCAAATTGCAACTTTGACGTGAACTCACAGGAACTGTGCTCCACAAAAATAGACCAGTATTTTTTTTCTTCTCGGACTGATCCATGAAAAGCTAATAGTATGAGCAGCAAATCTTCCTTTTAGAAGTTGCAGCATGCTTGTCTGCGTGACCTTGCAATACACCGTGGATCCATAAAATCTGAAAGCATTTTTTCTGTCTACAAGACAGGCATTTGTTTTGTTTGTTTATTGGTTGGCTGAAAGCAGTTTTACCCCTGCTTGTACCATCAGACAGACTCAATCATACGCAAAAGGTGGTTTTGTGCACATGCTGATATAATTCAGACTGAGCTTATCTTTCTTACAACTCAAACCAGGCAAAATTATTGCTAACGCCGGCAATGCAGATGTTCTCCATACAAAGGGCCCCTTTGTCGTGCATTTGTTTGCCATGTTGAGTTGCTGAGCACAACACAGAGACATGGCTGGAAGCATTGCACTTGAGGGCCTTAATAATTCATTCAATGTAATTGTAAAGCACGGTGTGCACTTGCTACTAAAAAAGACTGAAGGTCATTTGTTTAGAGACTCGGCTCCTTGTTACTGCAACAATAATTAAACAATCACATTGATTTTATGTCCACCTGCAGGAGATTTAGCAACCGAGAAACATGCCCGGTTTACAATTAACGTATTTACTTCGCTTTACATGCACAGACTTTAACATGACGGGTCATACTGTTTTTTCTTTCTTTTTGATATAATGTAAATAGGCCTATTAGAATTTTATATTTTTCATTAAATCCTGGATAGTTAATAGGTTCCAGTTAGCCCTGCTGATAGATACTGTAACTACACCATTCAGATGCCATTGAGATAAATGGAAGTGTTAACGGATTATTTGCCACATTGACCACATTGGTGCACACAATAGTGCTTAATTAACATGGAAGTTAGGGGAAAATTAGTATGTATGTATATGTATGTATGTATGTATGTGTATATATATGTGTATGTGTATATATATATATATATATATGTGTGTGTGTGTGGCTTGTCAGAAAGCAGTTCATGAAGTAAAAAAAAAAAAAAAAAAAACTACACACAATGCACAATGTTTTGCAATGCATGAAAAGACTTTCACCTTGGCCACTGTAATGCACATTGGCATTCGACATGATTTTCAGGTTTATTTTTGCGCATTACTCAATGACATGTCAAAAGCGGAATATCATCTTTAAAGGGTGTGATCGTGTAATTTTACCTCTTTTGAACGACTGGCATGTACCATCCTAAAACTGCCACAAAACAATGAACACTGATAAGACATGCCAGAAGAATAAATCAACAAAGATGTAATATAATCAAAGATGTGTTATGAATTTAAAATACAGTTTCAAACCTGGAGATTTTCCGCCCACTGCATGTGAGCAGTTATTAAAATAATTCTGCAGAATTTGAACTACACAGTGTTGAGCATTTTGCATTTAAAAACAAGTTAAGATATGAAGAATCTTGGTAACCATTTACTTGGAGGAGTGTTGGGAAACCTGATTGAAAACAGTCAATAGATGGGTTTGACTTGAGGCGGCGCTGTGCAGACCGATCAGTGTATGACATTAAAGTACCGCGAGAGCGAGAAAGCAGATGGCTCCGTGTGCTTTCGAATCGTTCTCACAGTACTTTGTCATACACTGATCGGTCTGCGCAGCGTTGCTTCAAGTCAAACACACCTATTCTTTTTGCAATTCTGGTGGTGTACAGATTACACACTTCCCCCTTAAAACTGCTTTCAAAGCATTAAGAACTTTTTTAAAGCCAATATTAAGAAAACACATTACCACCTATGGATGTAGGCCAGGAAAGTGTCAGGAAATAACAGGCTTGAAGACACCAATATGGTGAGATGACAATACAGGAATACTGCAGCGTTGCAGGAAATGTAAAAGCAGGTGATTAATATTCGTTTCTAGGATGTAGTTTAGAACAGATCAATAACCAGAGTCTTTACTGTGTTGCAGGTGTCATTGGATATTGTGAATGGTGAATGTGGAGAGAACACACTTCCAAGGATGGTCCAAACAGGTGAATATAGGGGTATGGGAAGAAGCTTACTGATACGTTGGAGATACGTCATAGACCAGACAATTACTGATTGTGAATTGTGTGCTCTTATAGTGCTCTTGATGGCTAGTGATTGGTGTCAGGTGCGGGTGACGGCTGAATGAGTACAGGTGAGAACCAGGAGGGATGCTGGGAAATGTAGTCTAGAGTGCACATGTGACAGAAAGATGATAGGCCTAATGATAAAATATGCATGACATTTCCCTCTCAAAGGAAGAAGCTGATCATTTATGGAAAGAAATGATCTTGGTGTTATGAACCACTCATATGATCGTTAATTATTCTATTAAGAGAAGAATGTGAGGTTGAACATACTGTACAATGACAGCTTGATATTCGTAGCACCATCTGTTTAAGACAATGTCGTCAGGGCTAAGGTCTCGTCTCATTAGCCCAGGAAAGCACTCAGCAGTTTTATGACATCATTAATAGTGCAGTGAGCACAAAACTCATGATTGGATCTTACATAAACATATCTTACATATCCAGACAGGCGCTGTCAGCCTCATAGGACAGACTGATTTAACCAGAGTAAATGCAGGTCAGCCATCTGTGCACTCTGTACATCTCACAATCTGTGTAAAGCATGTTATTTAACAACACTAAACAAAATAATTCACTAAACGGTTGCATCTCTTTAGCATTCTGTTTCATCACAATCTTGGTTTATTAGCGATTCAGTCTAACTATTGTGCATGTTTATTGTTGCTGAAATAATGCAATAGCACTGTATTATACAATATTTAGGCTTATTATAGATGTGTGTTACTGTTGTTAAAAGACTTATAGCGCAATGAATATTGTGCAATTACGGACAAGGTGGTAAACAGAAGGGATGTTGCACATTTTCTGTTGGTCACGGCAGCAAAAAAAATTGATTAAATGGTGAACAAACAAGTGATATAACAGGGCATATACAGACATGAAATGTAGTCAAGCACACATGAAATCTATCACTGAAATAAAGCTGAAATAAAATAATTAAAGGTGCTCTAAGCGATGTCATGCATTTTTTAGGCCAAAAATGTTTTTGTCACGTACAGCAAACATCTCCTCACTATCCGCTAGCTGCCTGTCCCGTGAACACACTGTAAAAAAAAAAAAAAACTCTCTGTAGACAGCCCATGCTCCACAAACAGCAAGAAAAACAAACTGGCCAAGTCTGGACCACGAAACATAACAAACAGTGTTCCAGGGGGAGGGGACGGGATGAGGAGGAGGGAGGGTCGAGCTAGCCTCCGTTTTGTTTGACAATACTTCGAACGTCAACAAGAAGTGTATAAACACATAATAAAAATTATAAAAGTGCATAACAAAATCAATGAAACTTTAATTAAAACCAATAAAATAAATTTAGGTTAACTAGGTAATAAATAAGGAAAAGGAGTTTGTGGGCAAATGTGATACATGCCCCCCTCCCTCCCTCTCTCCCTCTCTCCCTCTCCCTCTCTCTCTCTCTCTCTCTCTCTCTCTCTCTCTCTCTCTCTATATATATATATATATATATATATATATATATATATATATATATATTGCATCAGAGGTTTCCTGTGTGTTGTCCTTTAATAAATACCATTTTTGTTCAGTGGTTTTTCAGTGTTCTTTTACTGTTATCCTTCTTTCTCTCTTCTTTCAGGATTGCCTGTTGTGTCCTAGAGTGATATTTTCAGACTGTCAACTCCAAGAGTGAATAGCAACAGTCCAGAATTTTCTACATTTGTAGACAGGGAATCTTATAGTTTATTGATTAAACATAAACACCCAGGTCATTAGCAATGCTTTTCTTGCCTTTTCCAACTTTTCCAATGCATTTTTAAGGTGAACGTTTTTGGGATCCAAGTTAGTCTGGCTATCACCAGACCAAGCTCAATCTTTTAAGATTGAACATTAGTCTGGGGAGTCTGCTCTGTATTTTCTACTGCACAAGAGACGTGATCAACGGGCATAGTTCAAATGACGCAATTGGATAGTCCTTCAACCAATCAGACCAATGATCCAGGTGACGCCCTTTGCAGCGAAAACTCCAGACAGCAAACGTGTCAACAAACGTGTTGGTTTGGAGCATTGATCAGCGGTTTGCAGAAGCAGCAATGGCATAGAGCGATTTTTGCAGGTTGTGCAAAAAAAAAAACATGAAAGTGAGTGGTATTTATACCCACTCGAGCGATTTGTTTGCTAAACTAAAGAAACCATTGAGCATCATCGAGAGGTTAAAAGGAATTGGATTGGATTAAACCCGCCAATAGCGCACCAGGTGGATAAGCCAGTTTGTGATTGGTCCCCAAATTGTACTTGCCACTCTAGTCTACGGTATATTATAATTGTAATTTGTACATGTATATTAAATGTGTACAATTAATCAATCAGTAAAGTAATTCATAAAAGTTTCTTATGGATGGTGGACTATGGCTAATCCACCAGTGGGCAGAAGATGTGTAATCGATTGAATCGTTTTGTGGATTGTGTGGGCATAGCGCCTGCTTTGTGTGATTACTTTAGTGAATCTGGTGTGAAAACAACACAAACAGCATGTGTGCAAATAAACAATGTTATCAGCGCACACAATTCCTCCCACCTCAGGAATCATTGTAATAGTCCAAATGCCCCCCTCCCCCATTTTACCCTTAAACCCATGCTGGATGAATTACATCTTAAAAATTTCATAACACTATACCAGGATATTAAACTTATGTATTAACTACTGCTAAAGTGGCCATTAAATAGGCACACTCTTTAAAGTGTTTAAAGGCTCCATAATGGAATTAATCATTATTCATGTTTTTATTGAAAATATGCATACAGATTGTTATGCACATGCAAGTTTTCTTCCTATATGCATATGGTTTGCACATTTCCTTGTGTGCAAACCATCAAATCATTGTACAAAAGGAAAAAAATTCCATGAACATATTTATTCACCTTGGCCTATGTTGCCCTTGGCTAAATTATATAATGTGTAAACACAAGGGCTGATAATGGTTATTGCATGAATTAGGGTAAACAAACTGCTGAAATTGTCCCAAAAAAAATTGTTTGCGAAACCTTTCTCCCCCAAAGCTCATTTTGCTTCAGTTTCAAATGAAACAAATAATATGCATGATATGAAATGAAATAATTTAAAATGCTTCTGACTTCACTTAGTGTAGGATGGATAGACTATGCAGAATGCTGCAAAAACAAAGAATGGAAAATTTCAATTAGTCAGTAGTGCTGTGCCTTTGAAAGAATTTGAATGGGATGCAAATACAAACCATATCATACAGGAAGTAATGAATAATCTATTATATCTTGTGTTTAAGGTCTGATCTCCAGCTACGCATTGCAGAAACAAAGAAAACATAGCTAAAAATTCAAAACATGTCAGGTCTATCACAGCCTGAAATTTACAAAGAGCTCAATTCAAAAGCAAGAGTGTCGAAGTCACACTTTCATGACATAATTTCCATATAGTAAAATCCACTTTAATTCTCAGTATAATCTGGATGAGGAGCATAGCTTCAAGTGGTTAGACTGTGCTGATTAGAAATTAGTTTGTGCTTTTCTTTTTTTTTTTTTTTTTTTTTGGTTTTTTTACATTAAAATAGTTCCTATCACAGTTTAAAATGTAGAGACAACTAAAGTAAATCATAGGTTGCATTTCCTGAATATACACTAAATTGCCAAAAGTATTGGGACACCCCTCCAAATCATTGAATTCAGGTGTTCCAATCACCTAGGCATGCAGACTGCTTCTACAAACATTTTGTGAAAGAATGGGTCACTCTCTGGAGCTCAGTGAATTCAAGCGTGGTACCGTGATAGGTTGCCACCCGTGCAATAAATCCATTCTTGAAATTTCCTCACTTAGAAAATATAAATATTCCACGGTCAACTGTTAGTTGTATTAAAACAAAGTGGAAGCAATTGGGAACAACAGAAACACAGCCACGAAGTGGTAGGCCACGTAAAATCACAGAGTGGGGTCAAGTGCATGCTGAGGCGCACAGTGCGCAGAAATCGCCAACTTTCTGCAGAGTCAATAGCTACAGACCTCCAAACTTCATGTGGCCTTCAGATTAGCTCAAGAACAGTGCGTAGAGAGCTTCATGGAATGGGTTGCCATGGCTGAGCAGCTTCATCCAAGCCTTACATCACCAAGTGCAATGCAAAGCGTCACATGCAGTAAAGCACACCGCCACTGGACTCTACAGCAGTGGAGACGTGTTCTCTGGAGTGACGAATCACACTTCTCTGTCTGGCAATCCGATGGACGAGTCTGGGTTTGGCGGTTGCTAGGAGAACGGTACTTGCCTGACTGCATTGTGCCAAGTGTAAAGTTTGATGGAGGGGGGATATGGTGTGGGGTTGTTTTTCACGGGGTGGGCTTGGCCCCTTAGTTCCAGTGAAAGGAACTCTTAATGCTTCAGCATACCAATACATTTTCAATTTCATGCTCCCAACTTTGTGGGAACAGTTTAGAGATGGCCCCTTCCTGTTCCAACATGAACGTGCAGCAGTGCACAAAGCAAGGTCCATTAAGACCTGACCTCAACCCGACAGAACACCTTTGGGATGAATTAGAGCGGAGACTGAGAGCCACCCATCTCATCCAACATTAGTGCCTGTCGTCACAAATGCGCTTCTAGAAGAATGGTCAAAAATTCCCATATACAGACTCCTAAACCTTGTGGAAAGTCTTCCCAGAAGAGTTGAAGCTCTTATAGCTGCAAAGGGTGGGCCAACTCCATATTAAACCCTACGGATTAAGAATGGGATGTCATTAAAGTTCATGTGCATGCAAAGGCAGACGTCCCAAAACTTTTGGCAATATGGTGGATATATATAATTATGAACAAAAAAAAAATAAGATCCATATTGAAAATTAAGAGATTTAAAGAGATTATTTTTTACAATTCTTAGTATTTCGCAGGTCGAAGGACAATGTTTCAAACATATCTCAAACTTTTCATAAAGCACGATTTCAATCTTGCATGAAATTGAAGGTTCACTTCATTTTCCCAAGCAAGTTACTGTTATTTGTAAAATTTCCATTTCAACTCTGACACATTCAGACACATATTCATATTTGCCTTGTGTCAAAAATCTGCATTAACCCCAATAAGCATTGACTTCATAGCTTTGCTTTCAATAGCAAGGCCTAGTACCTCAGTGAAATGACGGATGTACCATTCACTTAGAATAGATTCTCTTCTGAAGGGAACCTCAGCAATGGCAAAGGACCAGGAAACTAACATAGGGACCTCTGAATGGAGCTGTAATTCAGCAAGAAAGCAAGTTTAATTTAACACTGCGGCCCATAACATCTAAATAAAGAATCTGGAGGAAGACAGTGGCTTGAAATATTTGTTTACTGTTCATAAGAGAATTTAAAATAGAATTGCCAGAAGACATGATCGGTGAGTGCTGTTTGAAATCATTTAGAAGAAACGGCTTTTCATCAGGCTTAAATAACCACAGTCATAACCACAGTCCAACCTAAATATGTAACTTTAACCCTATAGGGCTGGAGTCTTCTTATTCCTAATATAACTCTATAGAACCAAATTGAGCTTTGTTTGGTATTGCAATCAGCAAGAAAATTATGGTTAATGGTTTTTACACATTTATTTATTTATTTTTTCTAAAGACTGACTCGCATATGTTCACGTATATGGATCTCAAAACTGTATTTATCTCACTGGGGTTTTTGCTCTCTGAGCACCCCTGAAATATTGCTGATCAAAGTGCTTCCTCAGTTGAGTATATATTAATTCAATATATATATATATATATATTTATATATTTATTTATATTTTTTTTTTTTTATTTATTTTTTTTAAGTATCGTTCTCTCTCTCAAGGTTTCCTCTTATTTTCAAAACTGTGCCGTACCAAAAAAAAAAAAAAAAAAAAAAAAAATTATATATATATATATATATATATATATATATATATATATATATATAATTATATATATTATTATATATATAATATATATAATTATATATATAATTATATATATAATCTTAAAAGAGTCAACCATCACCATCACAAAAGGCACTCAACTTCAGTTCAGTATGCCAATAAAGAAAGATTTTTTTCCTCATTAATTTATATAATTTAAATTTCAGATGGTCCAAGGACTATCAAGTCAACTGTGTCATTTAATTATGGCCGTTTGAAATGAGTTTCCTCTTTTCTTTAAAGTTTTTGAGCTGTGATAAGAGCTAGCTCATCACATTACATTCTGCCATTGCGATACCCATTTCAGCAGCTCTCTCAGTCTAATTGTTCAGATGAGAATTCAAGCCGACGTCCCAGGCCATACAGAGCAAAGAGCGGTGGAAGTAGACCTGGCACATTTTTGACAGTTTATGCAATTGAACCTTGCTTGTGTGCATCAGTGGTGCACACAGACAATATTGGACTTTCTTTCAAAGGTTTTCCTTTAAAGATAATGTTTAATAAATGTTTTGTGACTGGGTTAAGAATTAGTAGGCTAGATATTATAATTAATTTAAAAAGGATCATTCTTGTTACATAATATGTATATATATATATATATATATATATATATATATATATATATATATATATATATATTATTTTTTTTATTTTTTTTATGGAATATTTAACATAATAGTATAGTCAGTGCTTACGTACAGTATGAGATTCCAAAAATGTTGTACTTGTAATTACATTGTTACATTTTAAAATACTTTTTAAAATGTTTTTTTTTTTTATTGATTGTGTCACGATGTCAGTTTGGTTTGATTTCTGTTCTGGTCTGTGTTTGGTTTATCTGTTAATTAGTTCAATTCTGTCTTCCTCTGCCCCCTGCCTGTTTGTTTCTATAGTTTCTGATTGATTATTAGTTCAATTCAGGTGTGTCTTGTTAATTTGCTCTTCAGTTCTATCTATTTAAACCCTGTGTTCTGTCTTGTTCATTGTCAGTTCATAACGTTGCAATTTGTTGGTTGATCCTGATCCTGATCCTGATCCTGATCCTGATCCGCTTTGAGTTTGTTTAATAAAAGACTGCTGCACTTAGATCCAGTTTCGTCTCTGCTGCAACCTCCATTGTAACAGATTCCATGATTCCATGTTATTTTCACAATGGCAGTAAATTATTCATAATTCTTATTAAAAATAATTATTTTCCTTTCCAAAAAAGTCTACGGCTTATGTATGTTCAGAAGGACTTCCAGGTTTGTGGAATTGCACTAGTCATGTGACTATCACTGAAAACTGAGACACACACAGCATTTTATCACTGGATTTACAGAAATCATTTCTCATTTGACAGGTGATTTCTCAACATTGCACATCTAATCAGCTCCTGATGAACGTATTAATTATGTGAATTATCACTCAGCGAGTCATTTAACCATGTATTACTGTCTTTGGAAGGCTTTTGTTTTCAAACACATTAAAATGTACAATTAATGTACAAATTCACATCATTTCATATTTACATGGAATGCAGGGATTCCCCAACTGTTTTGACAACTAAACCTCTTTGACCTAATATATTTAACTGAAGTATCCCCTTATCTTTTAAGGGTGTGTTCACTGCGGCAAGCAAGGCGCGGCCGAGGGCCGTGAGAGAACGGTGTGAAGCCGGTGGCGTGATTGATGATGAGCGACACCTGCACGCTGCACCGGTCTCGTATCTCTCATGGAGGAGCTACGGAAGCATAAAAGGAGGAGCGATGACAGTGAAGGATGAGAGAGGACCAGGCCTGGGTCCTGTTTCAGAAAGGAGGTTAAGTGAAAACTCTGAGTATGTTAACCCTGAAATGAGGGAAACTCTGAGTTTTCTGTTTCAGAATGGGAGGTATGTCAAACCTGAGAAAGCAGAGTAAGTCAAGCCTGTTTCTGAAAGAGAGGTAACTTATACTCAGAGTCAGTTACCATGGTAACTTACTCTGTGAACCTGTTTATACTTGGATATAAACTTATATTCTATAGGCTACTCTGTGAACCCGTTTATACTTGGATATAAACTTATATTCTATAGGCTACTCCACATAAATATGTGAAAAAAATCAGAATGTGTAGATTGTGTGATGTGTAGACACATAATATTACATTACCTCTCTGTGGCAGCAGAATCCTCATTGTCATGTGAAGATGAGCATTTGGTTGAGTATAACTTTATAACACTATTTATCATAATTTCTGGTGTATAGGCTACTTACAACTGCCTGGGGTTCTGTTGGGACAGGAGGCTCCAAAAGACAGATATTACCATCAGAATATGTTGGGACCAACAAAAAAACCAACCCAAAGTAAAATAAATGGAAATATCAAAAATAGCCTATAAAAAATGACACATGTAAACCTCTTACATTTTATGAAGGCCCTTGGATCTTCGGGAGTGACTGGCTCTGAAGTCCGTCCAGGAATTCCCTCAGCTAAAAATGCTGCTGCACTGCTTGACACTGGATGCTATTTAGTTATTTATGTCAAATGTAAAGTCAGATAGCTTACACCCATGATATGCTCAAGCCTTACTTGATTGAATTATGTTTTTATATTTCATTTTCAGCTGCTGCCATGTTCTTTTAATGCCTGCAGGATTGCACCTACATGAAAATTAAAATTAGGTTGAATAACATACTGTTCTTTCACCTCTGATATTATAACAGTTGGGTAAGTTACTTGTATTACTAACTACAAATGACATCTTCAACAGTGTAATTAGATTAATGTCTACTTATTACTAATTACTAAATCCCATATCAACCTCAACCACTTGAACAATACAACGAGAGACAAGAAGCTGCACTTTTAATGCTTTCAAATAAACAATTGCATGAATTATTCTTGAATTGACCAAAGTTTGTAAAGGGAGAAGGTTACATAAAAAATATACCTTTTAAAAATGTATGTTAAATATACAGAATTGTTCTCTAATGCAATTACATCAGATTTTACTTTAAATTACAGAATAATTAAGAGTAATCCCTTTAATTAAATTGCAGTATTTAGATTACTTGGTAATTAATTACACCCAACACTGTATAACTAATTAAAATGTAAAGGTGAGAAACGTGCAGACCTCTTTTTGTCTGGCGCTGTTGCCATGGTGACTCATAATATCTGCGCTCCATTGATAATGGCTTTTTATAGTTGTGGTGCACGCGCTTAACTCAGAGTAGGTCAACTCAGAGTTGATTGAACTAACTCATTTCAGCTGTTCTGTAACCGAAAACTCAGAGTTTTCCATATCAGGGTAAGTCAACTCAGAGTTCAAGTTTTAACTCAGAGTTGGTTGAACCTCCTTTCTGAAACAGGCCCCTGGAATTTTACTTTGTGTTTTGTTTATGTTTTATTATGTGTGTGCGGCAGTCATCCGTGAGGGGCTGCCGCCTGTCCTTTCGGTTTGTATTTTATTTTAAAATGTTTGAACGTTCGCCGGTTCCCGCCTCCTTCTTCCTATAACAACGTACTTCATTACATTCACACTTGTAGTTTGGTTCATTTGGTCCGGACCAAAAAAAAATTAAATGACGTCAATTAGCACAGGCCCCTCCCACGACTGTTGACTGACATTGCAGTTTTAGCATAGACCCGCCCTGAGTGAGCTGTACACAGTCCGCCATTGTTTCGACACCGGAGCAGTTGTAGACAAGAATGTCTCCTAAGCAATTGAGGTGTTTTGTTGTTGGAAGTAAGAATGAACATAGCAGTCTTCATGTACTCTTGTTGATACTCGAGGATGGATCTACCAACTGTTTGTGATCCAGCTTATAGTCTCTGGAGTGATACTGGTCACGGCAGTAATGAAAGAGAGAGCGCACACTTTATTACAGTTCATCAGAGTTGTTTTACGGATATAAAGTTTATCAGTTTATTAAGCACCCCTGAAAAGGTCTGTATATATTTGTTTACTGTTAGTTGTAACAAGTAATTTAGTGTAATTCGTTGTTTATGTTGATGATAATGCAAGGGACAGAGAGAGTTTATGGATAAGACTTTAATGCGCACTTCATGTACTGTGTTTATTCAGTGATTTTCTGGAGTAAAATGGATGCTTCATCTTTTGTGTGCAATGTTGTTTACAATAAACTTCATTAAACTCATCAGTATATTTTTGGGATATACGATTCCGACCATTCGTACAGTGTCCGCTACAGCAGGCTTGTATTTATAGTCGATAAAAGCAAGATGACAGCATAAGTTATAACTGTAATTAAACTAAACTATACCTGTTCTATCTCCATACAGCATATATTATCTGGCTCTGTGGGCATTATTGTCCGATTCCGGGTCGAAGTGAACACCGCTACTGAGAGTTTCTGTTCTGATATTTTCATTTCATTCCACTCATTAAGCTTCGCCCTCTTCTTGAAAGGGGGCCGGGAGCAGCAGCTAATTTGCATTTGCATCTGAAGGGATACACTCAAAAACCCTCACCCTTTGGGTTTTTGCTCACCTTTTTGCTTAACATACTGTAAAAAATTATCTGCGGTGTATTTTGAGCTAAAACTTCACAAACACACTCTGGGGACATCAGAGACTTATTTTACATCTTGTAAACGAGGGCATAATAGGTGCTCTTTAAACTATTTCCTTGTTTAATGTGATTTCTCAAGTTACTCAATTTATGTTCCATGCTCCTTTTTTCTTTTGCATTGTAACTGAATGGGAGAGAGAATGTTAAGCGCAATTAACTTAGCGGCTAATTATGTGTTCTTTATATCAGGAACATTCCAGGAATATCCCGTGTCTAACTCCACAAATCTATACAATGCAGAATAAAGTGTTTCATAACTGGTGTTGCTGGCCAGCATGCTTAGCATCGTGAGCCACCGGTTACACCAGCACAGAGTATAGTATGTATATAATAAGACCACCATACTGTATATCTATGTAACTCTAGAGGGTGCAGGCTGATCGGTCCTTTACATGCAATCTGCAAGCAATCACATCATTACTGCATGGTACAATCTGATTGGCCTCTGCTGATCCTGCAGCCAATCATATTGCTTGCTCAACATTCAAATAGTCTGTTTCATTGTTTTTTGTAAGCTAGTCCTGCAGAGTTCCTCTGAAATGTAACCACTAAGATAAGCGAACTGTCTTTTTATATTATTTAAAAACAGTAAACAATTTTGCATGATCTGCATGAAACAAACATACATGGTCAAAATCATATTTGATGTTTCACAAGTTGATACAGAGTGGATAATTAAGCATATAAGCAAACTAGCATGAGTATGCTTTTGAGTGGATAGCAGCAGCAAAGCAGTAGTAAATACACCTTTTCAAAATCATGTTTGTTGTATTACAAGTTGTGTATGATGCAGGGAGTAAATAATTAAGCATAAGCAAAGCTAGCATTAAGACATGCGTTTGAGTCGATAATAACTACAGCAGCAACAGAAGGAAGACAACCTTGCTGTGAGGCTATAAGCAAGCATAGCTTGCATGGTAACATGTTTTAAGCAAAAGTATGTATTTTTAATGAAGAATGTTCAGGTTTGCATGTGTAGGATTGAGTGCGAACCAAAACACAAATTAATCTTCCAGGTGATTTGTTAAAACGTAACTCCACACAGAACTAAACATTCCAAGCCCCAAATCACCCATCCCGGCTCCTGCCAGTCTACCTAACCAACGAAAAACCCCAGCTAAGAACTTTTATGAGCCCAACTAAAGGAAGAACTTGTCAATGTGAGATAGCTTGGAAAAGGATGATTGGCTCAGAGATGGCACAGCTCAGTGCTCGATCAAGATAACAGCAGAAGTTGCTGGACCCCACAACATTCCAGACCCCCTCCTCCTTAAGGACCTCTGAATGACCAAACCAGAGTTCTAATCTCTTCAAACCACAAGAACTGAGATTTTACCTATAAATACATAAAACCATCCCAGAACAATTTTCAATGGACTTATAATCAAACATCATGCAACTACATGATTCTATTTTGTGTCTACAATGTATGTGTGTCTAATATGCTTAGATCCCATATAATTCATGTAACTGTTATAACTATTAGGTGTGTGAATGAAAGTGTGTCGTGCTTCCTGTCAGCATGATCGTATGTTCTTAATTCAAAAGATGGCTTGATTGAAATCTGTGTAAAATGTTTCGTATTCTTATAATAGTAATAATGTCTAAACTGTGGCCTCTTTCCTCTCTGCTAGAGCTTAGAGAAGAAGAAGAGCACAGATAAGCATGATTTACGATCAGAACTGAAAAGATGTCATGGTCGGACAAAACTGGAAACAGTTGCAGGTTCTCAAAAGTGTTTATTAAGCTCAAAAGGGTCAGACAAATAATTCAGAAACAACGGAGGGCGGCGACTCAGGCTCGTGCAGGGACTTGATGGTCTGTGGTGCGCTGGTGCTGTGACGGTGATGAATCCCGATCCCGGTGCTGGAGTGCGGTGAGTCCAATGACAAAGAACAGGAACGGCAGGAAGACACGGCAGGCGAACAAAGACACGGCAACTCCACGGGAAACACAGACACGGCAAACACAGGACCTCAACAAACAATCCGACACTGGAACAGAGAATGGTGTGAGTATATATAGGGAATGGAAATGAATAGCAGCTGTGAACAGTGATTGATGATGATGATGATCAGCTGGAGCGCTGACAGACACGTGAGCGGGACAACGCCCACTCACACATAAACAACAACGACACGAGGCAAGAAGGAAACAATGCATTCAACAACCGTGACAGTACCCCCTCCTCTAGGAACGCCTCACGGCGTTCCCAGACTCCCTTACCTGTCGATTGTAATCATCGATCAGAGAGTGATCCAGGATGTCACGAGCTGGAACCCAACTTCTCTCCTCCGTACCGTAACCTTCCCAGTCCACCAGGTACTGGAATCCGCGTCCCCTCCGCCTAGAGTCCATAATGCGACGGACCGAATAGGATGGTTCCCCATCTACGAGTCGCGGCGGTGGGGGAACCGGGGCAGGCGGATTAATGCGGGGAAAAAAAACGGGTTTAATTTTGGACACGTGGAATACCGGATGAATTCTCCTGTACACTGGAGGGAGGTTGAGGCGGACTGCCACCGGACTAACAATTTTGGTGACAGAAAACGGGCCAATGAATTTAGGAGCCAGTTTATTGGATACGGAGCGGAGCGGAATGTTCTTAGTAGAAAGCCACACTTTGGAACCGACGACGTATACGGGAGGCCTAGACCGGTGGCGATCGGCCTTGGCCTTGATGCGCGCCCGCACACGGAGGAGAGTCTCACGGGCTCTTGTCCATGTGCGGTGACACCTCTGGACAAAGGCGTGAGCGGAGGGGACCGCGACTTCGGATTCCAGACTGGGAAAGACCGGTGGCTGGTATCCTATACTACACTCAAAAGGAGATAGGCCCGTAGCTGACACTGGCAACGAATTGTGGGCGTACTCCACCATAGGCAGTTGCTGACTCCAGGAGGAAGGATTCCTGGCAGCCGTACATCGCAAGGTTCTCTCCAGGTCTTGGTTGGCTCTCTCAGTTTGACCATTGCTCTGAGGGTGAAACCCGGAAGACAGACTGACCGTCGCCCCCAGTAACTTACAAAACTCTCGCCAAAATTTGGACACAAATTGGGGACCCCTGTCGGAAACCACGTCTGTCGGGAGGCCATGTAACCGAAAGACGTGATTAACGACTGCAACCGCTGTCTCCTTGGCTGAGGGTAATTTGGGCAAGGGAACAAAGTGGGCTGCCTTCGAGAATCGGTCCACCACGGTTAAAACTACCGTGTTACCCTGGGAGGGTGGGAGGGCGGTAACAAAATCTAGAGCGATATGGGACCAGGGTCTCGAAGGCACCGACAGCGGTTGGAGTAACCCATCTGGGGGTCGATTAGACGACTTACCAATAGCACAAACTGAGCAAGCCAAAACAAAATCGTGAACGTCGCGAGCCATAAGCGGCCACCAGAATCGTTGTTTGACCAAATAGAGGGTGCGACTAACTCCTGGATGACAGGCTAGACTAGAACAATGGCCCCACCGAATAACGTCTGGACGTAGTTCCTCCGGCACAAATAAGCGGTTCGGTGGGCACCGGATCGGAGGCGTTACCCCTTCTAGAGCCTTCTTGACTCTCGATTCGACCTCCCAAGTGAGCGTAGAGATAATTAGGGTCTCAGGAAAAATACGCTCGGGAGTAGGTGCGAGTTCGGATCGATCAAAAATACGCGACAAAGAATCGGGTTTGATGTTTTTGGAACCCGGACGATACGAGAGGGTAAAATCAAAACGGCCGAAAAAAAGTGCCCACCGCGCCTGCCTGGAGTTCAACCTTTTAGCGGACCTAATGTACTCCAGATTCTTATGATCCGTCCAGACGATAAAGGGTACCCCGGACCCCTCTAACCAATGACGCCATTCTTCCAAGGCTAACTTGACTGCCAACAACTCCCTGTTGCCAATGTCGTAATTTCGTTCAGCTGGAGATAAGCGATGGGATAAAAACGCGCATGGATGCATCTTGTTGTCTGAGGGTGAGCGTTGTGAAAGAACTGCGCCTACCCCCACCTCTGACGCGTCGACCTCCACCACAAACTGACGTGAGGAATCAGGGGCGATTAAGATGGGAGCCGAAACAAAGCGGCTCTTGAGGTTGGAAAAAGCAGTTTCGGCTGCTTCCGACCACCTGAACGCAGTTCTGGGGGAGGTCAAGGCAGTCAGAGGTGCGGCTAGTTGGCTAAAGTTGCGAATAAAACGCCGGTAGAAATTGGCGAACCCCAGAAACCTCTGTAGGGCCTTACGGGAATCTGGGTTTGGCCACTCTACCACAGCCTTAACTTTGTCAGGATCCATACGCATACCCTCAGCCGACACGATGTGTCCTAAGAAAGGAACCGACTGTGCATGAAAAGCGCATTTCTCCGCCTTGACAAAAAGCCCATTCTCTAGCAACCTCTGGAGCACTCGTCGGACGTGCTGCACGTGTTCCTGGAGAGACGAGGAAAAAATCAGAATGTCATCCAGGTAAACATAAATAAACTGATCGATCATGTCTCGCAGCACGTCATTGACAAGTGCCTGGAAGACTGCGGGACTGTTGGACAAACCGAAGGGCATGACCAAGTATTCAAAGTGCCCCCTAGGGGTGTTAAAGGCAGTCTTCCATTCATCCCCCTTCCTGATACGGACCAAATGATAAGCATTACGTAAGTCCAGCTTTGTGAAGATGGATGCTCCCTGCAACCTCTCGAAGGCTGAAGACATCAGCGGCAAAGGATAAGTATTCTTTACCGTGATGTTGTTCAGCCCCCGGTAATCAATACAAGGTCGCAGCGATCCATCCTTCTTCCCCACAAAAAAGAACCCCGCCCCCGCTGGAGATGAGGAAGGTTGGATGAACCCGGATGCTAGAGAATCAGAAATATATTTCTCCATAGCCTCCCTCTCCGGAACCGAGAGTGAATAAATCTTGCCCTTAGGCGGAGACTTACCTGACAGTAAATCTATAGCACAGTCATAGGGACGGTGCGGAGGGAGAGAAGCAGCCCTTGACTTACTGAACACTTCCCTCAGGTCACGGTACTCCGCGGGCACGTTTGATAAATCCACTGCTTCCTCCTGCAACACAGGAACAGAGACAACAGAACAGGCAGACACAAGACAAGAACTATGACATTCAGTGCTCCAGGCTGATATGGTTCTCTGTTTCCAGTCAATGCGGGGGTTGTGTTGATGGAGCCAGGGGTGACCCAAGACAATGGGGGTGTGATGGGAGTCCGTGATGTAGAATGATATTGTCTCTGCATGGTTCCCTGAGGTGATGAGTGTAATGTTCTCGGTGGCCTGGGAGATGGTTGGTAGTGACTGTCCATTGAGTGCATGTACGGTGATTCTCTGGGGAAGTGTTCTGAGTGGGACTTGAAACTGTAGTGCAAAGGTGCGATCCATGAAATTACCTTCGGCCCCAGAGTCCACCAGTGCGGTGCAGTGATGATCGTGGACAGACCATCTAAGTCTTCCCGGGAGGATGGTGGATGTAGATGAGGACTTTTCGGCGGAGATCCCACCCGATAGTAGCCTCATGCTTACTATCGGGCTTGACCTTTTACCGGGCAGTTGTTAGCAAAGTGTCCCGCTCCCCCGCAGTACAGGCAAAGGCCAAGGGATCTCCGCCTCTCCCTTTCCTCCCGGGAAAGTCGAGCTCGACCCACCTGCATGGGCTCGGGATCGGAGGGACCGGCCGCGTCCATGCCGCTGGACCACTGATGTTCCACCCCCCCACGAGGCAGGCTGAATGGAGCGCGTGGTCCGACCCGGGCTAGTCGGGCGTCCACCCTCAGCGCCAGATCGATGAGTTCATTCAGTGAGGGGGGTAGGTCCAGGGCGTAGATCTCCCTCTGGACGCGGTCGGCCAGCCCATGCAGGAACCTATCCCACTGCGCTTCCTCGTTCCAGCGACACTCGGCCGCCAGGGTCTTGAACTCAATGGCATAATCTGAAACAGATCGTTCTCCCTGGCGTAGATCAGACAAGACCCTGGCAGCCTCTCTTCCCGCGACCGCGCGGTCGAAAACTCTTTTCATCTCCGAGGAGAGCTCCTGGAACGAGGAACAGCATGGTTCTTGGTTCTCCCACACCGCCGTTCCCCATAGTGCCGCTCTCCCAGTCAGTAGAGTGAGTACGAATGCCACCTTCGTCTCCTCTTTCTCAAATGTCCGGGGCTGGAGTGCAAAATGCATGCCGCATCGAGTCAAAAACGGCCGGCAAAAGTTAGGCTCACCAGAGTATGGCTCAGGAGTCGGAAGGCGAGGTTCCGACTGGGAGGCGGGCATCGGTGGTGTGGGAGGGACGGGCGGTGCGGCTGGCGCAGCGGGAGGTTGCAGCTGTTGAAAACGCTGGGTCAGCTCGGACACCTGCGTGACGAGAGCCTGAATCGCGCGCGCCGCTTCCCCTTGATGACGGTCCTGAGCGTCCATCCTTTGAATACTTGCACGAACAAAGTCATCCATTGTTGCGGCGGCGGCACCTGCTGCTTCCATGGGTTGGTCGGATTGTTCTGTCATGGTCGGACAAAACTGGAAACAGTTGCAGGTTCTCAAAAGTGTTTATTAAGCTCAAAAGGGTCAGACAAATAATTCAGAAACAACGGAGGGCGGCGACTCAGGCTCGTGCAGGGACTTGATGGTCTGTGGTGCGCTGGTGCTGTGACGGTGATGAATCCCGATCCCGGTGCTGGAGTGCGGTGAGTCCAATGACAAAGAACAGGAACGGCAGGAAGACACGGCAGGCGAACAAAGACACGGCAACTCCACGGGAAACACAGACACGGCAAACACAGGACCTCAACAAACAATCCGACACTGGAACAGAGAATGGTGTGAGTATATATAGGGAATGGAAATGAATAGCAGCTGTGAACAGTGATTGATGATGATGATGATCAGCTGGAGCGCTGACAGACACGTGAGCGGGACAACGCCCACTCACACATAAACAACAACGACACGAGGCAAGAAGGAAACAATGCATTCAACAACCGTGACAAAAGAATGCCACCTCCTAAATAAAGACAGTGTCTAATTGGTTAGAACTGATCCAGGAGGCTGGACAAACATGTGAGTTTAAAATCTTAGACTCTCAGAAGAGTTCTCAACAAGGTTAGAAAAGTGTGAAGAGACCAGACAGACTAACCATGTAAACGCGCAGACAAAAGAACCCAAATCAAGATCAGAAGAACATGGGTTAAACAACTTCATTCAAGCCATCATCTACTCTCGTCTCAATTTCTTTTCTTTTCTTGGTTTCCTTTCTTTTCCGTTGTGAGTCTCGGTTCTAAGTTAAGTTTTGCGGCACAGTTTTGGTCCACGATTCGACTTGCAAAGCCTGCTTTCCAGCTTCAGAGACTTTCATTCATCCGGCAGCACACCACGTGACTGGCCGCCCCAGACCCAGGCATGAGGACACCAGCCAAGGAACGAACTCGGGAAACCCCCTTTTACGCAGACAAAGGGAATCCCCAAAGCAAAGACAAGCAATACTGCCTCCAGACTCTTAAGCTGAACTGGTGTAATTATATAAATGTAATAACCTGTCTAAGAAACGATAGAAGGTTTAAATTAATGATTGATGGTTCGTTCCAGGTCATGTCTTATAAGTGCATATAGAAACTTGGGATTTCATCATCTCACTCTTAAAACTATTTCTTTCCTCACTCTCTTTCTTTCTGCAACTCGTATGAATGTGTGTGCGTGTGTTTGTGTTAGATATTAGTTTTATGTGTTAGAATAATCAATAAAGTCTTGTTTGTATTTTAAAGAGAAGTATTACTTGTGTTATGTGCTTACGAATTTAATGTCTTAAACTTCTGATCTAAGTTACCTTAATAACTATGGTGTTTCACTATAGTTCGGATATTTATATCCATTGCAGAGTTGATAGTTACAGCCAGTTCAAATGAACCGCGAACGAGTCATTTGCTCGGTTGTAATAAGTGACTCTTTCGAATTCCCTATAAATTAATTAATAATTCCTTTGAGCTAAATTGACGAATCACTACAAATACAAATATCTTACACATGTTAACCTGTGTTTTGCTGTTTGTTGCATGACCATGCTTTTGGGCGCTGTTTGAACATGGCAAAATATAAATAAATGCATAAAGCATATGTTGAGTTGACCTCCAGGGTGAGGTCTGCAACAGATCTGTAGTCCCAAGTAGTCATGTGCCGGTATCAAATTGTCATGCTGCGATTAATTGTCTTTTATCACGGAATACGGTATCATCACAATATTTTAATTGTGTTTAATTTTAATTTAATTGCACAAGAGAAACGGATGGATTGGGGGGATGTAAAAAAAAACAACTTGCATCACAATAGGTGTAATTGTAGAATTTTATTAAGTTTAGTGACAACATGTTACAATGTTTACATGGTACAATGACTGGTAGGCTACTCTTTGTATTATTGCTTAACACAATTTTCACGATTTCAATTCAGTTCTTGGGATTTGATTTCAATCTTGATTCAATATTGACTCTTTGGATAAAGATTAGGTAGGCTACAGTAGATAGACTACATGTAATTTTTCTTAAAGGTCCCATGACATGAAATTTTCACTTTCTGAGGTTTTTTAACATTAATATGAGTTCCCCTAGCCTGTATATGGTCCCCACGTTTCTAGAAATTTTAATCGGTGTAAATCGAGCTTTTGCTATCTTTCTCTGCCTTTGAGAAAATGGAAGCTCAACCGGGCTGATCTTGAATCTCCTCCTTATGACGTTATAAGGAGAAATGTTACCTCCCCTTTCTCTGCTTTGCCCGCCCAGAGAATATTTTCCGCCCATGAGAAAATGAGCTAGGAAGTAGGAACGCGCACGCGCGATTTAATTTGTCCACGAGAGATATCATGGCTTTTGAGCGAGCGAAGCATAACAATTGCTCAATAATTGGATGTACAAATGAACACCAAAGAGTCAATACAGAGCTGGGCTTGCTGAACGTCTGAAACTAAAGTCTGGATCAGTACCAACTCTCTTTGGCTCAGCTACACACCTCGGACAAGTAAGTCAACTAATGATATATAAGTGTGTTGCTTTACTGTTTATGGTTACCTAGCTTGTTCACACGTATAATGTGGCTGTAACATTAGCTATGCAGTTACTTGCGCTATGTAAAGGTAGACAGCATCAAGTATGTGTGTGAATACACACACTGTAACGCGAGTGTTTGGTAATTCCAAAAGTACACTTTGTTATTTGGATAACCGTTTTCCTGTTGGTTATATGGCGCGCGCGATATCCGCATTTCAAGATCGCAGAGCTTGATGTAATTGTAATAAGATAAATTACAGACGTTACAGATCTCTCATGAAAAGGCAACAGTAGGTTAGCATTAGCTACATGATGATAACTGTAAACCATCCGAATAAAGTACCGTATCCAGACATAATATTTTAAACTAACCATTCGGAAACGTCCTGCTGGAGCCGCTGAGTTGCAACTTCTTCATCTGTTGCTTTTCCATCTGGATCAAACTGAAATGCTTGAACGACTGCGTGTCTTCGTGCCATTGCAATATATCCAACGTAAACATGCATGGTACCGTTGCGCAAGATGGTCAAGGCCACACCCACCCTCCACCTTGCGCTGCCTTTCTCCTCCTCATTAGCATTTAAAGCTACAGACACTGAAACGGCCCGTCTGAAGGAAGCTCATTCTGGGACTGGCTTGTAGTGACTATAATTCTGCACCGAGGCTGCATTTTTGGAAAGAGATTTCAGATACAGTACTAGGGACCACTAAGGCCTATATTAAAGCCTACAAAAAGTAGCATGTCATGGGACCTTTAAGAAAAAATATATCTCACATAATGCTGTAAACTTACAGAGAGCCCTATCAGCTGGTATTATTAAAGGTTAAAAATAACTAATTAAATTAAATATAATGTGGTTTTCATTATAATAACAATTATGTAATGACACAAATAAAAATATAATAAATATGTAATATAGTGCACATACTCCTCTCCATAGCAATTTTTTCTAGTCAACTAACGTGCTATGGTCATTAAATGGCTTTCCTGAGGTAAATGTAACGTTCTGTGACATAATTGTTATCCTGCAGTTTTATTGACCTCTTTCCGTGGCTGAAAAACACTGATTGGTCAATATTATTTATGAGGCATATATAACTTTCGGTAAGTTGTACTGTATCTTTAAATAAGAGGTAACAGATGATCGGTTTACTTGAACTGAGGCGCTACAGCGATCTGTCACGTCACATTTACAAGCGCCAAAACGGTATTTATTGTCTGAATTTCGTAATAAAATGGACAAAACCTGAGAGGTGAGAAGTAGCCTGCTCTGTTCTAGTCTTTCGGTGTCAGTGTCCGCTTTGCTCCGCGATTTTTCTCTGCGTGAGAAAATTAATGTGTGGCGTGAGAGCGTGTGAAAAGTGTCAATTGCGTGAGTCTCAAGCTGAATGCATAGAGTTGGCAACCCTGCTTTTAGAAGGGGGATAGATCGTTGGCAGCGTTCCACCATGCTTCTTCTCCATGTGAGGATTGTTTACATTAGACTAGAGTGCGTACTGCGCCGCATGCACACAGTGCTTATACATGTGGGGATTGTTTACATCAGAGTGCGCATGTGTTTTGCGCAGCATACATATTTTTTTAAGCGGTTTATGGAAAATAAGCTAATACGCGTTCTAAAAATCGAAATATGGATCTATTATTTTTCACGGTATTTTGAAGTGCCCACGATAACAATATTGTGCATTTTCATTATCGCGATTTATCGCATTACCAAATACCGGCACATGTCTAGTCCCAAGAATCTCTGGATCGACTTCATGCTGACTTCAGGAGCAGATCCCGGACGAGCCCCCACAAATGTTGCAGATATCACCCTGGAGGTCAACTCAACAGAGGAGAATTTGTCTTTTTCAATAAAAGAGTGAGAAAGATAAGAATTTGCTCTTAGTCAAGCGTTCCTCTGTGTTGTTTTTATTTAAACATAGTATTTAAAACCGTGAAGAAAATGTAATATTATTAGAAACAGTATTCTTAACTGTGAATAAATATATAAATATACATATAAACAAATAAATAAACAAACAAACACATATACAAATAAATCCTTAATCACAAACTGACGGCTGACCTTTTACACTATTACAAAAATAATATGCACATTAAAATACTTTAAGCCCATTTATGAACTTGACCACTTTGCAGACCAGAACTTGGTCAACTTGACCAGATTTTTTATTATTCTTAAATCGAAACTAGCGAGCTCCTCTGTGACATTACATCCATTTAAAAATAGTAATAAAATAACTATTCAATAAAAAACACATAATCATTTTTTTTACATTGAGAGAGAGCAAGAGCTTTATACTCTTACACTGATTTTAACACATATTTGTATAAATAAAAAAAACGTATAAAAAGACGTGAATAATAGTACACATATGAAGACCGCCGATGCAAAAGTCTCTAAAAGCCACCTATGTCAAAAATGAGATAATAATATTGAGTGAACGCTCTCCGCACATCGTATCCGTTCATCAAATACTTTCACTTCAAACTCACTAAATCCCAGCCTCAGCCCATTCAGAAATGTCTGTACTTAGGTAGAAACCTATACATAGGTGCCTGATAAAAATGTTAATATTAAAGAAAAACGTTAGACGGACTTAGAGGCTTTTGCATCTGAAGTCTTCATAAATACACAATAAATAATATATCTAATATAACTTACTACACTCGTGACCCAACTTAATAGGGGATTTCGCACTGGGGGAACCTTTTCATAGTTCCTAGAACTATTGGCAGAAGTACCCGCTTTTTGGTGTGTTTGCACCGCAGGAACTAGGAATGATTTTAGCTCTACAAACTCATTTTGGGGGAACTAAATTAGCTCCTACTTCAGAGTAGGGTCTAAACCAACAATATAGGAATTACCAATGACATAGGCCTAAGTGTATGTTGATTGGCCTAATGCATGTCAAACACCGGCACACGCATTTTTAAAAAGCCGTATAAACATATTTACTTCAAGAACATGGAAAACAGAGATAACGGCATTAACACGTCCTTCGGGTGAGACGTTAAACCGAGATCCTGACTCTCTGTGGTCATTAAAAGTCCCAGGATGTCCTTCGAAAAAGAGTAGGGGTGTAACCCCGGCATCCTGGCCAAATTTGCCCCTTGGCCTCTGTCCATGATATCATGTCCTCCTAATCATCCCCATATACTGATTGGCTTCATCACTGTCTCCTCTCCACCAATAAGCTGGTGTGTGATAGGCGTTCTGGCGCAATATGGCTGCCGTTGCATCATCCAGGTGGATGCTGCACATTGGTGGTGGTTGAGGAGATTCCCCCTTCTATGTAATGCGCTTTGAGTACCCAGAAAAGCGCTATATAAATGTAACAAATTATTATTATTAACCTGTTGTCTGCAGCATTGTGTTTTTTTTTTTCTCAGTCTCGATGATACAGTATGTAACAATGCAAGTTGTCATAGGAGATTTTATCATTTAACCCCACTTTTTGCTCTTTCAGTTGCGTAAATTGTGCATTTACATTCCATCTCCATTATCATGAAACCTATATCTTCAACTGCTTCCTGGGATGCGCCATTCTTGAACATCCCCTAACCCTTTATATTGTAAAGATCATCAAATATTACATTAGTTATTTGCAGTTCTGCAGAAAACAGTGATGTCATTGTCCAGCTCCGTTCAGTTCTCATCCAATAGTGTCAGTGCAGTCAAATCAATAATATTGTTGTTTATTTAGTGTCCCCAACTAAGCAAGCCATGGGCGTTTATGATTCAGAAATCAGACTGTAGCATTCAAAAAATATTTAATCGAGTTCCTTTTGCTTGAAGATCGGATTCATCACACCAGTATGGAGACAAAGCTGGTCATAGGGTGTGTGCAGGGGACTTGTCTGGTTCTTGTGGTCTTTGCTGAGGATCTTGTCGACGAGGGTCATTCACAGGGCATTGTATAGTTGACAGGATCTCTGCTGACATTCAGGGCTGCATTGTGGTCGTGTCTAGGTGCAGTTCCACCATCTGATCAGGATACGGACCGGATTCTGGACCGGATTCCGGCTAACCTAATTTCTGCAGCCTAACAATCAAATAACTGATTTGAATAATATAAATTTGATAATGTGTGTGCCAGGTTAAAGAGATGTGTTTTTAGTCTAGATTTAAACTGACAGATTGTGTCTGTCCCGATCAAGGCTAGGCAAACTGTTCCAGAGTTTGGGTGCTACATAAAAGTATCTACTGTCTGCAGTTGATTTTGATATTGTCCATAATTTTGAGATTGTAATAGACGTGAATGACTACATAATGCATTAAGAGCTCGCTCAAGTATCGAAGAGCTAAATCATTTTGTGCTTTGTAAGAAATTAGCTAGATTTTAAAATCTGTGCCAATGCAGTGTTGCTAGAACCGGGCTATAATGGTCATGCTTCCTTGTTCTAGTAAAAACTCGAGCTGCTACATTTTGGAGCAGATGGAATTTGTTTATTAAGCGTGCAGAGCAACCACCCACTAGAGCATTACAATCTAGCCTTGAGGTCATGAACGCATGAACTACCTTTTTTGCATTTGTCATTGAGAGCATATGCCGTAATTTAGATAGAAACTTTTAAGATGGAAAATGCTGTTTTACAGATGCTATAAACGTGGCTTTCAAATGAAAGATTGATATCAAAGAGCACACCCAGGTTCCTAACTGATGACGAAGACTTGACAGAGCAGCCGTATTCTAAGTTATTACGTGCAGAAGTTTTTGGTCAAAAAATGTAAATCTCTGGGGGGGTTTTCTGAATTGAGTAGTAGGAAATTACTAATTATCCAATTTTTTATATCAGCTATGCAATCCGTTAATTTTGGGAATTAGTATGATTCGTCAGGGCGCAAAGAAATAAAGAGATGGGTATCATCAGCGTAACAGTGATAACTAAGTATGTGCCTCCTAAGAATATTTTTCAGCATGTTGGTGAAAAGCAACCGTCCTAGTACTGAGCCTTGTGGTACTCCATACTGAACTTGTGATCGATATGACACCTCTTCATATACTGCTACAAATGGATACCGGTCAGATAAGTATGATTTGAACCATGCCAATGCAAACAATTTACTACACTACATTTACTCCATTTACTTACCCTGTATGTGCTTACTGAGAGACAATAAGTAACCAAAGAGTCTTAAGGAAATTAGAACGCACTATTTTCTTTGTATGGAAGAGTGTTACCCCCAACATTACGTTGAGTCAGGAGTGTAGTAAATTGTTTTTTATATATATTGTTTAATGTGCATTTAGGTGAACTATAATTCACATGCATTTTTAATATGTTTTTATTTACTTCATTACAAAAATGTGTTATAATGAGTGTAAGATTATAGAACTGCATTCTCTGGGTGAAAGAGTTGAGAGCTTGAGTTGCCGTGACAACCCTTCAGACAACCTTTGACCAAGAGCAAACTCTTGTCTCTCTCACTCTTTTTTCTCTCTATGTTTCAGAGAAAACCAATCACTCACATCCTTTGTATGTAAAGTAAATGTATGTGTTTTTTATTGAATAGGTTTTTTTACTGTTTCGTCACAGAGGAGTTCGCCAGTGGTTTACAATTTAAGAATTCAATTAGGCCTACATATAATAATAAAAATAATAATAGTTGTATTATAATAATTAATGATAATAATTGTAATAGGGTAAACCTATATACATTTTTATTTATATGTATATATATATATATTTATTCACAGTTAAGAATACTGTTTCTAATAATACTGCATTTTATTCATGGTTTTGAATTTATGTTTAAATAAAGACAACACAGAGGACCGCTTGACTAAGAGCAAACTCTTGTCTCTCTCTCTCTTTTATTGAAAAAAACAAACTGCAACACATGCACACTTGCTCAGGTGATATCATATGTTAAAGTCACACAGTGTCCGTTCTAATTAGATAACTTTGAGCCATATTGGCTCAGGCACATAGCAGGTTTAGGTCAACAGTTAAACAATCCTAAGGGTATGGAACCAAGGTTTACATTGTTAAAGTCTCTAGTTAAATAATTCTGGCTTTGGTAGCCCAGATACACATAAGTCAAGCCACTACATGTTAATCCATTTGTCAAAGCAGACCCCGGCACGCATAGCATAGTCCATTAGTGTTAAGCCATAGTCATGCCATAGTCCTGCAGCAGGGACATGAGGACTGCAGATAATAATAATAATGAGCTGTCAAATATGCTGAAGTCCATGAGGATGAGATGCACTGTAGTACTTAAAACAGCTGGTGGCCACATCAGATACTGGCCTACCCATACTATTACCCATAAAATTAAAGCATGAATTTGATTTAAACAATAGACCTACATAATGTATTAGCCCTACAGATAAAGCATGGAATAATATTTAAGCCTATAACATTTCACATAGTTAACATATAAAGACCCCCTGTGGTGAAAATCTAGATTTTGAATGTTGTTTATATGTCTTTGTGGTGTTTTTAATATGCTTTAGGACAAACCATGTAAAAATTCACAAGTCAACACCATTGCTGAGTATTTTCTCCAAACTGCAAAGACTCAAAAACGTGGTTTGAAATCGACTGTGTTTCTTACATCACAAAATACCTTGTAACCAATGCAGTCACGAGGGGGGCGGGCTTTAGCATATCAATAACTAATCTCTGAAGCAGGGGATTCTCAAGAGAAGCCAGGTTATATTTTTCTGTTGATATGAAAAATTGTGTACATTTAGCAATATAGCGGGTGAATTATGTATGTTATGTTTATTATGATGTTATGATGAACTATGCCTGTGTCCAATGACGTTCTAAGTTGTTCAAAGCATTTCTAAGGATGCTGATTTTTAGACGGCAGACTGAGATGGTGAAAGGGAACATGGTTTGAGTAACATTGGCAACACATTATTAGATATTTGATAATGTATCAAGCAAAAGGCTAATCATTATTAATTACTGTTCTGTGTCCGATGTTGTAGAGAGCAATGCATAAAACGCATTACCATTCTGATACATCCATCGACTTGTAGACAACCCTGTATGACTGAGTGGAGGCGGGGCTCATTTGCATATTCATGAATCCACGTATACCAAGTGAAGTAAGGGTGTAGTTACATTCAAGGTATTTTAAGGCATAAATATATTTTTTTCACTGGAAAAACATTTAAATATGTAATTTATGTGATCAAAGATGCGTTTTAAGGGATACAATTCTTGACTACAGGGGAACTTTAAAACTATAACATTGATTTTTTTCCCTCGCAATTGCGAGTTTATTTCTCCCGATTCGGACTTCATACCTCACAATTGGGAGAAAAAAAGTCAGAATTGTAAAATTTGTAGATATGTAGATCTATTTTTTACATAAAATTCTTGTTTTAATATGGGTAATCGTCGCAGGTTTCATCAGTCCAGTCTGTCTGTTTAATGGCTTGCAACCATTGGATTCAAATGGCGTGTTTGACCACAGTATTGTATAAAAATTAAGACCATATTGTTTTTAGATTCAGATTCTGACATCCAAAGGCACAAAAAAAAAAAAAAAAAAAATCGTATTCCTTGGATTTCGCCCATTTCCCTCCATTTGTTGCCACAATGCGCACGCAGCTGAGCTGCAGTGACGTAACTGTGACGTCTGCTCTCAAATGGTCTATGATATTGGTGGGTGTAGCCACACCTCTAATACCCATAGACAGTATAAGAAGTGGACAGAGCCATCTCATTGGAACTCAATTGAGACAAGTGAAGCCCATTTTTAGCGATTTTTTAGGACTTCCGTTCCTGACGCGCAGACTCAAACCGAGCTTGACGACATAGATGTGACGTGAGCAACCCGTCTGTCTTCTAGTAGCTGTGGCATGAGAAATCTGAATCATTCCCTTCCGAATCTTGCAGAGATGGAGAGCGTGAGTAGGAGGTATCCACGAGCTAGGAGCAGGAGAAACTTTTGCTAGGTATTCTGATTAATTATTTTGTCATTTTGCCTCCACGTCTCCCCGATTGCCCGCGAGCTTCTCCTCCTGTCCATACGGTAATCTCTCTACTGTGCGACAGAGAGTCGCGTAGTTATGACGCAATCGTTAGCCTACTTTTACAAAAACTGCTTCTACGGGGCCATAACATAAGCTACAAGGTAATGGAGCATTTTATACATTGTCGTGTTTCTTTAGAAATAAATAATGGACAAATGGAGTCTTTAAACGCCTCAGATGTGAAGTTATTCGCTGTCAAAGTGACGCCAAAATGAATGGGAGTCAATGGGATGCTAACAGCAGGTGAAGTTCTGCTACAAGATGGTGGCACGCGGCCGGCTTCAACTTCCGGTCGACTTCCTTCCCGCTTGCTAATACCTAGCTCAGACTACACGGCTTTAAACGTCAGTAATTCAGTAATTATACTCAAATTCATTAAATATTTTGACATTCACTGGTTATTTGGTTATTTTTCACATTCACATTCACATTCACTGACATTCACTGGTTATTTTAAAACATACTGTTTGTAAGCCCATTTGTTGTGGCATGTGTTTAGTTTGTAGAGTTCATTTTCATCAGTATTCTGATTTCTGAATATTCTGATATTCAAATTTCATCAAATTTAATGTCACCCCAACATGTTTTATCTTATGAATTTCACTCTGTGTTACGACCTCTCACAAATATATATTTGTTCTGAGAGAAGAGAGAATTCGTAACATAAAGAAGAACGAAAGAACAGCTGAATCACTGCAATGATTTATTTACTCACTCACAACGGACGTTACAACCACGAACATTTCATCCAATAAATGGACCAAACAGTACGGACAACAGTTAACAAACTTACAGCTACTAAAAGACAAATTGTTTGCTGGTTAGCCCACAAGATCCGAAGACGCTCTCCTTTCTCCTCCTCGTTGGCGTTTTATACAAGTCACTTCCATCAGGCAAATCCCGAACAGGTGCGTCCACCTGGAGACAGAAAGAGCAAAAAGCGCGCGCGCACACTATCAAAGAAATAGAGCGTGCGCACATGCCCAGAAAAACACCAAGACAAACAAGGGAGGGACAAAAACAAAGGAGAACAAACACAGATCGTAACACTCTGCCTAGGCTACTATATGGGGTTTGTTAAATACGTTGTTGATTATGTTTGAATGATAATGTGTTCATAAACCATGTGTTTTTAATTAAGATACAGGATCATTTTATTGATAAAGGCCCACTTTAACTGAAAACAAATTCATCTGGAGTGCATGATCTCAAAATGTTTTTTTTGGTATATACCTTGCAAATAACACATTATATGAACTGTATTCAAATTGAAATATAACAGCTAGACTTTAAAGGTAAAAAAAAAAAAAAGGTATCTAAATTACATGATTAACAAAAAGTGGCCCACTTTACCTGAATTCACCTGACTGCATGTTAACATGAGTTTAACTATAATTTAAACTCATGTTTAAATCATGAGTTTAACGCCAGCTTTCTGTCGTTTATGTAAAGTAACTATAATAATGTTAAATATATTAATTGCATCTCAAATCGATTAATTGGCAGAAGTTATTACATAACCTGCACGTGATGTCATTAACGACAGTAATATATTGTTGAAATGCCGTTGTTCAAATGACAGAGGTGCAACCGCTTTGCTAGTTAGTTTCTACAACTATGCATCGTATGGTGGTTAAGCAGCGAGTTCCCTATCGTCCGGTCACTACGACGTACGTCGTGGTGAACGACGAATAGGAATCTCGCTAGAGAGGCCAATCTACTTCGAGTGAAACTAAAACAAGCCAATACACATTGGCGTGCAATCATTTGCATCAGCTGCGCAGCCTCGCAGCGCGGGTATTTAACGAGCAGCTGGTGTGATTGCACTTCAGCTTTTTGCTTCGGAGCCAAGCACTTCGATGCGTTCTACCAGGGTGACTTCAAGACGAGCCTTTTTCGGATCTCTCCTTCCCGGTGCGGGCGTTACAGCACGGCAGCGCGAGCAGTCTTCTTTTCTTTCTCTCTTCTTTTTTCTCTGTCTTTTTTGTTTGTTTGTTTTGTTTCACATACTGAGCAAAAAAAAAAAGCTGTTATAACGGCTGGTAAGGTGAGTCGTCAGAGCGCTCAAAAGCTGTTCTTATAGCTGGTAAGACCTGCCAGCAAGAGAGAGAGACAGCGCACAGACAGGTGCACATTCCTGTCTGTGTTCGCAGTGACTGTTCCCCTGCGTGTTTCAGCACCAGTGAGAGAAGTCCCTAAAAGAGCTTACACAGATAGAGAGCGTCTTTTTAAAGATGACTTTCTATCTGTGTGTTTCTGGATGCGGTCGTTACCTGGGTTCACGGGATGGTCACGAACGCTGCCTCGTGTGTCTGGGCATTAAACACGCTGAGGCAGCGTTTGTGGATGAGTCATGTACCCATTGTGGGAAGATGACCATCGCGGAGCTGCGGTCGAGACTCACGTTCCTGCAAAGGGGCGGAGTCCCCGTGCCTCTGCCTCGATCCAATCCTCCTCAGAGGGTTGCTTCGGGCAGTGACACAGGTGACCTGAGGATTACGGTGAGCGCGTCTCCTTCGGGGAACCAACCCCCTAGGAGCCCTCACCCCTCTCATGCTCCGCAGCCAGTTGAGCCCCCATTGGAGAAAGCTGGACCATCCTCGCGGTGTGTACCGGTTGTCTCCTTTGGGGCTCCCTGTGAACATCAGATGTCGATCGCTGCATTGGAGGGTGGGTCAGACTTCTCCGCGGATGACGACTCGGCACCGCTGCCTCCTTCGGGTGTGCCAGCAGTGCCTGAGATGGACCCGGAGATGATAGCTATGCTTTCCCGGGCCGCCAACGGGGTCGGGCTCGTGTGGAATCCTCCACCGTGTCCTGAACCCTCGAGGTTGGATGATTGGTATCTTGGGGTGGCGCGTGCTGGTTCTCAGCAACCCACCCCAGTGCCTTTCTTCCCGGAAGTGCATGAGGAGCTTACGGGGACATGGACGGCACCTTTCACTGCCAGAAACCGTCCCGGTGGCTCCTCCTCCCTCACCACCCTTGATGGTGGGGCGGCTAAGAGATACACGCGTATCCTACCGTTGCTATGCAGCTGTGCCCTAAGTCCACTTGGCGTGGAGAACCGTGTCTTCCTTCCCGGGCCTGTAAGTACTCGTCGGATTTAACCGGCAAGGCTTACAAGGCCTGTGGGGAAGCTGCCTCTGCCATGCACGCTATGGCGTTGCTGCAGGTCCATCAGGCCAAGGCACTGAAGGACCTGCACGAGGGTGGTCACGATCCCCAAGTTCTTCAGGAACTTCGCATCGCGACGGACCTCGCGCTTCGTGCGACGAAGGTGACTGCGCGGTCGGTGGGTCGTGCGATGTCCACCTTGGTGGTCCAGGAACGCCATCTCTGGCTGTGTTCAAGCTCCGGTTCCTTAACTCCCCCGTGTCCCAGACTGGCCTCTTCGGCGACGCGGTCGAGAACTTCGCCCAGCAGTTCTCGGCTGTACAAAAGCAGACTGAGGCCATTAAACATATCCTGCCGCGGCGGCCAGCTGCTGCCCCCACCCCACCGCCTGCGGCCCCTCAGTCTGCTCGTTGCCGAGGGCGGCCTCCTGCGTCTGCCCCTGCTCCCGCGCCGCCGCAGCAGCCTCCATCTAAACGGCGCTGTGGAGCCAGTCGCAGGCGGGCCGCCCCGTCCGTCCAGGACCCCGCTAAGAAGGGCGGCAAAGCCAGGAGCAAGCGGCCCTAGGAAGGGCGTCCCAGAGATGGCAGGGACTGCTCTCCAGGAGATGATGACCGCATCGCTCCATCCCCCGGAAGAGGGCCGGGTGGAAAATCCTTGGTTTCCTTTTGTTTTTGTTCCTCCGCTGGCCTCAAAACCAGCGGCACCCAAATTTTCAATAAAAGAGCAGTTTCTTCCGTCTCTGGGTCCGGAGAGGGCCCGGAGAGCAGTGGGGGGAGAGAATCCTCACCACTCTCATCCGCCTCTTCTATCGCCAGCAGGCAGCAGTGTGCAGTTCGAGAACGCAACCAAGCCGCCTCCTGCACCTCCGGCCTCGTGGAACCAGGTAAGTGTTGCACAGCACACTCAGACTCCGCTACGGGCCGCCTCCCAGAGAGAGCCTCCCGAGCCGAGCCCCTGTGTTCCACCTCGCTGCCCCACTCCGGGTACGCCTACGGTCCCTTTGGTCCCGCTTGTACGGTCTCTGCGAGCCTGGCTAGCGCTCCCCAGTCCGTCTCGCTGGCTCATTTGGACCATCAGGCTCGGCTATGCGATTCAATTCGCCCGGCGTCCCCCCAAGTTTCGGGCCATCCACTCCACTACAGTGAGAGCAGCCGATGCCCATGTCTTGCGCGCGGAGATCGCAGTCCTACTGGCGAAGGACGCGATAGAGCCGGTCCCTCCAGCCGATATGAGGTCAGGGCACTACAGTCCCTATTTCATTGTACCCAAGAAAGGTGGTGGGTTACAACCGATCTTGGACCTGCGAGTTTTGAATCGGAGCCTTCACAAGCTACCGTTCAAAATGCTCACGCAGAAATGCATTTTCGAATGCATCCGTCCCCAAGATTGGTTTGCAGCGATCGACCTGAAGGACGCGTACTTTCATGTTTCGATTCTTCCTCGACACAGGCCGTTTCTGCGCTTTGCGTTCGAGGGTCAAGCATATCAGTACAAGGTTCTGCCCTTCGGGCAGAGGATGGCCCACTGGATAGTGGATGCCATCACCTTGGCTTACCAAGCTCAAGGCGTGCCCTGCCCGCTCAGGTTGCATGCACACTCCACGAGAGGCGTTGCATCCTCCTGGGCGCTGGCACGTGGCTCCTCGCTAACAGATATCTGTAGAGTTGCGGGCTGGGTGACACCTAACACGTTCGCTAGATTCTATAGCCTACGTGTAGAGCCCGTGTCCTCCCGTGTTCTCACCCTAAACGGGTAGAAGCACTGTGAGTACCGGCTCTGTCGGCTTGCTGCATCCTACTGTGCACCCTTATTACTCCAGAGTCAAAACCTGTTGAGTCCTCCAAACACCCTCGGCCCGGACATGGCGGAGTGTCCGGTGCCAGGCCTTTATCCGCTGGATCCTTGAGAACCGGATCTAGGCTGGGTCCCATATGTGTGACCCTACGGGGATCCCATATGTGTATATTCTCCACGGCTGCTCCTAAATGGAAGCCCGTGTCTTTCCCTTGGGCTAAGTCACCCATTACTCATATGCAGTACAACCCTCGGGTTAGTCCATATGTCCATTCCCACATAAATCTCCTTAAGAATGTGGCTCCCGCAGCGTTCCCCTCCCTCAGTTCGGGCACGCTTTCCCAGTGTTATCCAATATCTCACTGTATGGGTTATCACGGAACAACAGTGACGGATACTCTCGGTGTAAGCCCTCTCCTATCGTCCTTCCGGGCAAGAAGGTGTGGAGGCTTACACAGGGCGCTGGATGGGGTGCAGCAGCTGTGGCGCTTTGGTAGGGATTCCTATTCGTCGTTCACCACGACGTAAGTCGTAGTGACCGTACAATAGGGAACATCTCGGTTCCATATGGTAACCCTCGTTCCCTGAGGGAGGGAACGGAGACGTACGTCCCGTCGCCACATCTGCTGCTACCCGCCGGGGCGACCAGCTTTTCAGGCTTGGCTCCTCAGCAAAAAACTGAAGTGTAATCACACCAGCTGCTCGTTAAATACCCGCGCTGCGAGGCTGCGCAGCTGATGCAAATGATTGCACGCCAATGTGTATTGGCTTGTTTTAGTTTCACTCGAAGTAGATTGGCCTTTCTAGCGAGATTCCTATTCGTCGTTCACCACGACGTACATCTCCGTTCCCTCCCTCAGGGAACGAGGGTTACCACATGTAACCAATTCTGATTTAACTCACAAACATGTTTGAAGGATGTTTAATTAATTCATTAATTCATTAAAATAACCTGGTAAAAGTAATTTGTTCATGAAGAGCAAATCATGTGTCACACTGTGTTTGCTGTAACATGGAAGAAATTAGGGGTGGGACGATACAGGTACCTCATGATTCAATTCTGTGGCGATATGTGGTCCACGATATGATAATATCATGATTCGCGATATCTACGATATTCAATATATTGGAAGAAATTTCATCAACGATATATCACGATATATGTGACTGAAAAGAAAAAGAAGGAATAAGGAAATAAGGAAATTTTATGCATTTATTAATGCCAACATTTCCAACATTGTGCAAAGAAATATGCATTTGCATAATAACTCACTGCCTCCTGGTCTTAAATGTAAACACTGTACATCTAGACAGATAAAAGTGCATGAACATTACAAAACAACATGAACATTAACATGTGTAAACCATAATACTGAAACGTCAGTAGTAAGTTACTGTAAACAGTGGACACATCAAGGCATATTCTTCTTGAGGAACACTAACTGATCAGCATGCTCAGATGTAAGAGCACACCTCTGAGCAGAGATTATGTCACCGGTGGTAGAAAAGATTCTCTCTGATGGCACGTTAGTCCCTGGCACACACAGGTACCTCTGGGCCAGCTTGGCAAGGTGTGGGTACTTGCATGCCTCAGATTTCCACCAACCCAACGGCTCATCTGACAGTGGTAGAGGTGAGGATTCTTGATATTGCTGAACCTCCTTTTCAGCCTTGGAGTTAGGTGATGATGGGGTCAGGGAAGATCTGGCATGCTGGAATGTTTGTCCAAGGAGGTTTGCAAGTGCGGATCTCCTTTTTTTTGGTGTGTGTGGTGGTCGGTCCTCATCACTGGTGTCATCAGCAGGACCACTCTCTTCAATGCTTCCTCCCTCCTCTACATTACCATCAGACTGCATTCCCACATCTGCATTCCCCTGTAAGACAAAAAAGCATTTGGCACATCTTCATTGTTATTTTTGTTATTAATGAAATAACATGTTCATCACAACAAGAAATCATCAGCCCCTAATCATTTTAAAATTTAACACATCTTTGCACATGGTTAGATGTGTGGATGACATTTTTCTACCAGCAGTGCAAGAGTTGAAAGTTTAAAAGGTACAAATACAATGAGAATTTCAATGACCTAAGTAACTGCTGTTCAGTTTTTACAAGTTGTAATTACCATCAGGGCAGCAGCCTTGGACACAACCATGGCATACGTCTCCTGCACTTCTGAAGGCGACAAGAAGAGCATCGACTTAAACCTGGGGTCTAAGGCGGAGGCAACGTAGAGGAAGTTTTTCTCCTCTGCAGACATGTAGCGCTTTGATAGGTCTCCATGGATGGCACACTTTATGTCCTTGACGAGAGGGGCATCCTCAATTGTGCTGAGTGTGTCGCTCAGAAGTTGGGCGTGAAGAGGAGCAATGATGGAAACAGTTGGACTTTTCTCCTCACACATGCTCTTTGTTGCTACCAGCATTGGATGGAGGGCTTTCACAACCTCTTCTGTATTCTTGATGTCTCCATCAGTCAGGGTAGAGATGTCAGTGGTATTCTTTCTGACCTTTAAAGAAGGAAGGAAAAGAACAGAATGAAGTCAAAAGTTTAAACTTTATAATGCACATATTCCTTATTAATCCAGACCAAGAAGTCAGGAAAAAACACTTTACACTAAGGAACAAAATATATATCATGTTAACAATAATATTTTATAACACATTACAGTTATCATATGCAATTCAGTAACAAAACAATAAACGCCTTACCTCTGGAGATAAGAGGGCAGCAGTAACAGCTGGCTGTTGCTCAAGAAACCGGCTGATCATCTCATAGGCACTGTTCCAGCAGACAACAACATCAGTTATCAGCTTGTGGTGCGCAAGGCCTAACATCTTCTGGTTCCTCTTCAGTGCCTCAGCTGCTGAGGTGCTCCTGTGGAAGAATGTGCAAATTCTCCTAATTCTCCCAAGCAGTCGAGCGACATTTGGCAGTTTGAGGGAACGCTGCACCGCGAGATTCAAAACATGAGCGAAACAGCGAACGTGCGGACATCCAGCAATCTCAACAGCTACGGACATATTCGCTGCGTTGTCAGTCACCAAAGCCATAATGAATGGCGCCATATTATTAAATTTGCGGATGATTCCGTCATTGTGTCCCTCCTCAGTAGTGATGACCCCGAACACGGTCCTGTAGTGCAGGATTTTATGGATTGGTGTAAATCCTCTTTTTTAAATATCAATGTGGAAAAAACGAAAGAAATGTGCATCGACATTAGAAGAAATCACACTGTTATTTCCCCTGTTTTGATGGACAACCAGCCAGTTGAACTAGTGCAGCAGTATAAATATCTTGGGATAATAATTGACAGTTAATTGTGCTTTGAGTCCCAGGTTGATGCTGTGTGTAAAAAAGCACATCAGCGTATGCACTTTCTTCGTAAGCTTCGCAGTTTTAATGTTGACACTGTTTTTATGGAAATGTTTTATTCTTGTTTTATTGAATCAGTTCTCACTTTTTCTTTTATTTGTTGGTACGGGTCACTGTCTATTAAACAGAAAAATCGCATGCAAGGTATTGTAAAAGTAAGCAGCAAAATTGTTGGCACACCCTTAAATGACCTACATGACCTGTATAAGGTCAGATCACTGAAGAAAGCGAGAGCCATTCTGGCTGACCATAGTCATCCCTTGTGGGATGAATTTATGCTGCTGCCATCAGGGCGCAGATACAGTTTGTCACGATGCAAAACAAACAGATTAAAAAGGTCATTTATCCCGACTGTCATCACCATTGTTAACAATACTCTGTAAATTCAAATTTAAAGTATGTCTTTGGTGGTTATGTTTATTGTTGTTGTTTCTTTGTTGTTGTTTGATTGTTTTACTGTGACTGCTGGCTGCAATCTAAATTGCCCCTCGGGGATAATAAAGTTACCTTGAACCTTGAACCACTGCTGGCTCTTTCTCGGTGAGCTTCCACTCGTCTACAGCCTTCTTAAGCACCTCTGCCATGTGAGCGCCAGTATGACTGTCATTCATAGCCCGAGTCTGAAGGACGTAGCTTTGGGCATCCCAGTTGTCGTCTATGAAGCGGGCAGTAATAGTTACGAAGGACTCAGTGGCCCTTGACGTCCAACCATCACAGGTTAGTGCAACTCGTTTAGCAGACCGGAGTGCACCCTCCACTTTGGCTCTGGTATCTGCATACAATGCAGGGATGACTTTGTCTGTAAAGTGCCGACGACTCGGTATCTCGTATCTCGGTTCCAGTGTTGTCAACATTCTGCAAAATCCATCATTCTCGACCACGCTGTAAGGGCCAAGGTCCTTGCAAATAAATTCGGCGATGGACTTAGTGATACTCTGTGCCCTCGGCGACCCAAAGGGGAGCTTTGCTTTGAACGCAGTAGTGATTGTCGGCTGACTTGGTTTGCCCTCATTATCACCTGAAAGTAGTTCACCGTGATAGCGAACGAGGTGCATTTGCAGATTCGTAGTGTTGCTGTTATATTTTATCTTTGCAAAGCAGTTCTTGCAGATTGCATAGTCTTTATCCAGTGCCTTTCCGTTGACTGTCTCGTAAAACCCGAAGTGTCTCCACACTTTAGAGTGGAAAATGTAAGCTTAGCGTTAAGTTCTGCCAGGAAGACTCAATCAGCGCGTCATGAATTAACTCACTTCTAACCAATCATGTGTTAACACTCTCAGTATAAAAGAATGGTACTTACATCCGTCTGAGTTCGCAGATACTGACGGCGCCAATTACCTCCATCCTCCCCAACCACCTCCAAGATGGTCCTTTCCCTCCATCCTCCCCACCACCACCAGGATGGTCCCTTCCTTTGCCTCCAGGGGGTCGGCTGCGCCCCTGCCTTCATCTTCAGGCGGGATTTGCAGATTCCGTTACCCTCGCATTGCTTGCTAAGGACGGGGCCTACGCCAAAGACTATGCTTGCTGAGCTATTAATAAATGTACTCGTTATATCATTTTATCTCCCGAGTCTTTCTGGTAGAACTAGCGGGTGGGTCTTTGATTAGTTTTTTATTGTTTTCCGCCATTCTTCTCGCTTCTCTTTTTTTCTGCAATTCTCTGTTGTTGTTAGTTAACTTGTGTTCTTCACCGGCCGCTGTTTGCGCCACTTTACCCCTATTTACTCGAACAGCGCCCCCCGCAAACAGAATGGTAGATATTGGGTAGTGACAGTGACACTGACAACGGGTAAATTAATCATTTTGTGTTGTAATAAAATATCGATATTGGGCGTTAGTGTATCGATTATTTATTGCGACAGAGAGCACAACAATATATTGCAATATCGATTTTTTTCCCACCCCTAGAAGAAATAATATGTGCTTTGTAAAGACATAAATAACAAATGTGGCATTGGTTATTTAATTAACTTACTTACCCCACATGATAATATCCAACTATACATTTTAAAATATTGTGGCATTTTTTGTCGCATTTGTGAGTATTGTAGTCATAGTCTAAAAGCCATGACATTAAAATGACAAGGGGGTGAGTATATAACAGAATCTTTATTATTGAGTGAACTGTCCCTTCAACAAAACTCAGTAGCCTATTTCTGTTTTATGTAGCCTATCATTTTCAAGTCTAGCCCTTTGAGAATATCATCAAGCAATGACTTATTAAAATAAATAAACAACTTACACAGCAGTTGTAATCTTACAATGAAAGAGTGTGCTGACTGTAATTTTAGAATTGCTTTCAGAGTGTATATATTCATCAATATTAATGTTGGGGATTGCCCCATTGAAAGCTGGTGGATTATATTATTGACCGCTACAGAACTCTGGCCAGGGAGTCGGAGTCATCAAATCATGCACAAGAGTGACCATATACACATAATAGTGTACTTGAGGTAGTTTCTGAAATAAATAATATAACAGAAATAAATACTCACTGTCTAAATATATTCAACAACTTAAGAGATTGTAAATTCAAATATAAACATCTCTGTAAAGTGCACTGATAACTTACATGAAATATAAATTGAGAAATATATTAGTATGAGTCTGCAATAACAAACTGCATAGTGCAATAAAAATAAATTTAAAAAACACACCAAAATATGGATAATAGGATATTATCCCACGGAGAACTGCACTTAAAGATAATAACTTAGTAAACATGAACAATACTAGCCGCCATGCTAGTGGGATAAGCAGGATCAAATTACACTTAGAAAGATTGCTAGACATGAGCAACATCACAAACATTGTCTAACTCAGCACAGTTGGGATACAGCGTGACAATCAGTAAAACTTACTTTGTCACAAACTTTATCTTGCACATAAACACTGTGCATGAATGTGTGCACGCGATATGATCGCTCAACTGGAGTAGCTTAGTGAGTACTAGGCAATTACACTGAGTTAGAGCCCTGCATGGGCCAAAAACTCCAGCCCTTACCCGGCCCTGGCCCGTGGTGTTCAAGCCCTACCCGGCCCCAGCCCGACAACGGCTGCAATTTTTCAGCCCGAACCCGACCCGAGACCCACATCAATATCACTTTAAGCTCTCTCTGACGCGCGCTCTTTGATGCTACACGCAAACACACGCACATCACACGCTACTAAAAGGTAAACTTTTATTATAGGCCTGAAACATCATACCCAATCATTCCCACAAATATTGAATAGACTGTCCATTAGAGAGAAGCATAAGCATGCAGTAGAGAATATAGCGCTACGGGATCCAACCGCAAAAATAAGTAAATAAACGGCCTACCTTTCTTTGCTTTTAAGTAGCCTAACTGAAGAACAATGTTCAAAACAATGTTCAAAAATGAAGAACTCTTCGCCAACTGGCTAATGTTAAATAATATTAATAAATAAAAAAATCCAACTTCTCTCTGATCCTTTGCATGGTCAACTTTCACCTAAAGCAGCGCTATGCAGTTTCGGGAATTTCTTCGCTGTATTCTCGCTTTTTGCTCGCAGGTTTCTCTATAGAGCTCCCCCTACAGCTTCGGAATAAATATTTGACAACACTGTCGAAAAACTCGTTGGCGACTCTCAGATACCAGAGGCTAGTAGATCAACAACATCAAAGCAGATGGGACATTCTTTAAAACATCTTCTTCATTCGTGTTCGAACAGCGTGAGGGAGCGCAATAATGACAGAATTTTAGCAGATTTTTTTGCCGTAAAGCAATACGTTACATCGCGAGACCTTATATCACGCATTACTTCCTGACGCTGAGGCGGCCCGCCGGCCCAAAGTTGCAAGGGTGGTTTTTCGGCTCACAGGCGCTTGGGGGGTGCGGTACGACCACCATTCAACCCGAAAAAAGTCATATAACTATTCCAATGACTCCGAAGCTGTTCGGTTCAGGTAAAAAAGTTACTTAGTTCACCTTTAATGCATGTGAGTGACGCTACACTGAATCCGTACGTGCTGAGAACGCTGCACTACGTTATTTGCGTACAATGCAACTTAAAACGTCACACACGTAGCCAACTTAATACTTAAGGGAGAGATTTCACAACAATTAGGCTACTTTAAAACTGATATTATCTTATTAAATCACATTTAGTTCCAGCTAACATTAAACAGTAGGACATATAAGTCAAACAAGAGAAACAAGTGAAAGCCAAACTCTTATAGGCTACTGTAAAGCAATCTTGTTAACAAAGATTTCATTGTGTTTGGAAGCGTTTGATGGTTATGCATTTAGAATGCTTATGGTAATACTTATTTCCTTGTGGCTGTTGATTATGATGGTTAGAGGTAGAAGACAGACAAGCAGATGATATTGCTGTTGAATATATGCTGGCAAACATTTGGGGTATATTATTAGAATACTACTAAAAGAAACCCATCATTATTGTGCGCTTTAAATCTGTAGGCTCTTGGAACAACACAAATCCACCTGTCAGTTTGAAAATCTGATAAATAACTATCCACATGTCAGAACCATCAGCTCTGTAGTTTGCATGGTGTATGATTGTCAGTGAGGCACAGGCATCTGGAAATATGCAGGCCTTCAAATCCTTTAGTTTGCACGTAAGTGACATTAGTTACACACGTTAGTGACACGTAAGAAAAGTGCTGATTTTGTACATAAAAAGTTTTCTGACAGATCTACTTCAGAAAAAAAGACTTTAAAATGTTGTTGGAAACAAGCCCTTGCTCCAGATTTTCAGCAGAAATTGTGCCGTTGTTTAGCGAGGGGATCTGCAAACCGGCCCACGTTTCCACTGACTTGGAACTGAACAACTGACTATGTTACTGCACAACTTTCCCCAAAAAACAAGCATGGTGCATTATTGTATTTGTTCACTTACTCTTCATTTTTAAATAATTTTTGACATCTAATCCAGATTAATTTAATTCATAGTATGTATGGCTTTAGTGTAATCATCAATTGTCAGAAGTTATTTAAATATGTTTGTTTTTGTTCATGGACTTAGTTTGTAATTCTTTATTTCCTGGTTTCCCTTTGTTTAATTTTCCCGCCACTCCTGTGTTACCATGGTCATTGTCATTATGAGTTTGTTTGTTTCAGCTGTGTCTAGTTTATCACCTCATTTGTTAGAATATTTAGTTCCGTTGTATCCTGGGTTCTATGTCTGGCCACGTCTGCGTTAATGTGTGTTTGTTCCTGCCTGTTTCTGGAGTATTATTATTAAAGATTGCATTCGAACTTCATTATCTGCCTCTTCAGTGTTCCTGCACACCATGCTGACAATTAAGAAATAATGAATACTATTAATATAAATCAATTCACACACATGATATTTGAACCAAAAAAACAAAAAGAAAAAAAAAAAGTATTTCACACAGACAGGGAAAATTAAGTTGCTGATGAAGGGATAAATAAAAGGACCTAGAACAGATGATAGATTATATGAAGATAAATAGATCTGTGGACCAACATCTGTGGTTGATTACCAGAGGATATCATTTTGACACGTCCCCTAGTTTTTATAAAAAGAACAGAAAATGTGTTTACAGTAGGCTAATTCAGTTATAACAGAAGTCTAACAGGCAAGTTAGCTAAAGGATTTAAAAGTAGAACGTATGAAACGTTTTGTTTCTGTTTATTTCAGCTCTAATGTTGTCCAAAACATTTATTTGAGGTGTGGAATTTTAGTTGTATGTAAAGTGTACAGTGTGCAATGTAAATAGTTTTGGCACCTCATTTTCCTGTTACCTTTACAGAGAAAAATAATTTTTTTTTTTTTCATGAAAGGTTTTAAATATACTACTGTAATGACTCAGAGGGCTGAGACTGATCCATATGCAGCAGATTTATTAAACAGAAAAGTCAGGCAAAAGTTAACTCAGGATAATAATAATCAGAGGCAGGCTGAGACGTGAGTAGAATCGGGTAGGGGGTCGTGGGCTGGCAGCGAGCATACAGAATCCAGGGACAGGCTTTGGGTCTAGGCAGGCGGCAGAGAATCAGAATCCGGGACGGGCTGGAGGTCGATAGGCAGGCTGTGAACAATCAGACAAGGTTAGTTCAACGTGGGTCAGAGATAACAGGTAGACTGAGAAATAGGAGAAACGCTCGGACATGCACATATAGAGAGGCAATACTTCGCAAAGAACACTATGTGAACGAGGCAGATAAAGGCTGGGCAATGAGATATTATTCAGAACAGGTGAAGGTAATAAGAGCGCCAATGATGCATACTAAGGGAAAAGTATGCAAATCACTAGAATTCAGGAGAGGGCGCTCGTGGCTGAGAAATGATGGGACCAGGGAGACTGGACACCGTAACAGAGCCCTGCGAGCGACTCCTGGCGCGAGGATGCTGACGACGGCGGGGTCTGCCACGAGCACGGGGAGCAGGTTTGTCAGGATGTTTGTGGTGGAATTCTTGAATGAGCAAAGGATCCAGAATGTCACCTGAGCTGACCCAAGACCGTTCTTCTTCCATATTCCTATAGGTAGATGTGGATCAGCTGAGGGTCAGCTGATGCGAGCTTGACTAACGTGACCTGCCAGAACTAACGCTATGCTTGATTTCTGTCAGGACCACTACCGTCAAATATGATTGACAATTAGCATACAGTTTGGATTGGCGGTATGGTTCCGTTCTGGGCGAGAACTCCCTGCGCATCCATACAGCCTAGCATGGATAAGAGCAGGGAGAGCAGCAATAATCCCCCAAAACAAAACCATATGCCAATATGTTGCAAATACCTGAAAAGCTTGAGCAACAGCATGTTACCAACAATACCAGAAAGCCTTAAGCAACAAGTATGTTGCCCTTACCTAGATGGCCTAAATGAGTATGATGCCAATACCCACATAAGCCATAGCAACAAGCATGTTGTCAATACCCGAAATGTTTAGCAGTAAACATGCATATTGCAATGAATGACATACCACCTGAAATGAAGAAGTGTCACATGCCTGTCCTGTCTTGTGCTGCACATGGGTGTTTTGTTATTTTGGGCCATGTGCTCGTGTTATTGTCTGATCCCTCCCCTTTGTTATCTGATTATTGTTTGAGTTCATCCACCTGTTCCCTCCTGATTAGTTTCCCTTTATTAGTTCCCTCTTGTTTGCAGTCTGTGTCGGTACGTTGTCTTTTGTTTCCTGTTCCCCAAGATCTTCCAGAGTGTTCATAGTCTGTTATTGTTTTTGTATTTACTTAGTTTTGTTTTCCCCCTCGTGGGTTTTGTTTTGTGTTTTTATTAATAAATACTTATTTCTCCAGCTTTTGAGTCCTCACACCTTTTGTTTGTAGTCTGCCGTGACAGAACGTACCGACCATTATGAGGACTCAGCGGAGAAGAGAGGCGCAACCAGTCTCCTGTCCGCAATGGGAGCGGATTCTCCGGTTTCAGGAGTTGGTCTCCCTCCGTCAGCAGGGGATGGAGGTGAGGGAGTTCGGTCAGAGGTTCCGTCGCGCTGCTGAAGGGCAGAACCTGGGTGAGGAGGCTTGCAGGGATCTGTTTAATTATGCGCTTGATGGACTGGCTGATCTGTAGAGCTTTTGATCATGTCAGTTTTGAGGCGATGGTGGAGGGTTTCATTCGCCATCGGGAAAGGATCGCCAGGGGAGTGGTCTCTGTTCTCTGTTCCTCTGTTCCGGTGATCCCAGTTCCGATGATCCAAGTTTTGTTTTGTGTTTTTATTAATAAATACTTATTTCTCCAGCTTTTGAGTCCTCACACCTTTTGTTTGTAGTCTGCCGTGACAAGAAGTGAAAATTAGATATCAAAATGAATCAGCTGCTTGATGGTTGTATATCCGCAGTCCAGTTTCTTTGAGTGACGCCTGTGAGTTAGAGATGAGAGATGGAGATTTAATTTTCAATTATCTTTTTCATTGGAAAAAAGTACTGAAGTAAACAATACTGAAGTAATCCTGGTGGAAACTTCTGGTCCACACAGAATTAGCAACACTGAAATAGAATTAGCTGGATGGTTTAAGCGTGATGCTGATGTTTGAATACATTAAGTCACAAATATGTAGGTTTGAATAAATTCCAATCACTATACAAGTTATTTGTTGACGTGCACTGCGTACACTGTCACCTGTCAACGATTCATAACCTTGTTATACTTGGTTGTAGTTTACTTCTGTAGAAAAGAGAAAAATTATTAAAAAAAAATTATATATACACACATTTTGTCAGACATGGGGACTTGTGACTTGGACTCGAGTCGCTATTTTTATGACTTGTGACTTGACTTGACAAAAAATAAAATACTTGAGACTTGACTCGCACTTGGAAGTTAAAGACTCGGCACTTGACTTGAGACACGATGACTTGAATGACTTGAGTGTTAATCACATCATGTTTTCAGTTTGAATATAAAATATATAAATAATTTTTTTTTAAATCAAGTTGATTACCCAGCTGGAACACAGGCTGAGAATAGCGTTGTCATGACTGGATCATGAAACTATCATCAGTCATGCCCTCTCGTACCTTACGCACACTTAGATCAGATATCACATCAACATATCAGCCGGAGGGGTACCGAGGGTCATCGCTTTCGGCTTCAAGAATTATTCACAAGATGGCAAAAGACGAACAGCGCTTTGCAAGACATGCAACATTAACAACCATTCTGCCCAGTATTAATTTGTTAATGTTATCTGGTTAGTTGGTAGTTAGCTAATGTAATAATAGCTAAAGTAGCCATTAAGGTTTTATCAGCAATTTCAGGCCCAAAAAAGGCCCAAATATAAATGATCACATTCATCTAATCTTTCCTAACGATCCGCTAGCTGCCCGCCCCATAAGCAGGCGGTCAAAAAAACGCGTCTCTGTAGGCCCGCATTAAAAAAAAAATAAATTTGTGTGTGAGAGAGAGAGAGAGAGAGAGAGAGAGAGAGAGAGAATGAGTGAGTGAGTGTGTGTGTGTGTGTGTGTGAGAGAGAGAGAGAGTGTGAGAGAGAGAGGAGAAATGTAACAAAGTTTAATGTTGTACGTAAACTGTGTTTGAGAGAGAGAGAGGGAGGTGTTCAGAGAGGAGTCTGTTGGATGTTAAGCTGTTATTTGTTTTATGGACTCAATGTTGACAATTTAAAACATTTCAAACACTGTTGGCAGAAGTGAAAAATAAATAATTTTATGAAGTTACAATTTTGTTTGATTCCATGATGTATTTTACTGAACATGAGTATTTACAATGCAAATCCAAATTATTGTAACTTACTGACAGTTAGGCTATACTTATATCTTGTCTTTTCACTTTATTAAGATCAGATTCTGCAGGTAAAATTACAATAATAAGGTGACTTGACTTGACTTGACTTGACTTGACATAGCCTGTGACTTGACTTTACATAGCCTTTGACTTGACTTGACTTGACTTGACTTGACTTGACTTGACTTGACATAGCCTGTGACTTGACTTGACATAGCCTTTGACTTGACTTGACTTGACTTGACATAGCCTGTGACTTGACTTGACTTGACTTGACATAGCCTGTGACTTGACTTGACTTGATTTGCCCAAGAAAAAAATACTTGGGACTTACTTGAGACTTGAAGGTTAAGACTTGAGACTTACTTGAGACTTGCACATGTGTGACTTGGTCCCATCTCTGCATTTTGTTATTATAATTTTTACACACTACCCCCACCACGACTGTGGCTGATAGAATGGTTACATCCTGATGTTAGCATCATATGTTGAGCACTATAGATCCAATCTAATTGGGGAAGCATCACACCAAGCTGGAGCAAGCAAGGACACATGGCAACAAGCGTGTTGCTGTAGACAATTTAACAATTGTATGGGATCTATTAGAGGAAGCTTACACCCCTAGCGGTAGCAAAATCTAATACAACAAGCATGTTGTATAATCGCGGAACTATTGTTAAACTAGTGTAGTTTGGCAGGGGAAGCCTACACCCTACAGCAATGGCTCCGACTCGCGGCAACAAACTAATACAACAAGCATAGTGTGTAAATCACAGAACTATTGCTAAAACTAGTGTAGTTTGGCGGGGGAAGCATACACCCTACTACAGCAAAAGCTCAGACTAGCGCCAAGAAAACTAATACAACTAGCATGTTTGTATTAACATAGGACTAGTATTAAAACTAGTGTAGTCCAGTCGGAGAAGCATACACCCTCTAGCTCTGAGTCAGATGCAGTGTGCACTGCGCAGCTAAGCAATGACATACAAAGTGCTTCCTCATTTATGAACATGATTACTGCTTCCGTCCTACGGATTCCATCGGCTGTGGAGGTGAAGATGACGACTCCCATGATTCCACACTCCTTCACAGGACCATCAAGCTACAATGTTGTTAGTGTTGAATACCAGACCTCTGCGGTGAATGTACTGTGTATTTTGCACAAGTATGTTACCAATATCTAGATAGCTTTAGCCACAAGCATGTGGTAACTTTAACACATTATGTGGCAATAATCAGATAGAATAAAGCACAGGCATTTTTCCAATGCAACCAGATAGCATAAACAACGCTTGATTACTATAGCATGTTGCTGAGGACACTATGCACAAGCCAAAGTAATAAACACATATTCGATAACATTGCTCTAGCAACCACCATACAGTACTGATAGCAATGTTGCTGAAATGACAGCATATTACTGATGCCTGAAAAATGTAGCACAGCATGTGACAATGACACCAGGTGTAAGCCTAAAACACAGCCATGTTCCAAATAACGACTGGGCTAAATAACCTTAAAAATAAAATAACCATGTCTTTAAAAACAATTTTTAAAGCAAGCAGTTTTTAATAGCCACTAGATAGCCTTAGGACAAGCAGTGTTTCAAGAGTTTTTTTTTTTTGTTGTTGTTGTTGTTTTTTTACATATACACAGCTTAAATATACCACCATGTTGAATTTCAGCCTATAAAGATGCAAGCCCTTAAAAAAAAATAAAAAAAAAATGCATTAAAATGAAAGCACGGTATACAATACACTGTAGCTTTAAGAACGGCGTGTTTCCAAGAACTAGATAGACCAAGCATGTCCGAAGTGACTCAACTGAATTGTGACTGTTTACTGTCTTTTTTAAAGCTGTGCCACAGCAGCAGTAGCGTAGCCAGGAATCACAATGTAGGTGGGCCCAGAGAAAATCAGGTGGGCACAGCCTAAAAATGCATCTGTTATCAAAATAGGCCAACACAACTACACCTGCTTGAATACACCACAGTTTAATCAGAGCACAAGCATGTATGTCATCATAAGCAGTGTTAAGAACATAACGATAAGAACAGCATTTCCACTGCGCACCACACACGCGCGCGCGCGCATCTGACAGATGCAAAACAACACCATCATCAAATCGGCAGGACAGTAGTGGACAGTGTGTAAAAACAATGCTTGATCATAGTCTGGCTCAGCGGCCACATAAACCACGTTAAATAAACAACATTGACTAGGAAACTGCATAAACGATTGGCTTACTTTTGATGACTAGCTTATAACAGCAGACGACGGGGCTTAGAGTTGAACACTGCAATGATTTCGTCAGTCCAACGATTCAGTCAATTCTCTTTCAAATGAGAGCAGGGACAAAGAGAATTTTTGACACGAACTTTAGTAAGTTGCTCTGTTTCATTTTAGTTTAACATACTTAGCTAAACTTCAGTGTCCCTCTGTGAAATGTGCTCGTCGTTGTGAAGGGGGGATGGGCTGTTCGCAATCTGACTGCGAAATGCGCTACACGGGCATTTCGTCATCACCATGACAACCAAACAAGAATCAAGAAACATTAAGATTTATTTTTATAGTTTCAAGTATTGTGATAATCGCAACAGAATTACCTCCTTAGGCTACCTTGTGAGGCCACTGACTGGATGGGCCTGACTGACAGGTGGGTGGGCCCAGGCCCATCCAGGCCCACCCGTAGCTACGCGAGTGCACAGCAGAATATTTCCGTTTGCACCATGCATTGTTAATTCATATCAAGTAGCTGCTTGAATCTGTGCTGCATAGCGCTAAAAGCACAGCCTGTGCAACGCGATCAGTTGCCAATGACAACACATAGTAATGCACATAGCCAATATGATCGCATAAGCCTAGCAAGAGCATTTTAATGAAAACGACTAAGTTAGATTAGCCCAAGCCACACGTATAGCATTAGCAACAAGCATGTTGCCAAAACCCTGATAGATTTTAGCAATGCGCATTAAAAAGGACTTAGCTTAGCTTTGTGAAGACTTAAGAGATGAATGGAGAATGAATCACGTCGAGTCCTGTGTCAATGCAGCGATGCGAGCAGCAATGCAGACTGAGGTCACTTCCAAATCAGGCAACTTATGATCAATGCGGCAAATCTCGTGTTCAAGTTTAAGATGAATCTGAGGTGAAATCCTTGTGGGGAACGAAGTCCTCTTGCTAAATTCCCGATTGCACGATTCCTTGTGAGATGATGTTGTTTGCCTGCCGAATTTCACCATTTAATTAATTAGCTCCTGAGAAACGCAATAGCTGCTGCTGATAATACTGAAGGAGCTTATATATGTATATGGTGATAGGCGTCGTATTCCTATAGGTAGATGTGGATCAGCTGAGGGTCAGCTGATGCAAGCTTGACTAACGTGACCTGCCAGAACTAACGCTATGCTTGATATCCCAGTCGAGTGAAGGGATTGCTGAAACTGAACCCGAAAGGTAAGAGTGAAACGACGTCACGATTTCAACGGTGAATCAACGTTGTTTCTTCCACGGTGAAACAACGTCACAATATCAACGTTGATCCGTTTTGCAAAATCAAAAGGTAATTCACCGTTGATTCAACCATGGTACCTGACGTTGTTTCAACGGTGAATCAACGTTGAAATGCCGGCTGGGGAAGCACACATCTTACCTAATTCAGACTAAAACACATCTATTTAGCCTCACATACTGACTTTATTTGTAGTTCATACTGTTTTAATACCCTGTATTTTCTTTCTCATTTTTAGGAAAAGCATGCTTACCATTGTTTATTTCTATACCAAATGTCATACACTTGCAATGAAGCTAAAAATATAAACAACTACATCATATTGTTGATATCCTATATTTTTACAATAAAACTTACGACAAACATGTCTTCTAATATCCTCAGTTGTTGCGTATACCGTTCTGCATCGAACACATTTGTAAATTACTTTCCTTGAACCCATTGTGCGAGTTCACTTTAATACCGCGTGCTTTATATACATGTTGCTGCTGATTGGACTGCAGTTCTGACACACCCACCAAACAAGAGACAACGTATCTCAAACCCTGTTGCACACCGGTGCACGCCGTTTCCAGGAAACATGACGTTCAACCCGGAAACCGTAGCAAAACGCTGTGCACCGTTTTGAACTTGAACATGCCCCTGTTCAACTGCTTGTTAATGCTAATATGTAATCAGCCAATCAAACGGCAGCAACTCCATGCATTTTAGTGATGGGAAGTTCGGATAATTTTACTGACTCTCTTGTTCGATCTCGTTCATCAAAATGAACAAATCTTTTTTCCGAGTCATTTCGTTCATTTAAGGGGCTTTAAATGTTATACTTTTAACAGGCAAGTTCCCCGAACACATCCACCTACGCAATCTTGATCATATTCTGAATTAAGAAATCATTATAATGCTGTGAAAAATTATTTACAGGGAACATAAATAATTTCTTAACCTTCCTAGTCTTTCGTTCATTTGTCACGTGACAGACGCAATGAACGACTTATCACTAATGCATTTAGCCTGGACATGGTCGAGATGACCTGCTGGAATTCAAACTGAGCATCAGAATGGGGAAGAAAGTTAATTTTAAGTGACTTTGAATGGGCATGGTTGTTGGTTCCGGATGGGCTGGTCTGAGTATTTCCAACGCACAGAAACTGACAATCTACTGGGATTTTCACTCACAGCCAGCTCTAGGGTTTACAGAGAATATTCCAAAAGAGAAAATATCCAGTGAGGTAGTTCTGTGGGCGAAAAATGCCTTGTTGATGCCAGAGGTCAGAGGACAATGGCCAGACTGGTTTGAGCTGATAGAAAGGTGACAATAACTCAAATAACGACTTAACCGAAGTCTGCAGAAGAGAATCTCTGAGAACACAACACATTGAACCTTGAAGCCGAACTCAAAGCTCAAGTCATCTCAAACTGGTTTCTTGAACATGACTAAGAGTTCACTATACTCAAATGGCCCCCAGAGTCACAGATCTTATTTCAATAAAGCACGTTTGGGATTTAGTGGAACGGGAAATTCACATCATGGATATGCAGCCGACATATCTGCTGCAACTGTGTGATGCTATCATGTCAATATATACCAAAATATCTGAGGAATTTTCCAGCACCTCGTTGAATCTATGACTTGAAGAATTAAATTAGTTCTGAAGGCAAAATTATATGAAGTTCCAAACGTAGGTTCAGGAAATGTTTTTGAAAAGTCTAATGCTTTTATTTTATTTAATCCAAAATACAGAAAAATCATAATATTGCCAAATTTTTCAATTCAAAAGAACGGTTTACTATTTGAAGATATTGTAAAATGATTGATGGCAAAGCTGAATTTTCAGCAGTCATTACTCCAATCTCCAGATGATCCTTCCGAATTTTGTCTTTTATATAAAAACAGTTTCAGAGCTGCTCAATCATCAGCTTAATCTGCTTAATATTTTTTTTTTTTGACGCATGGACAGATACAGTAGATTTGAAAACAGATATTATATATTTTAACTGCCATTATTCGAGATTTATCAACTTTGTTACAATATAAGCACGTCACACATTTAAACTAGAGCCATGTAAACATAAACATTTTAAAATACATATTGGTGCATTTATGGATCTAAATATCTGTTTAAATTATACAAGTGCAGTATATGCTTTATGTATGCTGTTGTTAAACAGTCCCAAAGTCACTGATGCCTAAAACAGTGAATGCAAGCAAACATATCTTTCCTATCCATGCTGTATGATTTATAGTGCTAGGCCAAAGCAAGTTGATCAAAGGTAGATTGATCTACAGAAGGCTCATTGTCAGTCATCCAGGCATTATGACCCACCCTAGCCCTATAGAAGTCTGGAGTGGATATTAAAGGAATCACTCTCAGGAAAAAAAAAATCTTTCACTTCATGTCCTGATTCACAGTGCCCTGTTGTTGCATCGCATGACACGTCACTTTGTCAAACCTGCTCTGGTACCAGACTCGTCGAATAGAAATGAATGGTTCACAAGTGGGTATACTGGAGGCAGGGAGGATATAAACCAGCTTTGTCATCTTAAAAAAAAAAATATATATATATATATAATTCTATATATTTAAAAAAAAAAAAGTAAATATAAGTTTTATAGGGAGTTTTCAGACCTGTAGATTGTTTGCTTTGAGACAGACCTAAATTGTTATGTGCAATTTCTTCTCAGTTCCCTTTCACAAGGAAACATTTCAAAGCATCCCAAAATGTTTTTTTGTTTGTTTGCAAGTTGTGTTTATGCACTTTTACAAATGTTTATAATTATTTAAATTAATATATACCTATATTAGGGGTGTATTGGTAGATTTATTCGTCCCGAACCATCACTATACGGATGTCACGGTTCGGTAAATACAGTCAGTCACAGGCGATCCAAACTCCAGTTCAGAAGGGGGTGTGTGCAGAAATGCAACGCTGTTTGCTAACCTCCACAACTGGAAACAGAGCAGAAGTAGACAATATCCACCAACCCAAAAAACAAGTTCAGATGGCACAAGAGCTTGCTAGTATATATGCTCAGTTTCGATTCATTTTTGTGACGTGCTCCACAAGCTTAATGGAAAGAAAACCAGGACAGCAGAAAGCGGTATTATGTTTGTTTTCTTTTCTACAAAAGCACAATAATTAGTTTTTATTGTGAGTTTTATAGATTCTAATGATGTTTTACTCTTATCTGTATAGTATTTTAAGTTGTTATAATGAGACAAAATCATTTGGCAGTATGCTGATTTGTGTCGCGACTCGTGGAAGTCTCACTTCTACAGTCCGTTGATTAAATGGGAAGATTTAAGTTCCTGGGACTGACTGTTACTGAGGACCTGTCCTGGGGCATTAACACCACCTCAGGTGTGGGAAAGGCACAGCACCGCCTCTTTTACCTGAGGAAACTGAGGAGAGCTAAACTCCCTAAGCAACTCCTGGTAAATTTTTACCACTGTGCTATTGAGAGCGTGCTGACCTATGGACTATTGGTGTGATTTTCCAGCTGCACTAAGGCCGAACAGCAGGCCCTCCAGAGGGTGGTGAGGACAGCGGGAAAAATCATCGTAACTAACCTCCCGGAGATAAACACTGTCCACACCACCCGCTGTCTGCGGAGAGTGCATAACATCCTGCGAGATCAGTCCATCACCTGTTCCACCTGCTGCCCTCAGGGAGACGAAACCGGGCCTTGAGAGCAAGAACCACTCGATTGGCCCACAGCTTTTATCCCAGTGCAGTGAGACTCTTGAACGAGCATTCCTCCAATTTACACCCAGCCCACCACATACACCACACTTCTCTCTCTACACAACTTTAATAGTTGGGAACTGGTGTATGCATATTGTTAAGAATATTGTTTATATGGACAATAATTTTTAAGTCCCTGTCGACTGGTACTAAGTTGGTGAGCCAAATGGTGTATATAATGGATTGCACTTTATAGACTTTTTATTGCACTTATATTGTAGGATTATCTGATGTTATTTCGTTATTTATAACAAAGACAAATAAAGAACAAATTCAATTCAATTCAAATATTTGTGAAATTTCACAAACATCATTGTCAATAGTGTAGCGATGTATGAAGCACAGCTCACAAAGAATCATTTTCAGGCCAAAGATCTTCTTTCTCTTGGTCAATGCGGCAAATTAGCTTGACAAGCAACTTGAACCCAACAAAAAAATCTGCGTGGAGATTAATTTAAGTGTCTGGATTTCACCATTGAACACTATAAAAGTGCAGGCACACTACCAACATTTTGTGCCTCACACAATATCCCTATTGCATGAATTTCTATCAGAATTACTGAATTTTGCCAGCAAAATTTTGCCGATCAACAGTAAATGAGACTGCACATTTAGCCGACACTACTTTCACATATTTGCCGACTCGCACTCTCTTAGTTCATACAAACTAAACTGCCGTTATCTTGCATCTCAGTTACAGATTGCAGTAAAATAATTTCAGAAGGCCATCAGAATAATATTACTATAATATTGTTGTATCTTGTTGCTAGGCCGATTGTTCTGAACATTGTAATGGACTATATCTTCTAATAACAGCATAACTATAGCTTTAACATAAAATTGTACAGGTAAGATTCTAAAATAATTATAACTCAAATCTATATTTCATTGATGCTTTTCTTTGAGGTTGGTGCATCTGTATGATAGTCATATGAATTTACGTAACACCAACAATGGTGCCGCCATTGACATTTAGTGTGTTTAAAAAGAATGTCAACCACCATCAACACTTATTGAATAACATGAAAGGCAGATAAGGAAGTTCATATTCAATCATCTTAAATCCCCATTAAGACTTAAGACTCTTTACATTTAAAACTAGTGAGATTACACTGCATACCTATTATATATTCCAAGAAGGACTATGCAAGACCTCCATGCAAATTAGGTTAGTACTATTCAAAGAAGTTAAAGATAAAGTATTAACTAGGGATGTGGCAAAATATGTGTTTTCATGAGAGATGAGTAGAGCATAAGCATTTGCAATCAAGAGCTCTTCATCTCAAGGTTGTCTGCATTTACAAATGAGATTTAAGGATTTAATGAGCGATTCGTTAAAGAACATTAACAGGACAAGGCTGCAGTTAAACATCTCAACTAATGATGGGGCTTTTTAAGACAAAATAAGTCAAACTGATTTTGCTTGTGCATTCCAAAAACCATGATTCCTAATAAGTTCAAATTTAGAATTTAATTGTATACATCACCTCAAGCTTTAAACACCTTGCCAGACTTTTACTGTTCCTTATCATTTTGATGTGCAAGGATGTTTTGGTACTGTATTTGCTCATTTATTCAGAAGATATTTATCTTAAATAATATCCTTTTTTTCTTCCTCTTTGACAGCATTCATTACCAATATCACTTATTATTAGTCAATTCTTTATAACTTAATTGAGTCAGATACAGAAATCAATGCTAAAATGGGCCGATTCATGATATTTGCAATGCTTATTTTCAACTGATTATAATTTCAATGGGCTAGCGGAAAAGACTTTGACCTATTTTTACCTATTTTTAAATCATTTTGATTAAATGGACGACGATTGTTTTCCCATGTCCACAAAAGTGCCACATTAAGGAACTTTTGATTGGTGTGAAATTGTTTATGATTTATGGGGAATATAAAAAAGGAGTGATTTTGTACACACACTGCGACACACGTTTATGTTCAAACGTGAATTTTGCGTGTATGGTCTTTAAGTGATACTATCACTTATTACAGTAAAAGCTTTCTCTCTGCTGGGTTAATTTTTTTGGTATAGTGCAAAAGCGACAACCTGCCCTGTTGTAAGATATCAGTGTATTTGCTTCATATGCTCCTGTAAGCCCGACTAAATCGGTCCAAAGACGGTATCCGATAGAACGGGTGAAGGTCTCTGCGAGTTACTGTCTTTCCACGTGGCAAAGTAATTTAATTCCATTTAAGCTTTTATCTGACTCCATTTTATCACAACCTCGAATTTAGGTTAGATTGCCAATTGGTTAGCAATACATTTGATTATTCTATTTAACTCTTAACTTTATATATTACTCGTTCATTAGGAATCTATGTCGCTCAGAGAGTCTCGTGCCGGCCGTATTTATACGCGGATCTCACGATCACAGACTCGCCAGTCTGATCGATACAACCAGAGGTTATGACTAAAGCAGTTCAACAATGCTGCACACACTAGATATTGTTAAAAAGTACCCATGTAGCCCCCTACAGTCGCCCATATAACAACTTAGTTAAAGCCCAAACAATAACCAGAGGTTATGGCTAGTACATTAAGATAATGCCACTCCAAACGCTGCTATTATCTCAATAGTATTTTTATCTAGCCCAGTAGCCCCCTATTGTGACTGCATAACAACTTAAAGTCAAGCAGTTAGTCAGGAATCTAGAATCGGAATCTCACACTACATCTAAACTGGGATCTAATATGTACTTAACCCTGGACGCAGATTTGCAGAAACATCACTTAATCTACTTGAGAAAATAATTTCAGAGTAATTCAGAATAAAATCAAATGTAACAATTTATTATGTGAGCTAAATGTATCATGCCAATTTCATAATCTAAGTTTAAAGATAATAAATACAAAACATCAGATGCTCTCGAATAAAGAAAGAAGATGCAGAGTGTCTTGCATACACTCCGCATCACAGGCTAATTTGAGTTACAAATCGTCCTGAGCCTCTTGTTGCATTTCTTTATATAGACAGAAACTTCTTTCACATGGAAACATTTGCTAACAATGGGAAATTGCATTCAGAGTTTACACATTTTGGGAGCAGAATGCCATTTGCATGGAAGACACACCCTCCTCTGTGTGCAAGTTATCTCTAAACTCTTAAAAACTTTATTACCTTTTGGTTTACCTCTTTGGGAATGAGACATTTGTACCAGTTGCACTGAGACATTTCAAATGATACCAAACATGTGTAATGGTATGATAATTATTCACATTAAACCATATAGATTTTTGAGTGAATTTTGGTGATCTCAGCATGAGAGAGAAGGAGTGGGGGAAGAGGGAAAGAGATGTATTCTTAGGTGAGACTTGCGTCTCAAATGGTGATGCTAACTTCACAAGAGAGTTCAAATGTTAATTTCCTTTGTTTTCTCAGAGAGTTGCCCTCTCTTCCAGTTCTTCCAGTTTTTCCACTCTTACACTCCTAACCTGGAAACTGTATCATAATGGAACTGTACAACATAGGTTTTAGTGGTAAAAGAATCCACCAAGATTTCAGAAAAGTCATGGTGTTTTGAGAATTTGTTTTGTTTTTATTAGCATAAAGTCACTTAAATGAATGACAATTGTAGCTAATGACATCAAAATTACAAAAAATGTGAAAGTCTGTTGCAGCCAGTGAACCATTCATTAATGATTATCATTCCATGGGTTGCGGTACAGCTTTAAGCACTGGAAGAAAAGGTAAAAAAAAAAAGAAGCTCATTTCAGTTTCCATTGCAGTCATCCCTATTTCAGCCTTCTTCATTTCCTCTTTCCCCACAAAATTGCTCACACTGCACGATCCACTACACACAGTATAAAGAGCCCTGGATCCCCACAGCACATCTGATATGAAGAAAAAGCCAAAAGCAAAACCTATAACATTCATCCTTCCATATTAATACAGGACAAAAAGGATGAGAGCTTTGATCTGAACAGGAAGGTTGAGCTGCTCAGCTTTTTAAAAAGTGATGCAGGTTGATGGAGCCCGTTCTGATCACCCGAGGGAATCCGCCGGGCCGCATTACAAGAGCTCTTGAATTTCCTGCATGTTCTCTGTGGCTACCAGCAGAAAGGCTTTCATTTTTTTTCCGTTTAAATACATTCTTTATGAAGTTTTTTTTTCTTGTCTTTTGTGAAGCCGTTGAAGTTTTAGAGATTTAGTGAGTCACCATGAAGCTTATGTGCTTCAATATGGGAACACCATCATATCCCGTTTTGGAGTAAGACAAATGATTATGACTGTCTTTCCTTTATGGACACATGTGACATTCAAAGACATTCGCAATACATTAAAAACATGCTTAACCCTCACTGAAAAATCATCATGCATCATATGGAAGAATCACATTCTATTTTGGAAAGAAATTCATAATGAAATTCATTATGAAAACACAAAAATCTCTGTTTGACTGGGGAGGTTTATTGTACGAACAACAATATGGAACAAAATTGAACCTACAACCTGTGTTATAAGCCTAGATGTTTGACAACACAGTGTTTGTGTGGATTATAGAAAGTCACTCATATATCCGTATTGTATACATTTAAGTTGTTCTTGCAGTTCAACTGGTAAAGTCGCAATGGCAAGGTCAGGGTTTCGATTCACAGGATACAAACAGGCAAAAATGTAAACCTTGAAAAAAATCATATTATCGTGAATAATTATCATAATTTATGCAATTAACATTTCAAGTTGTCACAGACAAAATCCAGAGCAATAACAGGTTCTAGCTTAAAAACCTAGCAAGTAGTGGCCATTAACACAATAACTGGATCATTGATTTGAACTTGGTACTGAACTGAATTTGATTCATAAATGAATCATTATTTTGAATATGTTCTTGAGTCACAATAAAGTAAAGGGAAATCTTAAAAATAGCTTAAAACACATGTGCCAAGTTCGTAGAAATAGACTAATAGAATTTAATGGATTAAAAAATTTCATGTGATGTAACAAGTTAATTAACATATTTTATTTACATCTAGACTATATCTTCAAAAAAGTACTTTTCAATTTAAAGTTTTATATATATATATATATATATATATATGCAAAAGCCTCTAAGTGCCATCTGAAAGTTTCTTCTAGAATGATCATTTTTATAAAGCTTGTATATTTAAGTTAAGTAATTTCACTTAAATGACAATTAATAGGTAATTTGCATTGCCAATTAAGTGAAATTATTTAACTTAAATATACGAGCTTGATAAAAATTATCATTCTAGAAGAAAATTTCAGATGGCACTTAGAGGCTTTTGCATCTGAACTCTTCATATATATATTAATTATTTATTCACAATATGTCATTTTGGGGAACTACACCACATAATATTTTACAACTAATCTCACCTTGTCATAAAAAGTCAAATTATCTTACATTTTTAGAGGTTTACTGACCTTGACTGTTTAAAATATTGTGACCTTTGAAAAAAAAAATGCTCTACTTTCGGAAGCTCTGTAACTGATTTCAGCCAGCGTGGGTCAATTTCTGAGACTTATATATACACATGACCATACGCTCTCAAAATGACATCTTCCATTAACAAACGTGCTATCAGGGCTCCATCTGTCCTTATGTTCAAGTAAACCGTCTCTGTCTCTGTGGGGGTTTTGTTCTTTTTTTTTTCTGAAGAGCATTTCTGGATGAAAGATACTATGTACTATGAATATCTGGTTAGGGGTTGTTGGTTTTCATATTATTGCCAATCGCATTGCAATTTCCTGCTCACAGCTTAAAGGGGAGGAGACCCTCCTCACGCGCCCTGGGGTTGTGTGCGCTAAATATTTTCATGTACTGCTACATTGATTTAGCATCATAGTCTACAGTGCAGTACAACAGATTACTGGTCACTGCAAATATCAAGCAATCAGTGCTTCAAAGGTCGATGTTTTATAGAATGTTTAAAGAGAACACTATCAATCTTCTCAGAATGTCTTAACACATGACCCACACATTCATATTCACAACAATAGATAATTCAGCAGGAGAGCTTTAACAGTAATATTCCCACAATGCAACTTTAAAAAGAACACTGTATCCAAATGGGGCTTGTTATGATATATCCCCATAGATATTATATTATTTCGTACAAATTTTCACCATTGCTCTTGGATCAACGTGAAAATAGATGGCTAGCTCAAGAGTATAATGGTGTTAGATAACAGGTTGTAGGTTCAAAACCAAGATTTCTCCTGGGTTTTGAAACTAGAACCTGTGTTATGAATTTAGATGTGTGACGATACAGCATTGGTGTGGATTATAGAAAGTCATTCACATATCATGTATTACAATATTTAGGTTATTCGTGTCATTAAATTTGTAGAGTATGGCTCTAACACCAAGTTGGGCTCGATTCCCAGGATACAAATTGGCAAAAAAAAATTAAATATAATTATCTTGAATAAATATCATTGTTAATGCAATTAACTTTTTAAGTTAGTACAGACGAAATCCAGAGCACTAACATGTTCTAACAATGCTCAAGTAAAATTTAATTTCTCTTTTGCTTATACACAATCCATATTCAAACAAGCAACCAAACTTAACTTTTGAGTTTTACCTCAAAAAATCGATAGGCCTATATGATAATATATTTTAAATATATTTAATAATAAAAATGTATAATTCTATTATTCGTTTATGAATACTGGTAATAGATTTAAAGACATAGTTAACCCCAAAAATTTAAATCTGTCATCATCATTCATTATGATGAAACTGTAACTCCATGCAAATTAGATTTTTTTGATGATGAAATAAGTGTTATTGGCTGATATTTGGAATTTAAAATCTTAAAATGATACTGAATGGCAAACATGGGGCTCCAGATTGTATGTTCTGCATATCAAAAAGCTCAGTCTCCTAACAAAAGTTTGAAGCAAGGAAAAGTGATGCATCGCTTTTGAGAGACATCGAGTGAATTAAATTGCCATACACAGCCTTCAGACTCACACTTGGTTGCTTTTGAAATTAATTTCCATGGATTGCCCTCATTAAAACCAGCGACGAGAGTTCAGTGCGGTTGAAGTCTGTAGTGGAGGCGACTGCTTGACTAACATTACGGCTGGAATAAACGAGACCTTTTCAGCATGAGGCCGTATGTACTAACCCTTCCCTCCTACTCTCACACTTCAGCTAACTCACTCAGTGGTTTCTACATGAGTAATTGGCTATGGGTGAAGAAAACGATCAAACACCTGAGCAGAATCAAAATGGCCACAGTTCTTTAAAAAAATAAAAATAAACATGTTTACGCAAGCTAGAGTTGATAATGAGACAGTCCTGTGGAAGATAATTAAAGTTCAGTAAAGTGCATGGCCTTATTTAGTTAAAAACAGTTTATCTGTCAGGAGTGTGAAGTTATTGAGTTCAAGTGTATTTTTAGGAGTCTGGTTTTATCCCTTAAAGGCTAATTAATATGCATAATATGCTGTGCATTTACAAAAATATATTGCTTAGAACTTTTTATTAAATAGTTGGCAAAAGTACAAAATAATGATGCAAGAATAAATATTTCAAACACTAGTAGGGCTGTAGTCAAGTCCACCAATGTGCGAGTTGTGCATTTCCTTGCTACAAAGTCAGATACTGTAAACAGGATGTCTAATACTTGGATAACAAAGTTGCATGAGGACTATGCTGGGTGGCTAAAGTTAACATTAATGCATAGTTCTTGTGGACATATATAAGGCCATGAATGTCAAACAGTTGCATTTCCTCAAAGGGACCACAAAGTAATTTTCTAACTGTTTAAAAATAATAAATAAATAAAATATTACAATATCCAATGGACCAAGACATTGTATTAAACACATCAACAGAGCCCAAATGTCTAGATTTATATTATTAGATTTATTATTGATTATAATTATAGATTTTTATCGATTTCAATTTGTTTTTTCGTTGGATCGCAAATAGGTCTATCCGTGTGTGATATTAAAATTGATCACAAAAAGCGTTCTCAGTTGAAACAAGTTAGTCCCAATAGTTCTGTCCCAATAGGGCTGTGTAATAGATCAAAATAATCTCAATGTCTTAGCTTGGTATGTAGGAGTAGGTTTATCATTTTTACCCAGTGAGAAAAATGTCTTGATATCTTGAAGAATACTGTACATATATCTTCTGTATTAGGGTCCTGTCACCTTGGTTGGTCTTGTGCTTGGTTTGGTGACAGGATCCTGACACTCATGTGTTTGTCTTGTGTTCGTGTGAGCATATGGCTTTGGAGCTGCACTCTGGGTCGTGCGCTCTTACTGTATGACGGTGTCTTGAGTGTTTGGGGGATGGTGTCTAGATTCTGACACTTCGGTCTAGTCTAGGTTCACTTTCGGTGTCAGGGTCCTGACATCCATGCTCCGTGCACTTCTGTCTGTCTTGTGTCTTGTTTTCTGTTTGGGCACATGGCAGATGAGGGTTTTTGTCTGATATGTGCTCTTCTGTCCTGTGTGTTTGTGAGAACACAGGGCTTCTGCATGTTTGTTTTGCCATGTGCATTTGGCATATGGCTTTTTGTTTGTTTCTGTTTTCCATGCGCTCTTCTGTCAGTCTTTAGTCTTGGCCCGACCCCACTTGTAACCTGGGCATTGGTTCACTTGCCCCACCTGTCCTCCCTCGCTTTGTGTCTTGTTTCCTTCTCTACTTGTGTGTTTTGTCCTGTGCTGGTTCATTGGTTTTTACCCAGTTTAGGGGTTTTCCGGTCTTGTCGGTCAGTTCTTCCAGTCCCAGCCTGTGTGATCCTTGCTGTTTCCCTGCCCTGGACTACGGGGTGGTTTTCCTTCAGGTTTTTTTTGTGTGTGTGTGTGTGTGTGTGTGTGTGTGTGTGTGTGTGTGTGTGTGTGTGTGTGTGTGTGTTTGTTTTTTTACCTTAAATAAAAAAGAAGTTTCACACTGTGTTTCAGTCCTCGCCATCTCTCTGCAAGACTTGCTTGTCTTTTGAACTACTCATTAAAAGGACCATTCATTAGATATATTCATGAATTGGACTACACTGGACGTGTGTGCAACCTGCGAGCACTACTTAATAGTAGGGTTGGGTATAATTTTATTTTTAAAGGAGGTCATATGATGGGTTTTCATGTTTTCCTTTTTCTTTAGTGTGTTATGTAGCTGTTTGTACATATGTATAAGATCTGCAAAGTTACAAATCTCAAAGTCTCCCACAAAAACTTACGTCACTAGGTGGAATCTGCATTATGCCGCCCAAATGTATACGCAAAGAAAGAAGGCGTGGCTTCATTTGTAGTATTTGGGTACGTTTACACGACAACTATATGCTTAAAACAGAGAAGTTTTTCCTTTGAGGTTTCCGTGTACAAACGATCCCCATTCACACGGATCCGCAAAAACTACTAAAAACGCTGTATTCTGCTGCCAGGCCATTAGATTGTGATGAAACACTATAGCCTGAACACTTAATACGCATGTGCATGATGTCATCATCTTCAGAGATCTGGGTTTTTGTTGTTTACACGGAGACATTAAAATCACTTTTTCTGTGCCAGCGCTTTGGATGTACAGGATGTGCAGCACAGAAAACAGCGTGCAGGACTTCTTGCGCTTGAATGTTTAAAGTCCTATTACAATGCACATAAAGGAATCGATAAGAGGAATCGAAATTTTTATTTTATAACAAGATTTTCCACGGATGGATGGATGGACCGATCCTGAAGTCCAGGCACTTCTCAACCTTTATGCTAATGAAGACGGAGAATGGGAATGCTCTGACATTCTCAGTGCCGTCAAAATCCTGCACAACAACCAGAGCGACTGGGAATATGGCAACGCGTCAGCTTCTCGTTCCTGTAGTGGCTGGACACACAATTATTCGTTATATTTAATGAATAATCCAACAAGACCCCTCGCAACAAATCTAAGTGACAAGGTGTGAACAACCTCCCCAAAAGGCAGAACAGACCCCTGGTGGTTACCAAGGCAACAAAGGTAAACCAGCAAAGATAAGGTGGTTTACAACCCAAAGAATGTGGAGAAAGTGTTCGAGGTCAACGACATTCCTTATTGAAACAGACACATACATTTCCACAAGACATTGTGTGTATTATTACTGTTTAGTAAATTGTCTTTAGTATTGAATACTGTTTATGCATGCTTCATGCTTCACGTGTGCTTCAGAAACTGGCTTAGGCGAAGTGTTCGATAGCGTCGACTGACGATGCAAAGAAGTTCCACATCGAAAGGGAAATTTAGTTCTCAGGGGACCACCCAGGTGTCTAGTTCCTATATTTTGATGCAATCTCAGTGCTTTTTATCAGGCGTTGGGATGCCCTTCATTCCACCCTGGTAGAGAACACTACATTGCTGCCTCCATATTATTAGGTAACATATTTAAAATTGTGTGTTCTAATTAAAGGGATAGTTCACTTTGAAATTAATTTTTGGTATGTTTTAGCTTACCTCAAGGGTATCCAAGATGTAGGTGTCTTTTTTTCCGCAGTAGTTTCAATTTTGATATTTTTAGGTCAAACCGTTCTTGTCTGTCAGTCATATAATGCACATATAACGTGTGCGCAGACTGGAGCATAGATATATACACTAGATGTCGCCTTAAAGACATTCGTTCCAATGAACTGCCGAAGACAAGGCGACATCTAGTGTATATATCTATGCACCAGTCTGCGCACACGTCAGATCAGATCACTTGGACATGGCTGTGTATAAGCGGTAAAAACGATATAAATACTGTTCGTTTTCTCACACAAACCGCTCGTTTCGTGTCTTAGGCCATCAATGTGTACTTACGATGGGGAATTGTTTAATTTGGACGACGGGGAATTGTTTTAATTTGGACTCTGTGCATGCTCTTTGAGACAGTGACCATCGACCTGCATTATATGACTGACAGACAAGAACGGTTTGACCTAAAAATATCAAAATTGAAACTACTGCGGAAAAAAAGACACCTACATCTTGGATGCCCTTGAGGTAAGCTAAAACATACCAAAAATTTATTTCAAAGTGAACTATCCCTTTAAGCTTTGATTTCATACAAAACAAATCTAAAATTAAAATATTGTGTCTAGAATATAAGCAACTCAATATTAAAAAGTACTTAAACTCCAATCAGAAGATATTTAATGAAACGTGATTTGGAGCAGGATTTTGGACCAATGATATTACAATGTGTGCCGTACTAACCAGCTTGTAAGATGTAAGATCCATCAGTGCATTTGTGGCTCTGATTTGTACAACATATTGTCTTTATCTGCACTTTTATGCACTGCCAAAGTGGAGCCTTTTGCAGTTGTACAGTGATTACATTTATATTTTCATTCTTCTGTCTGACTTACATTTCAGTTGAAACTTCAGGCAGTCCTCTCTAAAGGCATAATTTGTTTTGGCAGCAGAGGAAACACTGGCCTATACATGGTGTACAGTAATGAATAAGTTAAGTAGAAGGGCTGGCTCTGACTCAGCCACAGATGGTGACCTCCTTCCCAGACAAAAAAAGAGGAAAGACTAATGGCTAAACATATTACCCATTAATAAGAGTCCTCAAGAAAGTCTCCCGCCTCTATTGTGTTTGAAACACTCTTCTCTCTTACAGATTGGCAGCCATTTTACTGGGCTGTTTACAATTCCAGAAGCCAAATGATGAATGATGCCATTTTTCCTATTATTGTTTTTTTGTATGACAGTATGAGAAACCAAAATATATAAATAAACAAAAAAGGCTGTGGCAAAGCAGTGAGGCAGGTAATTGCTGCGAAACTAATTAGCTAACTACTCAAGGACAGCTTGGAATGGGAAAACAAGGAGGAGGTGCTGTGTCACCAAAAGTAATTGGATGGAAAATACTCGGGAAAGTGTTGTGTAAACAACTGAAGTGGGGAAGTTCAGAGAAGGACCTGGCAAGGTTGAAGATTAAACGAATTAATGAGTGTGAAGGGGCGCCATCAACAACCTGGGTGCTGTTCTCTCTTACAACATGAGAATCGACTGAGGCAAGCCCCAATTACCGTTCCTCTCTCAAAGAGCTCATGCGGCCCTCTGTTTCAAAGATGAGTAGGGTAAGAATCTGTGTCAACCGAACAGAATGAAGAACAAAGATGTGTTGTGTGTCAGATCCTAAGAAGCCATTTGAAAATGCTCCATTTCTCCATGAACTGTATCCACAGGCCAATTATTCAGTCCTCAGGTTTGAGTTTGGTTAAAACTTTTTAAAACAAACAGAATAAAAAAAATAAAAAATCGTTTAAGAACTGTTATCTGAAAGGTTATTTTGGAAACCAAAAATGGTCCCAAGTTGGCATCCCTGCAAAAACTCATTTTTGAAATCTTTATTTTTAAGAGTGTATAATGATCTTTGCTCATTTAAAATAGTTCCTGGCAACATTAAAGTAGTTCATTTTTCACAAATTCATATTACAGAAGAAAATCTTAAGTTGATTTAGGATTCTTATCCTATCTTACAAAATCTCATTTTATCTGTAGTGAGGAAATCTTATCGAGTTCGGTAATCAACTCTCAGGTCTGTTACCAAGCAACCAACGACACGCAAACAGCTGCTGTGAAGTAAAACGGAAAAACTAGAGATTAAAATGGAGAAACAAAAGTGGTGTTTTTCATTAAGTGAACTTTTGATAACCTTGGTAGAAAAGGCAAAGCCTAATCCTTTTATTTCATAGGAGTCTGAAATTATTTGTCAGAGTTTTGTCGTCAATGTGCAGGACATCATTTGGGTGTTCACATAGTCATCAAACATCTCTGTTCTTAATCTTGTATCATTAATAAATGTGACATCATTCTCAGACAGGGCTATTATTATGTGATTTTTACAGTAATAATTAATTTCACAAATAATTTTGAAGTTAGGACACCATTGGGGTTGTCCTAAAGTTACGACAGTTTTTAGGATTTTTTGTGGAGTTAGGGCACTTATGTAATACCCTTTTCTTATTCATAGTTAAAATAAGATTATGCACTTAGGAAATGTCATTTTGTAATAGCTTTTGTCCTAAATGAGGTCCTAACTGAAATTGCCACGGTTACCAAACAGATAAGATAGGATTCTAAAGTTAGGATCTTTCTGTAATGCGCCAAATCTTTGATTTGAAAGCCACATTTCTAACATTTGTAAAACCGTGTTTTTCCATCTTAAAAATATTTCTAAATTGTGACATATGCTCTCAATGTAAAATGCAAAAAGGTTCATTCATGCTTACATGACCTCAAGGCTAGATTATTGTAATGCTTTACTGGGTGGTTGCCCTGCATGCTTAATAAACAAAACTCCTTGGTTGCATTGCAATTCTGCATTGGCTCCCTATTAAACATCGCATACATTTTAAAATCTTGCTGTCTACTTATAAAGCCCTGAATTGTTTAGCTCCTCTGTACTTGAGTGAACTCCTATCGCATTATAGTCCATTATAGTCCTTCATGTCCACTGCGATCATGGCCAGTTGATATACCTAAAATATCAAAATCAGGCAGTAGATCATTTTCCTAACTCTGGAACAGTCTCTTAGCATTGTTTAGGAGGCAGACATAATTTGTCAGTTTAAATATTGATTAAAGACCCATCTCTTTTACCTGGCAGACATAACACACTATCACATTTCAATAATTCAAATCCCTTAAAGGATTGTTAGGCTACATAAATTAGGTCAACCAGAACCAAGAACACTTCCCATAACCAGATAGCATGTATTCAATGAAACAATGTTGACTCAGTGTTGATGCGTCAATGCTAATTGCATTGAATTAACGTTACAAAGTGATGTTGCTTTAGTATCACTCTTGCACCCTCACTTAATGGTGAAGCAATGTTGAGATGTCAACCAAAAATCAACGGTAATAGTATTGATTCAACATTACAAAGTGATATTTGATCAACATCACGTTTGCACCCTCACTTAATGTTGAACAAAAAAATCAACGGTAATGCTATTGAATCAACATTACACTATGATTGATTCTACATCACTGCTGTTAAATTAACACTGAAATTAACAAAAATAATCTTTGGTAATATGGTTTGATCAATGTTACAATGTGATGTTGATTCTAAATACATTGTTGAAACACTGAAAATACAACTGAAAAGGAATGTCAAACAAATGTTGCCATCTGATGTACCAAATTAATGTTGAAACAACATTAATATTTCAACTACCCTTCAATGGTGCGTCATCAAATTCCGGACCATTCCAAAATTTGGTGAAAACCTTTAAATATTTAAATGACACCTTTCCAGTTGAGCAGTTGAGTCAATTTATTTTATTCAATCAATGACAGACATATATTAAAAGATCATTCTTTAAAAAAGAAAAGGGGAGAACTAGGACAAAAGCTTTTTAACCTTTAAAAAATAAAATTGGCTTCAGAAGTCTGTCATAACTACAGGTGGTCCAATGGTTCAGGTTTTTAAAAATCTGTCTTACGTCAGACTACTGCCTCATTTCCTTTGGGTTCTCTGAAATATGAAAAAGAAAGCATGATGTTACTCAAGAGCGAGTCAATTCAGTTGTCATACATACATTCACATTCAAGAATGTTAATATACTAAACACAATATGATTCACTTTAAAAGAAAAAGTTGCTGAACACAAAATATTCTAACTACGATTACAGTATCGTTAAATTCTGTTTATTTAAAGGTCCCATGACATGAAATTTTCACTTTCTGAGGTTTTTTAACATTAATATGAGTTCCCCTAGCCTGTATATGGTCCCCAAGTTTCTAGAAATTTCAATCGGTGTAAATCGAGCTTTTGCTATCTTTCTCTGCCTTTGAGAAAATGGAGGCTCATACGCGCTGATCTTGAATCTCCTCCTTATGACGTCATAAGGAGGAAATGTTACCTCCCCTGTCTCTGCTTTGCCCGCCCAGAGAATATATTTTCCGCCCATGAGAAAATGCGCTAGGAAGTAGGAACGCGCGCGCGATTTTAGTTTGTCCACGAGAGATATCATGGCTTTTGAGCAAGCGAAGCATAACAATTGCTCAATAATTGGATGTACAAATGAACACCTAAGGGTCAATACAGAGCTGGGCTTGCTGAACGTCTGAAACTAAAGTCTGGATCACTCTCTTTGGCTCAGCTACACACCTCGGACAAGTAAGTCAACTAATGATATATAAGTGTGTTCCTTTACTGTTTATGGTTACCTAGATTGTTACACGTAGAATGTGGCTGTAACATTAGCTATGCAGTTTATGTGTGTGAATACACATACTGTAACGCGAGTGTTGTACACTTCTTTGTTATTTGGATAACCGTTTTCCTGTTGGTTATATGGCACGCGCGATATCCGCATTTTTAAAGATCGCAGAGCTTGATGTAATTGTAATAAGATAAATTACAGACGTTACAGATCTCTCATGAAAAGGCAACAGTAGGTTAGCGTTAGCTACATGATAATAACTGTAAACCATCCGAATAAAGTACCGTATCCAGACATAATATTTTAAACTAACCATTCGGAAACGTCCTGCTGGAGCCGCTGAGTTGCAACTTCTTCATCCGTTGCTTCTCCATCTGGATCAGATTCTGGGTCAAACTGAAATGCTTGAACGACTGCGTGTCTTCGTGCCATTGCAATATATCCAACGTAAACATGCACGCCACGGTACCGTTGCGCAAGGTGGTCAAGGCCACACCCACCCTCCACCTTGCGCCGCCTTTCTCCTCCTCATTATCATTTAAGGCTACAGACACCGAAACGGCCCGTCTGAAGGAAGCTCATTCTGGGACTGGCTTGTAGTGGCTATAATTCTGCACCGAGGCTGAATTTTTGGAAAGAGATTTAAGATACAGTACTAAGGACCACTAAGGCCTATATTAAAGCCTACAAAAAGTAGCATGTCATGGGACCTTTAATTTATTTTTCTAAAATCTATTAATGCTTCAATATCAGAAGAAAACACTATGGCAGGGGTGTCCGATTTTATCTCCAGCCCTAATTAAACACACCTGAGGCAGCTAATCAAGGTCATTAGGATCAATGAAAACTTCCAGCCAGGTGTGTTGGAGCTAAACTCTTCATGAAGAGGAACAAACACCTCTGAACTATAGCCATTAACTATATCTCAGTTCATTTTCTTTGAAAATACATAGCATTCAAGTAACAAGTAAAGGGATAGTTCAGCCGAAATGAACATTTTGTCATCATTTACTCACCCTCAAGTTGTTCCAAGCCTTTCCAAGAGTTTCTTTCTTCTGTTGAACACAAAATAAGATATTTTAAAGAATGTTGGTAACCAAAAAGTTGACGGTGGCCATTGATTTCCATAGTAGGAAATTAATACCATGGAAGTCAATGGCAACCATCAACTGTTTGGTTACCAACATTCTTCAAAATATCTTCTTTTGTGTGCAGCAGAGGAAAGAAATTCATACAGGTTTGGAACAACTTGAGGGTGAATAATTGATGGCATAATTTACATTTCGGGCTGAACTATTCCTTTTTAAGCTGCAGATTCACCTTATGTAGACCTTAATCTCTTTAAATATCACAAAATAGCCATGTCAGTCACTTTCTTAATAAATACAAGATGTTATTGTGTTTCAGTGGAAACAAGCTAAACTGAATGGAAATCAGTTACATTTCTCAAATTTAATACAAATTCAGGAATATGAATGTTTATCTGATTAAGCAGTGATAAGGCACAGGATATCATCAAGTCCCAGGTCAGGTGATTATGCTGTCGACTCGGTGTATGATCAATGTCAGCATGATCAGGAGGATGCTTTTTTTAATTGTCCATCTTCATCTGCCTTCACTCCTACTAAAGGAGCAATGTGCTCTGCATGCAAGCACTGACGGATGTAAGACATGGGCTATGTTTGCAGTGTAACATTCTTGCTCATGCTCATGTCTCCTGCACTTCAAGAAATCTGTTAAATGACGTTAGAACTTTATTCAGGAAATTCCTAATAAACTTTACTAAAGCAAGATGCATTTAAGAATGTAGAAAAATAGATGCTCAAACACTTTAATAACTTTTTAATCTATCTAATTACAGTGAGTAACAACACAAATCAAATGCAAATAAGCACGCAAAACAAAGGAACAGAGAAATAAGGTAGACGCACCATTGTTTGAAACTGTGCTAGAGAAGTCAAGTATGTCAGGTGCTTCAACAAACAAGACTTCTGTTTTCTCTATAATGAGGAATTGCACATGCAAAACCAAAATGGGCGTTTACCAATCAATTTCAAACTACAATAAATGTTTTTCAACCATTTTCAACAGACTTGCTAAAATCATGAAGGCCCACCCTTAAACCAAGCAGTGGATTAGAGCAAATCGGGTAAAGTGGTTGAAAATGCCCATTGTGGTTTGAAAACGCCCAACTGATTGAGAAACACCCACTAGTGTTCTGCAGAGATACATGCCTGAATTATCTTGTGCTCATCAACAACAAATCACTGTTAGTTCAATGTCACTGTCACTGTCTCCACCCGTGTGTGCTGTTGGCTTTCATCAAAATTTCAATGCTGATCCAACACACTTTAAACATTGAAATGTCAACCTCAACCAAAATGATGGTTTGGATCAAAATTCAACATTGTATCAATGTCATCATGCTATCTGTGATAACATCCGATGTACTTGTTACATCGTAAGAGGAATGGCATCTACGCTAATATTAGTCTGTCTCATTCTTATCCTGAGGTTACTGTAGTCAGCTAGATCCGGTCCATATCCAGAGCAGATGGTGGACCTGCATCCTGAGGCAACCACAACACCCCTAAAAGTCAGCAGAGACCATGACAACTATATAAGCCCTAGAGAAAGATCCCCTGTGAAGGCCTCGTCGACATGACAACCCTACATGTATTGTACATGTAATGTACAATATCTACATGTAAACCGGACAGAATGTCTAATTGGTTAGGAACAACATGAGGGTGAGTACATGATGACAGAATTTTCATCTTTGGGTGAACTAATCCTTTAAAAATTAAAGACTTTGATGATTTTGAGAAAAGCCTCAGGGTTTCTCTCAGAACACTCAGTTAAGCAGCCAACATGAAGGCTAAGAACATTTTTATTTTATTAAATTTTTTTAAGAAAAAGCTATCTTTTTATTTTAACCCCTATAGTTTATGTATTTCAATGTGTTCCCAAAGCTTGTTGGCAGGGACAAAATCCCAGTCACCTCTCTCTCCAGTTAAATGTTTTGACAGTTTATTTTTTTTTCATTGTCTCTGAGAAACCTTTATTGCATGACCACATCACATTTAGTTTAACTGATCCGAAGGGGCTGCTCTGTCATTTCCCCCTTTCATCTTGCTTCCCAGACCCTGACACTTTAATGTCAACATCCATTTCATAGCATCTTATCCTTAACATTGAATCAGGCTTTCACACTGGAAATCTTTACACTCAAACCACAATCATGGTCAAAACCAAGAGGAAGCAGTGCAAACAAGTACTTCAGTCATGGATACAGATGAGCAATCAATCTATATATATATATATATATGTGTGTGTGTGTGTGTGTAGTCACATAAGTAACATTTTACAAGGCAGTTAAAAAAAAAAAAAATATATATATATATATATACACAGATACACTATTGTATGTATTGCTATATTTATGTGTTAATCCCAATTTGCATACTATCCATACTACTATAGATTAGGAAGGACAGCAATGTGATACTGTAATATGAATAAAAATGCAAGTATTAAATAAAATATTCAAAAACAAAGTGTTAAATAAAATGTTTTAAAAATGTCAGGGAATTGTATACATACTTTTCAGGACTGAATGAATGTATGTTTACACATATAATAAATAATGTTATTTTAACTATTTTAAACGGGTAAATGTAGAAGCATGCACATAGAGTGCTGCAGTGATTATGTACTTTTGTAGGCCAACTCGTAAGTTAGCATCACCCTGCTTCCCATTCAGTCTTTCATGTTCAACGTTATGTCGGACTGACGTCATGGGGTCTTGCCTGGGAGCCCAATCACCTCCAAGTGGTAACAAAATGAGCCTGTGAACATTGCCCAGTGAGATTTACATGCTGAGTCACATCTACACTGTATAAATAGGACCGGCATTACACACTTCATTCATATTTTGCTTCGGAACCGAGTGGTTGCACACCGATCGCTCTTTCCAACTCACCTCTACTGAAGAGTACATTTCTAAAGAGTAAACAACAGCAATTTCAATCGTTATTAGGAGAAAATTTAGAAAACAGCAATTTTATTGCTACTTTGCCTGCGGCTAGTCGTGGGATCTCTCTGCCGGTGTGATGGCGCATTCCAGGGGTGTTCGCTTTCAACTTGCTGGCGTGGGTATATGTATTTCAATGTGGGCATGGGAAGCACCTTGAGTCTCATTTCGGCGCTCCGGATGACGATCGGATGAAACTGAGCTGCCCCCTCCGGGGTGGTTGTTTACACTGAATCGGATTCAGAGTTGACGGCCATGTTTTCCCGAGCCGCAGCGGGCATCAGGCTCGAGTGGAACCCTCCACCGTGTCCTGAGTGCTCACGGTTGGATGACTGGTTCCTGGGTGCACTCCGTGCGCTCTGTGTGACCGTCTCACTGAGCTGTCGCCAAACATTGAGCCCGTGGTCGGAATGGAGACTCCATCCCCAGGCGGTCCAGCTGATTTGGATCCGATTCGGGAATGCACAGGTAGGTGAAAGCACTGGGAGGAGCAGGCAGACAGAGGGAACGGGGAGCTTGTTGTCGGACCACCATAGCGGAGGAGCCATTGCCAGCTGCCAGGAGGCAGAGGAGTGTCGAGCCGTCCACTGAGGATGTCCAAAACCATTGCATAGCACCGCGAGTGAGAGCCTCTCAGCTGGTTAAGGACTGAGCACCAGTGTGTCTGGGAAACGGACCAAGTTTTTTTTTTCTCCTCTCTCGTCTCTGTCTCTCCTCATCCTTCCATCTCCTTTTCTCTCGCTTCGTCTGTACTTTCCCCCAAGGTGTTACGGCCACCGTCTCAAGGGTATCCCTGGCCTGCTGCGAGGGGCGATGGGGGTATGTGGCAAGCAGGGCGGAGCCAAGAGCCATAAGAACATGGCCGAGAGCCATGAGAACGGTGCGAGGCCGGTGTGATTGCTAATGAGCGTCAGCTGCGCGCCACACCGGTCTCGATTGTCTCATGGAGGAGCTCTGGATTGATGAAAGGAGGAGTGATGACAGTGAAGGACGAGAGAGGACCAGGCCTGAACTTTACGTTGTTTTGTTTATGTGTCGTACATGAGGGGCTGCTGCTTTTACTTTTGTTTTGTTGTTTGTTTCATATGATTTAAGTTTCATTGAATGTTTGCCGGTTTCCGCCTCCTTCTTCCCTAAACAACTAACCTTGAAACTGACACCCATTCAGAAACTTTTCGTGCTCAGCCAACTCAGATCCCATTTAGTCAGATAGATGATGGGGTCTAATTACAACCTAATACAGCCTTCCAACTCAAGTAGAACCAAAATCGGGGAGCAGAGAAAGAGTGCTTGTTTCAGATATAGGCTTAACTTGACCTTCCTTTCAGGGCTATCTCCATTAGGGTTGAATTAAGTCCACATCCCCTGTAAGGGGTAGGTTTAGTGTTTTTGTTTCAGATGCAAGATCAATTTAACCTTCATTGTAGGACTATCTAAATTAGGGTTGGATTATGCTGCGTGATATTGCAAACTGATATTTGTTATCATATTAATTTCATTTATTATCATAATCATAAACACACTGATTTGTAGAACAAATAGTTTTACATTTTATTGCACTTTTTTATCTTTTTTATTTATTTACCTAGTCCCGCACATTCACAGAAAATGACTCTATTCCGTGATGCAAAACAAAGGAATATATTAGGGGTCCCAGGGTTGGCTGAGAGACTTGGTGGGGGGTCCTGCAGAAAAGGTTGACAACCACTGGGTTAATTGATTGTGTCATACTGTAGCTACAGTATATATTAAATGCACTCTGACTTTTGTTATTATGCTTATGTAAAATAATATATAGTCATAAGATTCTTTCTTTTGGAGATGGGGTCACGCTTTCATTTTTTAGCATTTAGTGATTTTGTATTAGCACTAATTTCTAAGCACACTCTGCTTCTCTCTTTGTGTATTAATGGATTAAAGCAAACAAGCCATTTATGGAAAAAATACATATATTTCAAATGCTTTTGAACTGCATATGGACATCCATTAATGTGATCTTTTACATATTTAGGTCACTGCTCAGACAAATAACAATGTCATCAGTCTGAATGCCTAATGAATGAATGAGACCTAATGCATCAATGAATGCCATTATAACATACAAACGACTGTAGCCCTTCTCAAATTTTCCTGCCCTTTTTGTCCCACTAATGTCCTGTCACAGGATGTGTTGTGGCATCTGTGGCAGTTTGTCTTGGCAAGCCATCACTGTGCAGGTGGAGCAAAAGATTAAAGAGTCAGATGTTACACACTCAGAACACATGAGCTTCAAGGCCACAACAAGGACATAAATACTTTTCTCAACCTGTTCGCAAAAGGTTTAACTATGTTCTCATTCAGAAGACACAAGTACAGAATATAATTAACTAAAGCTGTCACAATGTGAACTCCAATAACACATTTATCCATGTGTAAACATTTTGTAACAAAACTGATGAAACACTAATCAGGGTAATACAAATAAGGGCAAAAAAACAACACCAGATATTTATTTGATACAGTGGCTAAATTAGACCACCCACCAACAACACATTTGCAGACACACATTTAATTTTTTGATGGGGATTACAAAATCAGTTGTTTTGTTATTAATAAATGCAACAACAGCAGAAACATTCAAATAATAGCATTAACAACTGCAGCCAGATTTGACCTACAACATAATGTTATCCACTATGTACTAGTTAAATACTGACCAAAATGTCTCGTAAAATTATAAACATAATATTCATGTCATAATACAGAAGGAGACAACACAGGTAAGTAGCGAAACACTGGTGTTTATTTGGCAGGAACCGGGGGCATGAGCAGGAGAGAGTCAATGGTGAGTAAAACTGTAGTCAGATAGTTTGTGGATAACTTAGCTTGATGATAACGGGTATCTTCTTGATGTGTTTGCAGAAGCGATGGCAAAACAGGAGTCAGACGAGCTGACTAAACAGTAACTTAAGTGTCTATAGTGTAGACAAGACTAGAAAACTGACATGAGGATGTTGACTGCAGATATAGTGCAAGCGATGATTGGGTGCAGGTTCTGTGTGTCAGTAATCGGGTGATTGTGATCGGATGGGCGGAGCTGGGTGATCTGGGGCATGTTCAAGTTCAAAACGGTGCGCAACGTTTTGCTACGGTTTCCGGGTTGAACGTCATGTTTCCTGGAAACGGCGTGCACCGGTGTGCAACGGGGTTTGAGATATGTTTTCTCTTGTTTGGTGGGTGTGTGAAAACTGCAGTCCAATCAGCAGCAACATGTATATAAAGCACGCGGTATTAAAGTGAACTCGCACAATGGGTTCAAGGAAAGTAATTTACAAATGTGTTCGATGCAACTCGGTATACGCAACAACTGAGGATATTAGAAGACATGTTTGTCGTAAGTTTTATTGTAAAAATATAGGATATCAACATGATGTAGTTGTTTATATTTTTAGCTTCATTGCAAGTGTATGACATTTGGTATAGAAATACAATGGTAATTAAGTGCTTTTCCTAAAAATGAGAAAGAAAATACAGGGTATTAAAACTACAAATAAAGTCAGTATGTGAGGCTAAATAGATGTGTTTTAGTCTGAATTAGGTAAGATGTGTGCTTCCATTTCAGTTTCAGCAATCCCTTCACTCGATTGGGATGTTCTCTTTTGTTCTGGGCGGCAAGTGCAGTAACTGTAACATCGGTCATATTTTGTAGCATTAAACACATATTTATACCGACTTCATCAGGCTCCGAAAATTCTTCACAAAGAACACAAAGAATGGCCTCCTCAGCTGCCATAGTTGCAACTCTTGCGTCATCAGAACAGTGTGTTCAACGCATCACCGTTTCTGTTTAAAAAACGTTGTGCAACGTTTTGTCGGGGCTGAACGCAGACACACCCACCAAACAAGAGAAAACCTATCTCAAACCCCGTTGCACACCGGTGCATGCCGTTTCCAGGAAACATGACGTTCAACCCGGAAACCGTAGCAAAACGTTGCGCACCGTTTTGAACTTGAACATGCCCCTGTTGTTGATGGTGTGGCAGATCCCGTGACAGATCCCGTGACAATTCCAGCCTTTAAACCATTTTTAAAAAACAGGATGAGTCAAAATGATTATAGGTATTTTATCAGCTCAATGAATAGTTCTAGATACCTTATCCAAATTCTTTATATTTTTAGAATGCATATTTGCTTATTTTACATTAACTGGTTAAAATGTACATCAGTGCATAAAAATGTGATCTGAGTTTCACAGACAAAAACTGCAGACAGACAGGCTGAATGAAAATGTAAATCGACTCTCTGTCAGTAGGTGGCGCTTATGGAACAGTAGAAATAGAGCGGTTTCCCCGGTAACCTCTGTAAACATAGCAGTGCTGATCAACACTACGCGTTACATGGAGGGAAGATGAAAAGAAAATGCCATCAAAACTTCTCAAGGCAGTCAGTTCCCCTCAGAGATACATTCATAGAATCATTCATACTTTAATTAATATAATTTCCCTCAACACTCGGTTGATAAACTCTCTCACTTGTTTTTGACATTTTTTCAAATAAAACGAAACCTACGCTGCATGCTGTGTGAGACTGTTGCTTTGCTTAATACTGGACAGTATTTCTACCAGAAGGGCAGGTGAACGTTTGCATGGTACTTATTCCGTTAAGTATGAACAGATGGTAGTGAGCTACAATGATTTGTGTTTAGCTGTATAGAAAAGTTATTTGGCTTAGGCCCTGTCCTTAGTCAGAATCCTGAGGGATGCAGATTCGGTTAATCCTGCCTGAAGTCAGGGGTGGAGTCTATGGATGGACAGGGGACAGCCTGGTGGTGGTGGTGGAGAGGATGGAGGGGAACGTCAGCATCATCAACTGCGAACATGAAACAGAGTAAATTGCATTGTGGTTTATTGTCAAACTGGTTACTGTTTAATCCCTAACCCTCAAACACCTTGGCAACCTCTCGAAAATCTTTAGCAACCCCTAGTTGGGGTTGGGGGGGACCACCAGGTTGGGAAACACTGTGTTAGACTCTGTACCAACTAAGCTACTGAAAGAGATGCTTCCAGAAGCCAGAGATCCTCCTCTTAATATTATTCATTTATCATTGTCATTAGGATATGTACCAAAAACCTTTGAGCTGGCTGTTATTAAACCACTTAATAAAAATAAAAAAACGCAACTTGATCTTAGAGAACTAGTTAATTACAGACCGATCTCAAATCTCCCTTTTCTGTTAAAAATACTAGAAAATGCTAGCCTGGAAATCCAGACCTAAATCTGAAAGATTAATGGTGTGGCATCGACTAATGAAAATCGGCCAGCTCGAGGGGCGGCACCAAGCATGCATTTGAAAATCTCACTGCACACAATTGGATAACACTACGACCAATCACAATAATAAACCCTATACGCTTAGCTACCAGCGGAGCTAACTGGTAGATTAGACTCTTGCCGTATACGGGTCGGCAAAACAGCAAAAACGTCCTTCTTGCAAAGGAACGATTCGAGCGCCATCTTCTGTTCCTCTTTTAGATAAAAAGCCAAGTCTAACTCGTTCACTGTAGCGGCCAAAGCCGTTTCAAACAACTGGTGTTCATCCATAGCCATCTTGCAATGTTTACTAATGACTTCGACGTCACAGCGCTGTCGTCATCTGTTTAGCTCGCCTCTGGCCCGCCTATATCAGATAACCCGATGTGATTGGTGCAGCTCGGATACAAGGGCATATTTAATGAGCATCATTACTCGACGCCAGAGTAACTCGCTGAGCAAATTCAATGTGTGCTCTCGCGAGAACTCTGGATTTCCAGGGTAAGAAAATGCAGTATCCTCACAAATATAAAAGTTCGGTCATGAAATTTTTCATCATGCCACAATCTTTTATCAAGATCCTGCTACTTGTCTACAAATCATTAATAAATCTTGTTCCTACCTATTTGACAAACTTAATCCACCCCTACACTCCCGCAAGAGGTCTAAGATTGGAGGGTAAATTCCTCCTCCAGATCCCTAGAACCTGCCTAAAGACCAGAGGAAGTAGAACTTTTAAAGTGGCTGGCCCCACTCTTTGGAATAACCTACCTAATCATATTAGAACAGCTTCCACTTTATCTAAGTTTAAATCCTGTCTTAAGGCGAGACACGGCAGGCAAAAACATAGATTTTTCATGCAGTGGTCAGTTTTGAGATTTTGGGCTAGTTAACTCCTTCAATATGTTCTTTCAAGCTGCTATAAAGAAAACGTTGAAAATATACATTAAGATGTTTATTTTATTACATTTTGTTTACTTGTGGCAGTAAGTTTCTCCCGAATTTACCAGGAAGTTAGCATTCAAACGCGACACGCCGAGATCCGTCTATTTACTGAAGTCTGTCATGACCGGTATCACTGTAAAGCTCTGAGTCTCCTGCACAACGCTATGTAACCCAAATATGGGCTTTTCCTTTCTATCAGTAACCAATCGTGAATGTCCAAAGGGGGATTTAAAGCTAACGACGATTTCTCATTTAGAGCTATTTAAATCTTTAACTGCCGTTTTCTCAAAATGAGTTTTTTGTCATTCTCCAGTAGAAACATCTCAGCCTATGTAGAACCTGTGTACACCAAACTCTCCAGTTATACACTTAGCAGTATTCTGAAGATATTTTCAGAGGGATTTGTTAATAAAACATTCCTGGCCTGATTTATGTGACATTTTAATAAAAAAAAGATGGCGAAAATAAATTTTTTATGGCTATGGACAGTATATTTTGATTCCCTAGGTAATGAAAGCATATATCCTGAAATCCCTCTGAGTTTTTATTTTCATCTTGTGTGTAAACAAAATGAAAAAAGAATTTTGCACCTGGCTTTATCATATGTTCAGATCTATCTACCGAAAATATAGGCAAAATCGTGCATATTTAATGAGATAATGCCTAATTTGCATAATTAAACACAAATTTGTGTAAGTAATCAACTGAGGAAGTTTCATGGTGATATCTATTATTTTAAAATTGTACCCTAGTGTCTCGCCTTAAAACTCATCTTTTTTCCTTGGCTTTATAGTTCTGTCTGGTTCTTATGGTGATTCTAATTGTATGTTTCTCATTTACTGTGTACCCTTATGCTTTTATTGTATAGCACTTTGGTCGGCCTGTGGCTGTTTTTAAATGTGCTTTAGAAATAAACCGAACTTGAAGTTGAACTTGGGTATATAAGGCGTCCAGCATGCAAGAGAACAAGAGATGCACTGCTTCGGCTCAGAAGAACAAAGCTGAAATGTACATTGTATGCTGGCCGCCTTATATACCCGTATGGGGTTTGGCCTTGCATGCAAAATTTGCATACCATTTTCATTGGCCATTTCTGATACTCTTAGAGGTGATTGGGGCTCCCAAAAGTGACCCCCAACCTGCCGGTTCGACACAATGTCAAACGTGACAGACAGAAAGGGAACTGTAAAATAACTGTATAAATGTAGCAAATTGCTACCTTATTCATTTTTGTATTAGGTTAGGTTTTGAACTTATAGTAAATTTAACAATTTTGAAAATCGTATGTAATGGTGCAAATTGGTGATACATAGTGTTTTGGTAGTGCTTGTCTGAATGAGAAAATAATTCATGTTATTTGAAAGATGAGGTCATTGAATGTGTGAAGAGTTTTGAAAAAATGGCCTAATGATTGTAAAAAATAAATAAAATAAAACCTTTAGGAGACTCATTTTGGAACATTTTGGATTGTTAGCCACAACAAAATAAATCCAACCATCCAGAGAGTTACATTCCATGTATTTGATTTAGGCTGTAATAGGCTTGTCGTTGAACAAGGTAAACAAACTCTATATTTTCTAGAAAGTGAGATCGATTATGCCATGAGAAGTTGTTGTGTCCATGGTATGCCACTCAGAATATAGATAACAGGAATTTGCATGTCTGTCCAGATGTTGGGAAAAGTTTATTTGATTTATAGACAATGGAGTTGTCAGCACGAGCCGTTTAAAAAAAAAAAAGCTGTTTATTTACTGCCGTGAGCAGATGCCGAGATTCTGGCAGTTTGAATAGTGATGATCAGACAAAGTTTTGCGCCACAGCTCAATGTGAGCTATGGTATGGAAACTAGAGATGAGGACATACTTTATTTTATGCAAGTGTTCCTAATAAATAAAAACGGCATAAAAAGGTAACATTACTTTTGAAAAAATATGTTTTAAATCATGTACACTCACAAAGACTCAAAGTATATATATATATATATATATATATATAGGGGAGAGCGGGGCACAACCTAACGCTTTTTGACTTTCTCAGTTTGTGTAAATCTACTTATGGTTCAGAGTATTTATTTTTTCCCACATTAATTTCCCACATGTCTAGTACAATTATGTGGTTTTGTTTTATTAATACAGTATATACTTTTTTCTTGACATACCCCGAAAGAATGGAAGTGAAATGTGACAACATGCCCCATAGGTTGGGTACATTGTAACATGTGTGGGGCACATTGTAACATAACATATGACAGCTTAAAATGTTATCTGATCTAAAAAAATATATATACAAAACAAACTAAAATATTTTCTAAATAAAATACAATTAAAAAACTTTTTCATATAAAATAATGGCCATTTTTAATAATTAAATATAAACAAATTTTTGAGTTTTGACTACGAACACATGAAAACACAGCTATACAACATAGTTCAAAACAAATAAATAATTAGTCATTTCTGAACATTGACTCTCAGTCTTTATTCACCTTTTTCTCACGTTTTCCCAATAAAATTAATAAAAGTATAGAATATAATAGCATATTTCTAATAGGGGCACATTGTAACGCAGTGTTACAACATGCCCCCGCCTGCACAACTGGGATTTAAACCCTGCTAGTGTCTTCTGCTTGTTAGCGAAGCATTAAAGAACTATCTCAACTGTTAAATAACATCTTAGAGATTAAAATAATATCAGATTTGTCTTATTTTAAATAAACACAATAAATAGAGATGAAAAATTAACTTAAGTAAGAAATTTACTTTTGCTATGATTTAATAAATGTCTATGGATATCTTCCAAAAAAATATATAATTTTGGCGGAAATTTTTTTTCTATATAGTGTTGATATGGCAACTAGTAAATACACAAAGTTTCGTCATCCATGCATGTGCGGAAGTATTTAAAACAAGCGTGTTACAACTAGCCCCGCGTTAGGTTGTGCCCCGCGCTCCCCTATATATATAAAGTATAATAAAATTGTCATGTGCAGGCAGACTAAGCAATCCAGGAGAGACGGATATAAATGCAGGTTTACTTTAATAATATAAATGAAGGTAACAACCAAGTAACACAAGGAAACATGGAGATAAAACTGAAAACAACTACACACAACATGCATGGAAGGACAACAACCGACAATGAACATAGGAAACACTGGGGTAACAAGCTAGAAACTGTCAGGGTTCTGTCACTTCTGTCTAGTCTACAGTATTTCTTGGTTTTGTGACAGAGCCCTGAAACTGTTTTGTCTTGCCTGTGCCTTGTTTCATGTGCTTTCATGTCATGTTTTGTCTTGTGCTGTGTTGCATGCAGCTTGTGTTTATCACTGGCTGTGTGCTTTCATGTTGTCATGTTTTGTGTGAACACATGGCTTATGAGTATTCTCATTAGCTGCGTGTTCATGTCTTGTTTTGTTGGGGCAAATGGCTGGTGATTGTGTTTTCTGGCCATGTGCTCATGTGTTTGTCGCATTTGGTGTGAGCACATGGGCAGCAAACACAATCACCAGCCATGTGTCCCAACAAAAAATGAGAATACTCATAAGCCATTTGATTGTCATGTGTTTCCTTGTGCCATGTGCTCTCCTGTTGATTGTATAACCCCGCCCATCTTGTTACCTGATTTTTGGTTCATTTGCCCCACCTGTCCTCCCTCTTTACCTGCCTTGGTTGCTCCCTATTTATTCTCCCTGTGCTTTCAGTCCTGTGCTGGATTGTTGGTTAATCTTACCTCTTGTGTCAAAGTCAAAGTCAAAGTCAAAGTCTCCCCCCTTGGGGTAGTTTTTTTCTTTCTTGTTTTTTATTAAATAAAAGCCCATTAGCTCAGTCCTCGCTCCTTTCACCACCCCCACACCTGACAGAAACACTAGAAACAGCCAGGAAATAAAACAAAAGTCCTGACAAGACATGGGGACCATATAATAAAAAATAAAATAAAGCTTTTTTATTCTACGTGGAGGCTGCCATTTCGAGATCACATGACCGGTCAAAAAATTATTTACAGCTTCATTTTAAGAAATTATCCAAAAGGCTTTAGCTCACATCATATGAGCCATGATTTTTAACTATTCTAATAACCTCTGATAATAAAGCTTGAAATTTGACCTATTTTGTCCATCTGAATTTCTAAAATTTTAAACTAGGATTTTTATTTCTTTTTCGTTTCTTTTTCATCTGAACATTTTAAGATGTAATTTTATAATTACATAATTTCACCTCTGAAAACTTCAGAACTGCCACTATCTAAAACACATCTATAAAAAACGAATGTCAAAAATAATTAGTTTTTTATGTCACATGTCTGGAATTTAACTACAAAATTAAAACCTAAAACTACAAAATACACTACAAAAACTATTGTCACTTCAATTTACATTTTCTGTAATTTTTCTAGCTCAATTGTTATTGCTAAAAAATAGTTGATTGTATTAGGGGTGTCGTTCTATGTAATCTAAATCCATTCACTAAATCCAAGAACTGAGGGCTTAAATACACAAGGATGATAATCAACAGAACAGGGAACAGGTGCAAAACGTATTATAAACCATTGTAACAAACGTTTTATTACCTGATGGGTCACAGTTATAGTGTTGTAAAAAATGCAAGCATTTACAGAGCTTTATTTTGAATTTCAATACTCATTTCAATACAATATGCATTTTGAAATAAACTTCTAAATGTCTGTTCAGTAGTCCCTATGTAACAGAAGACACAATTGAGTAATTTTGGTGCTACTAATGCGGTGATAAAAAGAAGTTGCAAATGTTGTACAAAATACTGTACACTCATCTTTGCACCAATAAAATGTGCGACACTTTCTGTTTTACTACCAACTTATATGTAATATTTAATGAATTAAAAGTGACAGTAGAATGTTTTCCAGAACATCTCACGATTTCAGGGCAAGTGAGTTCCTGAACATGATGCATTGAACATGAAAGGTAGTCAGTGGAAGGACAGTGATGTGTCAGAACTTATAAGTATTACAGTGACAGCTCTATATACAAGCAAAACATGAAGGCTTGTATCATAAATGTTTAAAAACTCTTTTTTTATATTGCCTCTGCATAAATTCGCTGGCTCCAGCTGAACGGATCTGACTCGCAGTGTGAACGTTGCCTTAGAGATAATTTGGGTTTAGTGTGCAGTAAGGGCACAGAGCTTTGACTTGGGACAGTCTTTCGCACTTACTTCCTGATTCGTGCAGGCACTCTCGAGTGGCCAAGACTGCAAGTAGGAGTATTTGGACAGGCCCTAAACAGAACATGACAATGAAACCATCAAACCAAACAAGAGAAGATCATGATCAGTATGATCATAAACATTGATCAGTAAATGCACATAGAGCACTCAAATTTGGTAAATGGATGCTCATGCTTGCTTGCTTGACAAGAGATAACCAATCAGGTTAATTCTTGCATGTCACTCCAGGGCTGCATTTCCCAGAAGCAGCATAAGCCTAAGTTGATCGTAGATACCATTGGTTGCAATTGTTCTACTACGATCAACTTATGCTTACTATGCTTTTGGGAAACACAGCCCAGCACTTTGAGCTTCTGCAAGAGCCATTGGGGTTTGTTCTTGTGCATCCAACACGAGGTTCTGTTGACCATATTTGAGTGCTTTGTGTATATTTATATTTACTTAGTCATAGTTTTAGATTCATTATCAACACTGTAAGAAAAAAATCACAATTTTAACGGTAAAAACTGTAAAAAAGCACTGGAAAAGATAGGTTAATTGCTTACCAGTATGTACCCTTACTATATACAGTGAAAAACTGTAGTAGCTCTCACAGGACATTTCATGTAATTTTACAGAAAAATACTGTTAAATGTACGGATTTTGGAAGTACACTGTAAAAAAAAAAAACGTACCGTTGCATTTACCGTACCTTACCGTAAAAAATAAACTAAAATTTACGGTAAAAAAACTTTAAAAATACGGTAGAAATATGTTAGTTTTTACGGCACTGAACTAAAGTTTATGGTAAAAAAAACTGGCAGCTGGTTGCAAGTGCTTTACCGTAAAAAATACGGTAGTAATATTTTAGGTTTTATGGCATTGAACTTCAGTTTATGGTAAAAAACTAAATAAAAACAAAAACCTGCCAGCTGTGGTTGTAATCTAAAAATATTGTATAACAAACCAATTTGTCATAAAAGTTATAATTGAGAATTACCAGAGGTTTAGATGATGATGTTTTATTTAAAATAATAAAGTCTCCAATGTGGAGATCAGTGTTTGCTTTAGTTGGGCTCTTGACCCTTGACTTTCTAAAGTTAGATTTTCTCTGGCTGCTTTAACTGTGTGATTATAAAACACATTCGTTATGGCATGAAAATCAGAAAGAAAATGTGATCAGGTGTTGCTGGCTATTTACTGAGGATGACATAGTCATCGTAGTGGCCTGATTCACTGATCTCATAAAGAGTCTTATCTTTCATTGTATGAGGAATGTTTAATACTAATATATTTCACGTTTTTGAGTATAATAGCTCTGTGACCCTACCGCATGCGAGCCAGCAGTGACAAACAGGTAATCTGATGAACTTTAAAAACACATGGTGTACAAAAAAGGTTTTGAACTACTGAATGATTTAGACCAACACTGACATCAAGAATCAGTGTATGAATCTCAACAACAGTGACAATCAACAAAATAATCAAATAAAACTCTGAACATCACAAAACAAGCAACTAAAAAGTTGCAACAAAAACAACAGCAAAGATAAAAGCAGATAATAATAATAAAAGAAAATACTAAGGCAATTCAGCATAAGTTATTCATGCTACAATGCATGCTGGGAGATAATGATGAGTTTTGATTGATGGCTCCCATCATGCACTGCACTTTTATCATCACCGTTGTTGAGATTCATATGCTGAATCTTGATGTCTGTGTGTGTCTGACAGACAGTAGTTCAAAAAGTAGTTCAAAACTTTATTGTGCACAATGTTTAAAAAATTATTCAGATTATCACAACACTGATGGACACATGCTGTAGAATCATAGGGCTACTACAACCAATAATTGTGAACTCTGCCTGCCTTGCTTGCGCTAACAGCTCCCGCCCAGATGCGCAGGGAACTCTTGAGCTGGCTTAAACAGACGATCTGACTGGTTTTAGAAGATTAAATACAACCCGATATTTGAGACCGGCCTTTATTTATTCAAACCTGTAGCCACACCAGGCGTGTAAAAGAGACAGGCGTCCATTTGGGACTCGGCTATTATTTGAAGTTTTACGGTAATGGTGGTAAACTTTGAATCATCATGTGGTTTTCTTTTTTACCACCTGTGTTATTATGGTGGTTATCGATTTATTACAAAGGTATAAAGTTTACTGCAGATTTTAATACTTAAGTGGAATTGAAAGAAAAAGTTTATCGGTTAATGAAATATAAGGGTTGTCCCATAAAAACTAAAAGGTTACTACTGTATTTTTTTATGGTAAAGTACTGGGAAACGCAGTTGATGCTTTTTTACCACACATTTAAGTCCTGCTGATGTTTTTTTTTTTTTTTTTTTTTGCCGGGAATTTCAGTCCAAAGTAAGGTTACTACCATATTTTTTACGGTAAAATACTGGCAACCAAGCTGACATTTTTTTACCGTAAATTTCACAGGTTTTTTTTAACAGTGAAGGATTTTTAGTTTGCTTCTCTTTGTTTTCCTGTTTCCGTTGTTCTATGTTCCCTTTTGTCACTTTAGTTACCATGGTTATTCATTATATGATTAATTAAATCACACCTGTTTGCATTTGAGTTTGTTATCTTGTGTTTATAAGCCCTTGAGTTCGTTTAGTTCTTTGTCTGGTGTTGGATGTTTTTTAGTACACACTGTTGTGTTGTATACTCTCATTGGATTACTGCTGTTGTTTTGTTATATTAAAGAAAAAGAGATCGAGCTACATCTTCTTCTTTGTCATCCTTTGAGGACCTACCCACAACAATGTTTATATGTGAATAAAAGCTTAACTTAAAGGGATACTTCAGGATTTAGCATTAAGCTTTGTATTAGTAGAAAACCTGTAGTATTTTTGAATTATCGTGCTTTCCACCCTCATATCCCCCTGAGACGAGAGATTTATCTATTTTTTGTCTGGAAAAATTCCAACGATGACGCAAAAATCGCCATTTTGCGTCATCGGAGGATTTTTTGGCCAGAGGCTGAAGACTACAGCCAGTAGTAGGGGCTGTCCCGCATGTTTTCAACCCGCCCATAGAGAGTGTGATCTCACTCACAGAATGTACACATAGTGTCAGCCATCTTTTTTTCACTCAGTAATCACGCCACCGGCCTCGCGCCGTTCTCCCACGGCCCTCAGTCTCGTCCTGCTCGCCACAGTAAACATAATGAATGACGACTGTAGAACGCAAAAGCCGAATCCCGGACATTTTGGCCGATCTCGAAATCCCGTGTAGACTCGTCACGGAGACTCACTAGTAGCCTAGCCTTGTTGTTTTAAACTGCGCTCTCTTACCGGTAGGAGTGGCTTGGGAGTGGCCTCCTAGGGCAGCGAAGCAAGTGCATTCTGGGAGTTGTTGTCTTTCATCCACATAAGCCAAAAATAAATGTTCTGGCTTTTCTCAGTCTAGAAAGCTCCAAATTCAAAAATAATTTCACATTTCTACTACATAAATGACCCATTTTAAATACACATTCATCTTTCCAGAGGTGAAGTATCCCTTTAAATCTGTTCATCAAATACAGTGATCTGTTCTCTTCAGAAGACTTGGATTAAACTTATTGATTTACATGGATTTATTTTACTATTTCTTTATGAACGTTTTGAACTATTAGAGTTTTGGGTGAATAGACTTTCAATGGAGGCACAGAATCGTTCAGATTGAATTAAAAATATCTTCATATGTGTTTCAAAGATAAATGAAAGTCTTATGGTTTCGTAATGGCATGAGAGTGAGTAAATGATGACAGAACTTTTTTTAAATATTATTGGGGGAGGAGGGGGGTTGGGGGTAGACATGATAGACATCAAGATTGGGCGACTAATTATATCTCTCTCTGTCTGAAGGTGATGGAGAGAGGGAGGTGGCCCTGGTTGAGATAGCCCAATCTGTAATTCCCCAGGATGTTAATGAGGCCACTGTGCTGGTGATGAATGCTGAGGCTAAGACCAATGATGAGCTCTTGCCTTTATCTCCCGCCCTTGTCGCACAAAATACAGCATGATCCTTGCCTCGGCCCTTCATAGATCCTTCAAGGCCTTTGATTATTGATTGACTGTCGGCAGGAAACGCCAGGGCATCGAGAGGTCGTGCCCTTCTCATCTGCCACCACGCTGGCTCCATCAAGATAAGCCTCATTCTTCACCATTCACCTCCCATTGTGGGGCCTGCAGTCGAGCGATCGTACCCTCCCACCCTCTGGATAACCTTGCGGGCCGGCTGTTATTCTTGATGTCACGGCACTGGAAAAAGGTGATATTTCAATTCGATTGAGTGGTTTTAATGAGAATGTGTTGGGAGAAACTGGGTGGATCAATTCGTTTTGTCTTTGGTTCGCCCTGTTTCTTTTACTGAATGAGGCACGTAAATGGACAGCACAACAGAAGCATTAGGTGAATAAATTATAGATTATGATGAAAAGGGAAGAAAAATTGTTGGAAGAAAATATGAGGATGAACATTTTATGGCACGCAGGAATAAATATTTGAGCAAATCAGAAAACATTAATGTCACATGGAACACTATTTAAACTTTTACATTCATTACCTACTCATAAATGATCCAGAATGAAGGTTTGTAGTGGTACAAATTTATGTTACTTGACATTTATGGCCCTCTAAATAAGATCTTTATGACTAACTATTTGCTGGGTTTATGGTATATACAAAGCTTGTAGCTATAATCAACATGCTGCCACATGCGGTCATGTGGAGCAAGGCTATTTAACTAGCTTATTGTGTGTTATATTTTAGCTTTCAGTTCAGCTTAAGTCTGTATGTTTTGAAAATGGCTATTTTGTTCATTTAACATAATACCACAAATTATTCAGTCTGCTCATGATGACATTTGATCCTCACATTTTGCAATAAGGACCGACTGAAATTTATAGCATTACTCCATTTTTATTCATAAAAGTTTGATGTCAGTAAGATAAAAAAAAAATAAAAATTAATACTTTTATTTACCAGGCATTAAATTGATCAAAATAAAATTGTTATGAAAAAATGTTTCAAATAATAATAATAATAAATAAATGCTGTTCTTATGAACTTTCTATTTATCAAAAAATCCTAAAAAAAAAACCAAGGTTTCCACAAAAATATTAAGCAGAGCAACAGTTGATAAATAATAAGAAATGTTTCTTGAGCAGCAAATCAGCATATTAGAAAGATTTCTGAAGGATCGTGTGACATTTAAGACTGCAGTAAAAAAAAAAAAAATTATTGTATCTTACTTCTGGAGAGGTAGAACATAGATACAGTTGGAAACAGATTTCCCATATGAGCAGTCAGTTATGCAGACTGTCCTTCATTGTGTTTTTTAGGCTCAATCCCAATTCACCCCTTGCCCCTACCCCTTGGCCCTACCCCTCCGTTTTGCGCGTTCCCGTGAAGGGGTAGGGTTGTCTCGATTCTCTTTTGTTTGGAGGGGTAAGGGGAAGGGCCAGATAGCCCTTGAAATGAAGATTTTTTGGGACAACACTTCAAACGAAGGGGTATGAGAAATATACCTGCATACACCGGCTACAGAGGCAACATGACTGCCAATAATCATTTTCTTTATGTCGCATTCAATCTTGTGTTCATATTTACGGTCATGTTCTTCAAAGAAACGGTTGCAAAAAAAAAAATCGCTAAAGTTCGTTAACAATATGACGCGTGTAAAAACCAAAAGTTTGAAGTGAAGTGGACGCGCGAATGAGGCGAATTCGCGTCCGCCGCGCTAAACGCCTCATTCGCGCCGCAAGACCTCCAGACGCGCGTAAATGCGTCTTAACATTGAAATCACTCGCGCCAGACGCTTTATTCGCGTTTGCTGTGAACGCAGCATAGGCGTCGAAGATATCGTCATCTCCGTTGTTTTCTGCGAACTTCAGAAGAAAAATGCAAAAAAATTGCTGTAACTCACGCAAGACTACAGCTGACGACGGCATCTTGGAAGTTTGTGATAAACATTGGCGCATCTCCTGTGACGTAGGCGCTAGCAACGACGTATAATGACGTGTAACGGTGTAGTAGTGGTGTCCCATTTCTTAGGGGAATATTTTCACCCCTACGCCTTGACACTCTGTTTCAAGGGGCAAGGGGCAAGGGGTAAGGGTTAGGGGTAGGCGAAGAGGTATAAAATAGAATTGGGATTGGGCCTTAGACTTACGGTAGAACATGCCAGCTCTCCCAATTTCAGATTAATCTCTGCACAGGTTTGCGGCAGAAGCAGCACTCACATGATAGAATCTTTCATACAGTCTCCTTTATACATCAGGTGAACTAAGGCACTGGTGCTTCTCTGTGCCGCCTGCAGCCAAGGAACATGGTCATAGCAAGGGGCGGCTGTCAATTTCCTGTTTTATCGTTTCAACAACGCAACCTACACATCTCCAGCGACATCTGAGATGAGCTTAACCAACCCATGCAGAAAAATGTCAGCCTCCTCTCTGTCTCAAACAGATTTCCAATCCCTCTCGTTCCTCAGAACTCCCCACTCCTGCTTATTTACACACTAATGGCAGGCTGGCAGAGTGAAGAAAGAACACCTACAGTCAGTGGTGTGACCCGGTGAAATGCAATAGCAGAGTGTAATATCCTCCCAGTGTGCCATTCACCCAAATGGAGCTTGATGCGGGTCGCAGTATCCACAGGAAGGTTCTCAGTGAGCGGTAATGCTGGGCCAGATTAATAGCATCCTGGAGGAGCAATAAAAAGATGCTGACTGAACGCCATCACATCTCTGAGTCGGCGTTCATTCCGGACTCCTGAGGAAGTCAAGTGTGATTCGACACCCCCCACCAAAGCCAATGGAACTGACTGCATTGTGACTTACAGTAATTTAGTAAAATTGCATCCCAATAATTGGCAGGCTACAACAATTGCACTATGGCTATGTCTACATTCATCTAGATTCATAAAAAAATGGTGTTTTCATTTCAAAATGATTTCCATGTTTTCACACATTTTCCAAAAGTTACTCGTTCACACTGAAACGTGTGAAAATGCTTAAATCATGCATGCGTTAAACATGATAAAAGCTCCCTGAGATGATACATGGAGACCATACATAATGAATGTCTCATGCTATTCTTCTGACATGATCATTTTATAAGCAAAATATCCCACTACTTACTGATACATCCAGGACACACTCAATCGCCATTCCATGTATGCTATAAAAATGCAATTACCCTAATTTTTTTAGGCAAAATTGAGATACTCGTAACTGCAAGTGAAAAATTTCAGTCATCTTTGCAGGAATGTAATGGAAAGATTGTACAAAGTAACATTTATCTTTAGCAACACTGTGAATGTAAATAGCACATAGAAGGCACATGCTGGTATAACCATTGTTTTATATGGGTACAATATGAGTCACATGACTAAACATGCCTCATCGTTTTTGAATACTACTGTTTTCACATTCCACACTACAAAATGAAAACTAGGTTTTCCAACGCTCTCTCACGACCAATTTACGATTTGTCTAAACCCACGTGATGGGTAGGTTTAGGGGCGGGGTCAGGGGTAGGTCATTCGTATGAATTCATACGAATTGGGCAATTCGTAAAATATGTACGATTTAGCAAAAATCTTACTAATTCGTACGAGTGAGGTCGTATGAATTCGTACGAATTAGCCACCTCGTAGAATTCGTACAGATTGCTGTGAGATCAGGCTGGGTTTTCAGATGAATCCACAGATGTATCCAGTACTTTAAATAAAGTTATAAGTATGTCCAACTTTAACACCATAAAAACAATGTGTCTTGTTAAAAAGTGCTACAAATGAAATTGACTTGACTTTACTTGGCAAAAGATTTGTACTCAAAAGAATTGTGTGTCTTTGTTTAGTCAGGAAACAGGCCTGATAAGAGCCAAACACCATAATTCTACTGCAGGCACATGGTCATATTTCACTCCAGACACACACCATGGAATTTCCTCTTCTCTTTATTGACTCGGTTATTTGTCATTCTCTTTGCAAAGGTGCCTGGCAATATTTCAGCAGACGTGTTGTTACTTTTTTTAATAAAAATTCTAGGTGCGAGGACACAGAGGCACATGAATACATATAAAGCAGGACTTGATGTTCTTTGATCCACTGATAATTTTACTTGGGCTTGAAAAGAGCTCACAAAGCGTAAAAATATTCTTAGCAGGCCCTAACGGTGCGTTAACACTCCATGCCCAATAATTAAAAAAAACACGGCCATATAACAAAGACGAAAGCTCTTACAACAACAACAAACCGTCAATATGCTTTAATGTGCTTGAGTTAAGGCCGAAATGCAAAACGTTTTTCATTTCGGTGTGAAGAAAATGCTGCCTCTACGAATTCTGGAGCCATTCTTCACTCTGCCTTATCATTTTGATGCCCGCCATCTGTTCCCCTTTCCCTTCAAATCTTTCACCAGGTTTGTTCCACCAGAGCGCCATAAGGCGAGAGAGGTAGGGAGCAGGTGAGACTGTGGAGGATACGTGGAAATAATGAGAGCTTAGGTGAAGAGGTGGAAATTTGCTTGTGTGGGATGCTTCGCTCCACAACCTTTTTATTATTGGTATGTTGTGTTTGGATTACAGCGCTTTGTCAGACATGAGCGTTCGTCTGGTTATACAAATAATTTGAGCAAAAGATTATTTTTAAGCACTTATTTCGACATGCATACATAAATTCTTCAGTATTTCTTGCATTATTTTAGTCCAACATCTTAAAGTAGCTGGAAGCGATGCTTTCTGTTTTGCTAATTCAACTACATGTGCTCTTTCCAAAACACTAATAGGGCAATAATGTCAGCAATCCTGAACTGCAATACTTAAAGGGTTAGTTCACCCAGAAAATGAAAAGAAAAATATCCCATAATTTACTCCACCTCAAGCCATCTTACTGTAGGTGATTATGACTTTCTGCTTTTAGCCAAACACAATCGGAGTTACATGACAAAATATCCTGGCTCTTCCGAGCTTTATAATGGGAGTGAATAGTAATTGAGATTTTGAAGCCCAAAAAAGCGCATCCATGCATCATAAAAGTAATCCATACGACTCCAGGGGGTTAATAAATGCCTTCTGAAGTGAAGAGATGTGTTTTTGTAAGAAAAATATCCATATTTATAACTTTTTAAACTAGAATCACTAGCTTGACGCAAATCAAGTTCTGGTGGAAGAGAGTGACCTCTGACCCGACATACATGTTTTAAATTCATATTGTATAAAACTGTGATACATTTTCAGCAAATTTTTTGCAGTGAATTTCAGACAAACAGAATAGTATAGAAAAGTATAAATTTTAAACTGGCATGAAGAATTTGATAATTTTTCTAATATATATATATATATATATATAGTTAATTCAGTATATATATATATATATATATATATATATATATATATATATATATATATATATATATAGTTAATTCAGTATAGTTAATTCAGTGATGCCGTCTTTCTCCCATGGTTAAACTAAACATCAACATTTTCAGCCTCAGAGCGGGAACATTAATTATGTGTAGGAAACTACAGTAGTGTTTCATTCGGTTCTGCTCCTCCAGCTGACTCGTATTCTTCACTACAGCTATAATCTAATGAGACTGGCTTGTTACACTTTTCTAACTAGATCTTGCTGTTTCCTGCTAGTGGCTAGATTTTGATGTTGATTATATAAGATGTAATGCGGCTATCCTGTTGTTCATAATTGTCACCTTGTTTGTTTGTTTTTTCTCACTTTCATCCTTTTTTATGGCTAAGTATGTTTATGCACTAGACTTTTTTATAGTGAAGGAAAGCAAATATTGTCATGTCTAACAATCATATGGTGTTTTTTTCACATGCAAATAATCTGCCTTAATAAGGTTAAATCAAAGAAGTGAAATATGAGAAGACATCATTTCACTGTAGCAACTACAGGCAGAGAAAAAAGCTTTTCTTTTTTTTCTTTTTTTTAAAGCAAAATAATTTTTTTCACATATTTCGATAGTCCACAGACATTAGACATTTAGACATTCTACTAACTATAAGTAACTTTGCAACTACATGTCAACTAACTCTCATTAAAGTATTAGTATTACTAATACTCTAATGAGAGTTTGACATGTAGTTGCATATAGTTAGTATAATGTCTAAAGTGGACTATCGAAATAAAGTGTTACCAAAAAATTTACTCACTTCTGTGTTTTGCTTCATTCAAACACAAGTTAACATCTAAAGTTTGCAGAGGCTTTGGCGGAATCCACCAAACACAGTAACTTTTTAATGGTGCAGGATAAAAGTCTCCAATTCAACGTTTCTCTAGTGACACTGCCCTGGATGAACAATCCTTAAAAACATTATTTTAAAAGTCTTTATCTATAAAATTCTGATGAAATCTGTGATCGAGACTGAAATAAACTTTCCCCATCATTTCCTTTCCAAAAATGAAACTCCATGACCCTTGTGAACTCATCCAGACAGAAGAAAATCTCTCCCAGCCCCTGGGATTCACATTCCCCCCACTTGTTTTATCCATAAGCAGTAGGTTAATTTAATTACTTTTTGATAGAGAGCAGTCAATTTCACAGTCAGGCACCTAGCAGAACCTAAAAATTGTGGCCCCATAGGTATGATGTATGAGGCAATAACCTATAATGTAATGAAGTCACCTTCAGAGCAGGACCTCTGTCAGTGAAGTAATAATGAATTATAACAAGCATAATAGTATTTGGGTTTGACATGGCAGGCGCTGGGTAAAATGAAATAAAAAAAAGAGTGAGTTACACTCTCTGGAAACCGAAAGTTCACCGGCAAATCCATCAGGTTGGCACTTTCATTGTGGATCACACAGAAAGACATATGCTAGGGCAATGGATCAGTCATGATCCTCAAGGTGGTGTTATTTGAATGTATAGAACCATTAGCATAATACGTTTAAGGGTTTCTTGCATTATCTCTCTTCGCCCAGGTGCCAAACAGGGCCTTTTATAGAAGCATACATACATACTGTGGTTTAATATCTTTTGAAGAACTTCTTTATAATTGTATTATATTATTTCACATTAGATATAATTGGGCTTTTAGCAAACAAGTGATGAATATTTTGGAGATCCAATAGTACAGCTGTATTTTAGTCCTACTTTATTCTACTATTGATGTATAGATTTACCTTTCTGTTGGCTGTTTGTTTAAGCTTGAGATATTGAGCTTAAATTTTACAATACACTCAAAGCTCTTTTGAGAAAAAAAGAGGAACCTCTTGTCCAGATGATATTAGAGGTGTATCTATTTGATATTCATTGGCATGCTGGTGGCCAAATTACCCTCACCCATCACTAATTAGACTCTGCATGTCTCAACAACCATATGTTAAATATTTCTGGTGTGTCCAGGCTTCTGTCTCTTCCTCCCTTTCTTCCTGTCACAAAATTGTGGTGTCCATATGATATTTTATTCCACCTTGATCTGCTCTTGGCCTTGGCATCACCATCCAATCATTTGTGTGTAAATTATGAATGGCGGGAGGGGCTTTGTAGGTTCCAGTTCCACCCACACCTGGTGTGGTGCAAAGAAGCAATTCTGTGAATTTTCTGAAAACGAATGGCTTACTGATAAAGACCAATCATTAGCGCATTTCTTTTTCCTGTTTACAACATGACAGCAACTGCAAGTTAAACAAAAATGAGTGATATGTCTTGGTAAAATGGGCTGAATAAATTCAGACAGTTCTCTAATCTATTCAAACTAGAAAGTAGCAAACAGCCTCTAAATAGGCATATTTGGACATTTCTTCTATCATTACATCTGCCGACTAATCTAATAACAATTCTGCAAATATTTGTGTCAGCTAATGTCTCTCACTTTTCTGCTAATAAATAATGCAATGTATTTACATCTTTTGAAGGCAATTAGTTTGCAGAACTAAGGCCTTCATTCAAAAACAGCACAGCGGTAATTACTGTGCTCCGACTCCAAATCAAGAAACACTTTTCCTTCTGAAAGGAATAACAAAATGGAAAGCATATAGATGTGATGGTCATATAACAAAGCGGGGAGAGTGTTGTTTTGAGCTGAGAGGGCGTCAGATGAAGGACCAGTGGCTGCTTGAGCTGATAATGAGTCTCTCAGCTGTCTGAGTGGACCCTTGTTGGGTTCACAGAGACTTATTACAATGTCACCTCACTCTCATCTGTATGGAGGACAGGTTAGGACATCAGTGTAGTCAGTTAAAAAACAATATTCAGTGCCTCTGAGTGGAAAGTACAATGGTTTTCATTTAAATGTTAAACAAATATTGGCTATCAGATATGATAAACAGCTTTGAAATAAAATAATTGGCTTGTTGATGACACCCAAAATCACATGCTCCCTCCTATTTACATTATGCACTGCATTTGGCAGACACTTTTATCTAAAATTACTTGCTTTCATTTACAGTGTGTTGATGAAATGATTTGATACCGCAACTGTCACACGGTGTGTGGCTGTAGTAATCGCTCGAAGATGAAAAAGTATTTTTAATAACAGTTTTTATTAATCATTCCACAAGGAACACACAGGAGTAATAAACAGAGACACTGGTGTTGGGAAAAGTTATTTAAAAGAAATGCATTACAATATTGCATTACTCCCTAAAAAAGTAACTAATTGCATTACTTAGTTACTTTTAATGAAAAGTAATGTTTTACATTACTTTTGCATTACTATTTCTCCCTTGGGCTGGACTTTCTCATTTGCTTTATAACAACAAATATGTATATGTTTTGGCAAATTTAAAGGTCTTTTCACACCAAAAGTAAAATGAATAAGCCTCAGGCTGCAGTAAATGCAAATGCACGTCTGCACAGTAGAGGGCGCTGCTAAAACAAACCTTTCAGTTGTGCTGCCATTCTGGATTGCGAGAGGGTGCAAAAGTAAAGCATTAAAAAGTAAAGCATTACTTTACTCGTTACCTGAAAAAAGTAATTGATTACGTAACTCACGTTACTTGTAATGCGTTATCCCCAACACTGAGAGACACAACCACATAAAACCTAGCCGATAACCGATTAACTCAAAGTGCAAACTAAGGGCTATAAATGCAGGAAACAAACAAAGGAAAATAAACAAGACACAGGTGCAAATTATAAGTAACCACGGTAACAAACAAGGACATATATTAATCAGAAACCATGGAAACAAAAACTAAACAGAGATGGCAAACAATAGCTGACAACAAAGGGCTGGGGTCTTGTTGGATGGATGTGGTCGAGCTGACAGAGGACCGAACCCTTGGGAGACCAGCGGAGGAAGAACACGCGGCGGAGCAGACAGGTGGAAACATACTTGGGAAATGGTTCCGTTAACCACAAATTAATGAGGTTTCGAAATGTAGCATATTCATGTATTTAGCATTCAAAAATAAATAAATACATTTTAAACAAACAGATGTAATGCTACTAAACAGTGTAACCATCATGTAAAAAAATTCAGACACAGCCTTAATAATAATAATTCGTTACATTTATATAGCGCTTTTTCTGAGACCTCAAAGCGCTTTACATAGATGGGGGGAATCTCCTCAACCACCACCAATGTGCAGCATCCACTTGGATGATGCGACGGCAGCCATATTGCGCCAGAACGCCCACCACACACCAGCTTACTGGTGGAGAGGAGACAGTGATGAAGCCAGTCAGTATATGAGGATGATTAGGAGGCCATGATCGACAGAGGCCAAGGGGCAAATTTGGCCAGGGATGCCGGGGTTACACCCCTACTCTTTTTCGAAGGACCTCGGTTTAACGTCTCATCCAAAGGACGGTGCTCTTTGACAGTATAGTGTCCCCGTCACTATACTGGGGCGTTATGGACCCACACAGACCACAGGGTGAGCGCCCCCTGCTGGCCTCACTAACACCTCTTCCAACAACAACCTGGTTTTCTCAGGAGGTCTCCCATCCAGGTACTAACCAGGCTCAGCCCTGCTTAGCTTCAGTGGGCAACCAGTCTTGGGCTACAGGGTGATATGGCTGCTGGCCTTAGTTTCCTTGGTCCTCATTTAGAAAAGTGGGTGTACGGTTGGTCCTTGGCTCGGCTCCTCAGCGAAAACAAAGATGCGTTGCACCTGCTGCTCATTATCTCGTGATAGAAGCAGCTGCCGCAATTATCGCATGCCAATGTGCATTGGCTCATTTAGTTTCTCTCGAAGCAGATTGGTCTCTCTACGAAGATCCCATTTCTGTCGGATCCCTCCGACGAATGTCTCCGTTCCCTCTTTCAGGGAACGTGGGTTACCATACGTAACCGAGACGTTGTCTGTGACCCACGGAAATTTTTGCATTTTTTTAAATCACAGCTTCATCGGAATGGTACGAAACTTTGTGACTTTTATGGCATTTGGAATGTGAACACACAAAAAATTTGGCCATAATTCAAGCAGGCTAAGTGGTCATAAAAAAAAGTTGTCACACTTGTGCTCTTCAGTCAGAAATGAATGGCCATAGGAAATGAATGGGAAATCGAAAAAAAAATTGACATTTTTGTGTGTACAATCTACAAATCGGCCATGATTCAGAAAAAAAAGTGCTCAGTAATGAAGGGGTGAAACTCTAAAACATCAAGAGTGTAAAACACACACATACCCACTTACACACACAAACACACACACACACTTATACACAAACACACCAATGAATTGGTGACTGTAATAGAACAAATATGTAAACTAAAATCTGTTGTAAAGTGAGGGGAAATAAAATAGCGAGGTTAATGGTTGTTTTTGAAGTAAGATATATTTCTCTTTCATGAGATTACTTCCTCTTCTTGGCCGGGTTACGTTTCTCCATGTCGAGTATACTCTAGGGGCATGGCTTCTAAAATTTGGGGTGTGATATTTAAATGACGATTGTTTTTTAGCCCCCACATTTATCAACATACGATCATTTGTGGGATTGGCAGCATACGAATGTTTCATGAATCACACATGAACCCTGTCGTAAGATGATTTCATGTGCTCGGATCTGCGTTTGTTTCTCTGTTAGATTGATAAATGAGGCCCCAAGTGTGTGCCTGTTAGTTACCATAGCAACCAATTCTGTCCACCTGCCCCTTGTTAATTCACTCATTTAGTCTGTGGCTGTGTCGGAAATCGCCCCCATATACCCTCATTCACTATTCTCTACATTAGTCCACTAATGTAGTTTACTTGAGGGAGTGAATGAAAACAAGAGAGCGAATTCAGACACTGAGTGTGCCGGAAGGGCCGCAGCTTTTGCATAGTTTTTTAAAGTTTTTTAAACTTAGCAAACTGGCCGCTCCAGTAGTAAGATGAAAATATTTATCTTAAACTCTGCCATGGAAAATACGTATGAACCTTAATTAAACAATTTAATAAGCAATTAAAAAGGAATTTATACCTGTATGATATTATGCTGTGACCACATTGGACCAGCGGTTTGGAAAATGGATGGATGATTCAGTTGCAGACACCATCTTCTGGTCAGATGCGGGAATTAATTTGGCGCACGACTCTCACAGTGCATTATGGGTATTCTCTTGCTGTTGAGCGTTCATTGATCGTAATTGCGGTGCATTGTGGGATTGAAAGAGTGCACTCGATAATGTCCACTATGGTTTCGGACACCACTACAAATAGCTGTCCCCTCCAAAACGCTGATTTCACGCAGCCGCCATTTTGAAATCGAAAGTGAGGCTCCGGTGGGAAGAACCCCGGAAGTAAAGATAAACAACAATGCCTTGGATTACCAACCTGAAGCTGCTGCCGCGATTTACACTATTGGATGTTAATATCCAATATAGGATATGTATATAGTTCATTCCTGCTTCGTTTTTTACATTCTGAATTATATATAAAAAATATATTTTATTTATAAATGAATTTCACTGTATATAGTCTAAAGTATGAAAGAAATGTTTGTACATTTTTAGAATTGACACAACATCATTAAACACAACAATACGCCATCGCATTCACGACTCTCCTGTGATTAAAGGCGACACTTCCGGTTTTCTTCCCACCGGAGCCTCGCTTTCGATTTCAAAATAACGGCTGCGTGAAATCAGCGTATAGTGCCCTATTTAGGGGTATGGGACAATTTTGGACACAGCCTGTGTGTATATACTCCCTGTTCAGTTCAGCTCCTTGTCCGCTCTTACATCTATGTTAATGGTTAGTGGTTGTTTCTCTCCTGCTTTTTATATTCTCCTCCTGTTATCCTGAGTGTTTGTTATTTTCATCCATTGCTAATTAAAGTTGACTGCTGCATCTGCCTCAACTAATCCTTGCTGAAACCATACGTGACATTAACACAGCACGGGAAATTTAGAATCTGAATGAATATTGTGAAGTTTTCCTGGGTTTGGTCATTTAAAACCTAAACCAACCTTGCCATGTTATTAAAAAACTGTCAAAATATTACATATTTTTAAGAAATGTTCTGACTTGGGGGTTTACAAACATCCTTTCTCTAATATCATTCATGTTTTATGATAACGATATATACAAAATAAATGAAATTTCAGCCTTTTAATTTACTGCAACCTCAGTCATTACCACCTTGACTTTTTTTCTTTTTCTTTTTTTACTTTAAGCTTTATTAAAATGTAGAATTTTCGAACCTTTCCATCGTGTAAGAGGTGTGCTCAAGTTGTTGTCTATATGCATTTTACTTCATAGAGATTCTTGTTCTTGAATCTGTTTGTACATGTACAGTGAATATGTGTATAGGAAAGATAGAAGAACTAGTATATTCTTTCTGTAGGCCTGATGTGTGAGATTTTGGGTTTTACTTCTCCCCCAAAAGTAAAACCCTAAATCTCACACATTATATTTAATCTACTGTATATGGGACCCATCCCACCCTACAGTTGCACTGAACGTCATCATTAAACTCCTGGGATCTACTATCTCTCTCACTTCTGCGGTTCCAGTGGGCTTAAACCAATTAGCGAATCCTCTTTATCTCAAATGACCAATAAATCAGTCGGCCGGTGGACTGTGAATTGGCCGCACACCCAAATCTATAGAGCATGTACGAAGGACCCCAGAGCTCATGATTAATACCAACCGAGCAGCCTCCATAATGGCACAGAATATATGAATAGGATGCGCATGTATATATTCCATTTATATGAGCCCATGCTTCATAAATCAATTGTAATATGTGGTAATTTGTGGCCAGGAGGATGCAAATAATGCAGAACCATTCAATGGTATTGATGTTTTTGTGCAGCTGATTGCATTGTCTACATGCCATATGAAATCTGTTTTGTTTTTCATCAGCACAAAAGCTTGTAATTCACGGTTCCATTTTATGTTTGAGTGGCATGCAAAACTTCAAGGGGTATTAGCGAAAGCCCCCGCATCTTTCATTTTACAACTCAATTAAACGAGACGAGAACTGCGGCGGTGTATGTGATTAACTTTTTAATCTGGCCACAAACTATGAGATGCATTTTTGGAGAGCAAATTAAAGTGACAAGAATTTGCCCCGAGTAATTCCTGTTGATAATCTACAAAGTGAGTGCAACACAATCAGGCAGTTTAACAATGGTTCATTTTTCTCATAAAGGGAGATAAATGAAGCTTTGATGACTGAAAATGATCATGAATGTGCTATTTGCAGCTGCAAAAAAAACCCGGCTCAGATATACTGTTGCATATTCTGAGGATATCTCGTCATACGCCTAAGATAGAATTATTTTATGTCACTGTCCAGATGCCAGGTCTCTAAAACTTAACAAACCATTTCTTTCCAGAGAAAAGAGGGTGTTGGGCACTTCTCAGAATTGCTGCCATTGATGAAGCTTCATAAAAGTAAATGCTTGAATACAGCTTTTAGATCTTTTCTGTCTACTCTGAATGCATCCAGCCTTGCCACACAGGGTCAAACACTTTTACAAGCAGCTGGAGGGAAGGACGTTACTGAGTGGCACTTTTCTTGAGGAGTTATTGTGTTGTCGTTGTGTAGTGTTTCCTCTACATTCATGCCAACAATAAGCCATTAGCTGCCACTCTGCAAAGAGAGACACTTTGATTTTATTGAAATGTTTTGGAGTATGACAGCTGACCTCTTGGTATTGAATCAAGTGGACATGGTTTGAAAGCATTGAAATCCTTACTTTCCTTCATTGAAAGCTTATTCTAGGAATATTAAACATTTAAATGTCTTAAGTGATGTATGTCATAATAACACATAAAACCTGGCATGGTGATCAGAATCTTATTTCACCTGTTTATTTAGCAAAAAAATGACTTGATGTCAAGTCAGATTAATTTGTATAGCACTTTTCACAATACACATTGTTTCAAAGCTGCTTTACAGAAAATTGTGATGTTAATGTTTATATCTGCATGCCTTCTAGTCACATTTAACAGATTAGAGCTGTTATAATAGTGATACTGATGTATACACTGATTTCAGGTGCAAGCTGATTGTGGTTTATTATGATATTGTTAGTTATTAATAGCAATCGTGTTTAATTTGAACAGGAAGTCCATTTGTGCATGCATATTATTTTGCCACTGGTGACAATTATGTACACAAAAGAATATTCTTATCAATAGATGCATGAAATGAGCAACATTTTTGAGATAATGCCTAACCACAAGAAAGTTAAGAATGTATGATGTTCTAATCATGCTCATCCAACTTTATAATTTACAAATGATTATAGTCGCATTCCATATTTGTTTCTTCTCAAGAACATTTTCCTCTAATTGTCTTATGCAATTACCCATAACTTCAGGGAGAGAAATATCATTTTTTTAATTGTATTGTTTTCTCTGGGGAAACTAGTTGAGCATGTTGTATATAATTACAAGATTCAAGCCAAAAACCTCTTATGAAATATACAGGGCTGCACAATATATCGGAATTATCGAAATATCACAATTGCGATATGCATAGCAAAGGCTTGTGATAACTGCATGATTTTAATACTTCAAAAGATTACAAAAAGTCCTTAGGTCGCCGCAGACAGCAGAGACTGGGCACAAAGGCTGTTACATACGTGTGACATGCCAACGCATTCTCATCCTAGGGCGTCATATACTGACGCTTTTGACATTTCGTCTACATCGAATGCACATGGCACCCTTTAGCGTCAATATGACACGCACAGAGCTTTGATCGGTTATGGGTAGGTTTAGGTCTGGGGTAGGGTTAGGGTTAGACCGCTAAGAACGGGCTGCTTAATGTTATTACAAGTAAATGCAATAATAAAAGTACTCATACACGCAGAAAGCCACCTCTCGGACAGCATGTGATCCCGAATTCAGTTATCTTCCGCAGATTATATGGCCAAATGCACACATAAATTATGTCAAAATGCCTGTCTTGGTGAGTATTCCCGTAAACACAGTCAGTTATGTCTTAAGTGGAGTAAAAAGTTGAGAAAGGAAGTGTGCGTGTTGGGTCCGTGCAGCTCTTTAAGAGACAGCGGCCTAATAAACCTGTCACGATGTGTCCTGTCATGTTTAGTGGTTCCCTGTCTGTCTATTAGTCATCCCAGGTGTTTCCCATTAACCACGCCCCCTTGTTATCCTGTCTAGCTCGTTTACCCCTGTATTTAAGCCCTGTGTTTCAGCCCTGTCTTTGTGAGTTCTTGTTTGATTGTTTTTGTGTCTACAGTTATGCTGGCGTTCGGTTGGTCTGTGCCTGTGTTCTTGTCCTAGTTTGTTCAAGTTTAGAATCTAATTAATAAAGTGTGCTGCAACTGGATCTTGCTTCATCTGTGCCTCAACCAACACACACCTGAACGTAACAATAATCTGCACCTGTAATCATTCAGTAATTGTGTGTGAAAATGATTAAAAGTGCTTGCTGTTTTACTGCCTCAAGTGTTCATTTCTGTTAGAAACTGTAGTGATGTATTGATATGTATTTTGTAAAAATGTTGCCACAGGTACGTTTGGCACAATGAGCCTGTGAGTAAAACACTGCTGTTCACTTTCAGAAGTTGTAGGGATGCTTTCCTCTAACAAAAAGAATGTGAAACATGTATGTTGTTGGTTATATCATTTTCAGTTTTTAAATATGTTTTACATTTTTAATCTAATTTAATTATATTAAATTGAAAAAATCTATTTTTGATATAATTAACATTTATTTTAGACACTTAAAGTATTATCGTATCGCATAGCAAATATCGCATTATTTAACGAGTTATCGCATACCGCATTTTTTTTCAGTATCGTGCAGCCGAACACTTATCAGGAGGTTAGTGAATCATTATTATATGCTTTACATCCATCTTCTCAGAAAAAAAATCCCTAAAATGAATCCTGGATTACCTCTGAAATGATGCTGATTTTGGAATACTAAATGATGAATTACCTCTTTACTACTTATTTTAAATAAAATGTATCTCTAGACAAAATCCTATAATGGATAGGGATCCAAAAATAAAACGCCTGTTTATTTTAGTCTATTTTATTTAATTTACAAAGCTATTCAACACCCACTTCTCCTATCCACTTAAAAACACAATAACACTTACTGTAACCTCAGGTTGTAATGACTGGAACCAAATTGCCCAACTATACTTAAATTTCCCATGTGTAGGAAAAAAATGTGCACACCAGTTTTGGGATTTATAAAGTGTGATATGTTCAAGCCAATGAGCATATATAGGAATTACACACACACACACACAGTGTTAGTTTGAGACTAAAAGCAAATGATTGCTAACTGAAGCAGTGCGATACTTTCAGAAAACATGCAGCATTGCACAAATCTTTTGTCATTCTTTTGGTTTTTAGGCACATTTATTCAATCTTATGTCTTACATTATTAAAGCTAATGCATAAGAATTGGGATCTCGGTAAATGAATGTGACACTGTTTGTGTAAACATGTCGTGCCTGTAATATTTAAATAGCTGTATTTTTAGCCCTCTGGCCTAACTGCATTTTTCAGATCTTGCTAAAGTGTTTCTACTGGGTATTGGTTGTAATCTGGTCTTCATTTTGATTTCATTCCAACAACTGTTCTGAATCATTGTTTTGCTGCATGGCCCAACCATGTTTTAGCTCACAGACATTTTAGTGACAGTGCAGTGTATGCAGGATTCTAGATACAACAAGTCAAATGGAAATGTTTAAATCTCTCTTTTTGTCACCAGACTTTCAAGGAATGTGTGGATCAGGGATGTTTCATCCAAGGATGCAAGGGAGGGAATGCCTCATCAAAAAAATTGGATGAAAAAATAATCCACATTACAAAAATAAAAGCGCAAATATTACAAAATGTGACATTTAAACATGTATAAATCACTCGTTTTTCTAAAGATGAATTTTCGGCTGTGTCTGAAATCGCCCCCTATACCTTCATTCACTATTTCCTATATTACTCCACCAATATAGCTCACTTGAGGGAGTGAATGAAATCGAATGAGCCAATTCAGACACTGAGTGTGCCGGAAGGGCTGCTGCTTTTGCATAGTTTGTGTTTGTGTTTTCATTATTTGAAACTTTATTTAGCAAACTGGCAGCTCCAGTAGTAATGAAAATATTTATCTTGAACTTTTAATGGAAATTATGTATAAACCTTAAGTAAGCAATTTAATAATCAATTAAAAAGAAATGTATACCTGTATGATGTTATGCTGTAGCCACATTGGACCAGTTTAAAAAATGCATGGATGGATGATTCAGCTGTGGCCGCTATCTTCTTCCAGTGAGAATTAGTTGCTGGAATTAGTTCGGCGCGCGACTTTCACAGTGCATTATGGGTATTGAGCGTACATCAAAGACTATAGATATGGGACTTTGGCGTACATCAGTTGTACTCTCATTATTGCGGTGCATTGTGGGATTGAATTAGACTTAGAGCACTCGATAATGTTCACTGTGCTTTCGAACACCACTACAAATGACTGTCCCCTTAATGCTCTATTTAATGGTATAGGGATGGATTTCGGACTCTGCCTTAGACCCCCTAAAGCGTGCGGTGGGTTTGGTGGGGGGTAATTGAGAATGAATGGGGGAAAGTCACATGAGAGGAGGCAATGCCTCCATCGCGCTATGATTGGTTATGGTTTGATATGATTGGTTAGAGTGATAAATCCTGCCTCTTGTCTTTGTGCACGCTCGCGAGTCAGTCTGAATGAAAAAATGATGATGCTAATGGGAAGACTAATTAAAAAGTAAGTAAACAACTCACCCACTTAGATATCACCCCTTTATCACTTCAAAATCAAACTTTAAATGGCCTAAAAACAGGATGACTGTGGGTTTTTTTTTAGTGAGCAGTCAGCTTGGTAAAAAAAAAAAGGTACACCTTTGTGTCTGTGACCAGTGTTTACCGAACTTGATGAAAATAAATTGACTATTAAAAAGAACAGCTGTCAGTTCACAAATAAAATAGGCCAGGCCTATTGTCACAGTTATGTTCTGTTAGTTTCGTTTTCATGGACTTTGTATTCATTATTTCCTGTTGTCTTTGTTCAAGTTTCCCGCCAATCTTTAGTTTCTATGGACACTGATTATCATCACAGTTCTTTGTCATTATCTCATTATCACTGTGTAGTTAAGTTCCTCATTGTTCAATCTTCATTTGTCAGTTGTTGTTTGTGTTTGGCACACACTGTTAAGCTTTCGTGGATTATCGGAGTTTCTTTTATTATTAAAGTCATTCGTATTGGAAACTTTCGACTCATCTTCATCTTTGGACTCCTTAATCTGTGACACCAATATTTTTGCTTGTTACTGACTTTATTTATTAGTTTGGAATAAATGTAAAAATGTGTAAAAAGATTTCCTACTTGTTTTAATAAATAGAACATTAATTACATTGTTAAAGGGGTGTTATAATGCCCTTTTCACAAGAGTTTCTTTTCCTTTTCACTCCCAGAGTGTGTATGTGAAGTTTTAGCTCAAAATACCCCACAGATATTTTTATATAGCATGTTAAAGGTGCATTGCGCAAGTCTCTGAGTTTTTGCAGAACTATGCCCCCTCTGGCGACAAGCGAAACTGCAACCAGAGGTGTGCACGCTCATGGACCACACGCACACGCACGCTTGCACGAGCACGAGCTGTTCATAACCAAAGGAGCATCAGCCGCACAAATCTTTTGTTTACAGTCATAATGTCTTCAGAGGTAATAAAGTTATAAATCTGCAAGTCATTTTAAATATGTGAAAGGAAAGGCATTTGAGTAAATTACACACTTATGTGTGAGGGAAAAACGGGGGTAGTAGAAAACTTCGGTTTTTGTTTCCATCTCCATGTTGAACTGTTTTATGTGTTTACTGTATCCACTTATGATTGTATTATGGAAACACGTTCATGAACAATATAAGTTATTACTTTATTACTTTGTAAAAGCTCAAAATAATAATCATACCATACACAGTTGGTCAACAAAGTACACTCAAATGTCTCAAGGTAATATTCATAGATTATTACATCATTTGTTGTCATAGATTTGCCGTATCAGACATTAGAGACTGGGCTATATCTTACCGTTTTATCAAGAAAAAAGCCAACTGAGGATCCCGTTTGAGCCCTAGAGCAGACCGGAGATTCCAACGAACAGTATTTATATCGTTTTTACCTTTTGTACACAGCCACGTCCAAGTGATCTGAGGGCGCGGGCGCTTCCTAGTGTGTGCAGACCGGAGATCTCTCCATTTGTTGAAAGCCTTCCCGATGTTGACTCTCGTCTTATTCCGACGCCTGTGGCACTAGACAAAAGTTTTCTTTTCTTTGTCTTACGTGGAGTTTGCGTTGGGGTTTGGAATGAACTACAAGCCGGTCTCTTTGAATCCATCTTCTACTTTTGTCGAAAGTTGACTAAAGTTTTGTCGCTCGAGTTGTCTTCGCTGATACGGAGAATGGCGGCGAATACACAAACCTGCCAGACATAGCCAGGTGAGCGTACCGTGAACGCGCATGACGTCACGCCCAGTCTCAAATTCCGACCCGAATCCCTCTTATTTATTTTACTGTACAGGATTATAGAGACAATCGCAGTGATCAGAGAAGGGTTCATTCAGCACATCAGGCAATTGTTTAAGCATGTATGGGTTAGAAAACGGGTATTTTTAACATGAAAAGTTGCGCAATGCACCTTTAAAGTTGTCACTTTTTGAGGGTGAGCAAAAACGCACCATTTTTATGTCTGTCCCTTTAAATGCAAATGAGCTGCTGCTCCCGGCACAGAGGGCGGAGCTTCAACAGCTTGTGTCCTTTTATCTCACACAGACATGCGCTGAAAATTTCAAAAACCTTTAGCCTTTTATGTTCAAACTGAAATCAGACAAAGATGGAGAGACTCAAGAACAAGTGAAAACATGTAGACAACATTTCCGAATGGTTAGTTAATGAATTTATTAGGGCTGGGAATCGATAAAAAAAAAATTAACTAATTAATTGCACAATTTGCTGCAATTAACTTAGAATCACCTAATTAAATTAAACAACGAACAGAAAATAGCCCTGTATTACCCAGCATGTTGCCCTGCATGACTGTAGCAGCTCAGTAGGGCTATTGCAAACAGAAGTCTACTACTGAGAAATTTCACGTTATCTGAGCAGACTTTGCTTTTCCAGTGCGTGATCGGTACATGATTGGAGCGTTTGGGCTGTTAACGACAGAGCAGAACGCGCAGCGCAAACACGGAGCGGAACATTGAGCAGAGAGCGCAGCGCGCCGACACACACACACACGGAACGGAGAGCGCGGCGCACACACGGAGCGGAAAAGACCCGCTCATGAAAGCTGCGCGAGAATGATAACCTGATCGCCGAACACGGAGGGGCGGGACGGCATATTTTCGGCCTTTTCAATAGCAGCCGCAAATCATTCAAACGAGGTAAAAAAAAAAAAGTGCTGCGTTAATTGCGTTATTTTTTTTTTTACGCGTTAAACATCTCAAATTAATCGCAAAGATTAACGCGTTAATTCCCCCAGCCCTAGAATTTATGTAGTTATCTTCTAGTCATTGATTAGCATATTCTGTCTTGATAATCTATAAATCGTGTTCCCAGGGGCGGGGTTTATGTAAATTTTACAGTTAGTGATGTCACTAACCCGGGAGGAATGTTGACCAACTGTTAGTTGTAGTCCTTAAAGTCCTTTAAAAGAAAACATCTCCCTTTGCTTTGAACTTTGAGCGTCACAATTTTGCAGATGTTGTTTATGCTCAAACAGCAACATTACACACAAACTAAAGTTAGAAAAGTGAAATCATTATCAACCACCCCTTTAATGTAAAAATACAAAATAGAATAGATTTTTTTTTTTTTTTTTTTTTTTTTGCTGTTATGTAAAGTAATGTTTATTTAACCAGGAAAATGTGACAACATTAAGTGTAACTGGGACATAAATTTACATTTGATTTTTAAAATACAAAACTGTGAGGACCTTGCCTCCTCATTTCAGAACACAACTGCACGCCACTGGTGGAAATACAGCCAGCCAGGCAGCAGCATGTAGCATGACTCCTCACCTAGAACCAAGGCTGTTTTCTGCTCCAGCACAACCGTTGCCTGCTATTGTCATTATGAATAATGTCGCATTGATCTCAGTGGGCTCTTGAAGTGCGCTCCACGCATTAATGAAATTCACAGCTCCACTCATGTCAGGATCCAATACAAACGGCTCGGAGATGAAAGTCGTGGTATCACTCAAAGCAAATTCTCTTTGGTTTTCAACATGCGTCTACGTTTAAAACATCAGCACCAGAGTGTAAAGGCATGGAGAACCGTGCCAAGACAATCGCTTTACAAATTTATTTTAGATAACTTGCAGGATCAGACAAATATTAAGCGTCGCAATCATGAAAAACAACATAATTTACTTTGAAACCTCTGTAGATCTTCACAACAGTGTGGACCTCTGTGAAGGTGTTTTTTAATTTTTTTGCATATTTTTATGTCCCAGGGGGTTGATTTTAAAAGGAACCGCTTTTTACACTTATCTTTCTAAAGCACAAATAAAACACATCTTTGTCTAGAACTTTTTTATCTTGTCATTTGATTAGACCATCATTTACCTTTGAAACTTTTCAGTTACTTTTTTTGTTACATATGATATGTGAAGAAAAAGAAAAATTCAACCTGGTCTCATTAGAAACTATTTTTATGATTTGGTACATTTATTGGTGAATTCTTATGAATTTGTATGATTTGATTCATTCAAAAGCATATATGCATACATAAAATAAAAAACATAAGCATGACTTTTGTCATATTAATATTTGTGAGATTTAGTCAGCCGAAACAGTTTTGAGGTTAATTAATCTAATTTTGTGTCTCTGGAAAATACATTTTATTATGATGAATATTTTTTTGTTTCTTTTTGTTAATGAGGGATTTGTGGACACAACGTTTTTGGATTTGTGGAGTAAAAGTTAGTAATAACGTCTTGGGTTATGACTGTAACCCTTGTTGCCTGAGAAGGGAACGAGACACTGCGTCGATGATGACACTATGGGGAACGCCCCTTAGCGCAACGCGTCTGAAGCATGAATGAAACTAATCCAATCTTATTGGCGTTGCGTGATGACGTAGCGTGTGACGGCATACACGGAAGCTACAAAGGGACGCCGGCACACAACAGCGTTAGCTTTCACTCTTTGTTGTGTGAATCGAGCCCGCCCCGCGGCTTCTTCCGCTCGGGTTGAGAGCCCGTTGCTGTAGCTGTCTGACTCAGATGTAGATGTGCTCAGCATCGCGGCGGGGATCTAAACGAATCACACGTGCCATTTCAATCTGCACCCGTGTATGAGGAGCTCGTGGAGGTTGTGATGCGTGCTGTGGCCAAACTTAAAATCAGTTTACGCTACTCTAAGGGGCATTCCCCATTGTGTCGTCATTGACGCAGTGCGAGTTCCCTCGAAAGGGAACTTTGAATTTAAACTTTTGAGTTAGATCTGGCACAGAAGGCCACAAGTGGCATGTTGTTACTAGTGTTATTCATTTTAAATGTAAAACTTGTTGTTATTAATGGGGTTATTAATAGAATGAGATGTACATTTCAGACATCTTCACTTTCATTAAAACCAAAAGGTTAATTGAGTGAAATCAATTTGATTTCACTGCGTACATCTAATTCATGACATATCTTCTACTAAAATATGGGCAATTAAATATGTAAATATTTATATGCCTATAAATATGTCATAGAATGATTTTACCTTTCACATAAATCTCTGTTACTATTCTGCTTTGTCTGTCATCGGTTATTTAATCATTCAACTAAATTGAGAAAAATTTAATTAAATAGAATACCTGATTTAGTATTTTACATTAATGACACTTTAAAAAAAAAGTATATTACTTTAATATAAAGTATTAATATAAATGAGAATTATATCAAAATTAATTTATACATTCTGTAAAAGTTTTTCAAGGGTTGGGGGGCTCTATTACCCCTATTTTAATCTTTTACATTTTGTGTTATAACAACTAAATCAGCAAATGTTTATATTTATTTTCTGTAATAACACATTAGCTGATGCATTATCATCCTGCACATGCTAAACTTATATCTAAATATGTTACAGTTTAAAAGTAAATCCACATTCTTCTTAAGGGGGGCATCTGCCCTCATGTTGCCCTAACCCCACCCTTATAAACCTAACTATCAGTGAGGGTGAGCAGAGTATACAAAAACGTACAAATGAGATTGTACAAAATAATATGAATTTGCCACCAATTCACAAAAATGTCAAATAATTACGAATTTCCAAGGGATTGTGTTGGAAAAAATCAAGGTAAATATCACTTGAGAGCTGAATTTTTTTGTGTGTTATTTCCAATCTAATTTGTATAAAATTATAGAGAGAGATATTGACTCAAGTGCAGGAGTTTATTCATCAAACAGATAAAAAACAAACAGCTAGGTATTCGTGCAATGTGCTTCGAGTGATTAATCACAGGCTTAATCATAAGAATTCACAGATTCGATGCACTTAACATACAGATCCACTCTTGAGTCTGTGAAAATCATAAATTCAGATAATTATAGACAGATAAACATAAATAAGGCTTCTGGGGGGTATTCCAGAAAGCCGGTTCGGTGTGTTTAAGGGTATGCGGATAACCTCAACTTTCGGTTCCAAAAACAGAGGTAACTTTCAGGGTATGTAAGTTACTCTCTGAACATAACCTGCTCCAGGGTTTCCATCAGAGATGCTCACTGCATGTGTGACCTATTGATGAGACTCCAGTGGGCGTGACAGATTGTGCACAATATTATATATATAGTTATATCAATTTTAATTGTCACACCTACAAATGTATTTCTATAATGAAAAAACATGATTTATCTTACCTTTAGTTCACCCAAAAAATTAATTACTCACCCTCATGCTGTTCCAAACCTCTAAGATCTTCGTTCATCTTCGGAACACAAATGAAGATATTTTTATGAAATCCGAGAGGAACCAGCCATAGGCAGCAACGTCACTGCAATTTCAAGGCCAAGAAAAGTAGTAAAGACATTGTTAAAATAGTCCATGTAACTACAGTGGTTCATCCTTAATGTTATGAAGATACGAATACTTTTTGTGCGCAAAAAACTAACAAAAATAACGACTTTATTCAACAATTTATTCTCTTCCGTGTCATTCTCCTACGCTGTTGATGTAGTGTACACAGTGCAAAGCTTCAGGGTTCTATGCCAGAACGCCGGCTCATTATTGGCCCACGCTGTTCACATGAGAACCATGACATATGCGTGTGATGCTGACGCAGACCCATCACCTAAATTTCATATTTCAAGCTGCCGCGGATTCTGTCTCCTCTTTCTGGCAGTGGAGGGGGTGAAGAAGTGAGCGGACAGCTTATCTGTTTCCATCATATAAGAGATGTAATCCTAGAACCAGCAGGGGACGGTAATCCAGCCACCGTCCGCTGAAGAGTGTACCTCAAAGGTGAACTATTGGTGGCTTCTCGAAGCATAGCTGCGTGAAGGAGAAAGATTCTGAAGCAATAGGCGGCCAGCGCTGGCTATATAGAGGCTAGGCCCGCCCACCGCCAGAGCGCTCGGACGCCATTGGCTATTGCAAGTGCAATAGCTTGATTCTATCAGGCTTCAGGAATTTTGGAGAAAGGAGTTTCCCCAAAGCGTGAGCTATTATGCAATGTCTCGTTCCCTCCTCTCAGGGAACCACGGTTAAGTTGAGTAACCCAAGACTTTTTCACTTTGTGTCATTTTTGAATCCAACTTTGGAGGTCCCATCCACTTGCACTGTATAAACTCACAGAGATGGATTATTTTTTCCAAAAATCTCAATCTGTGTTACACAAAAGAAATTAAGTCATATACATCTGGGACATCATGTGGGAGTAAATTATAAGAGAACTTTCATTTTTGGTGGAGTATCCCTTTAAGAAAGTAAATAGGGTTCATTTTGATTTCATGTTGACTTTCACGTGGGTCACCTTAAACTCTGGGCCCACCTAAACTTCTAAACCTACATACGCCCAAGTACATTGAGTGTTTTCTCACCTGTCACTGAAGGGCTTTCTTTTACACTAGCATCTGTAACATGACATGCTGGAGAGAAGCTCTCCACTGCCATCCTTCCCAGGGGGACTGTCTCATTTGCTTGATGCTGCTGCCGCTGAAGTTCTCTGATAATAAAGGACAATGTCACAGCCCACACAGCTCCACTACCCCCCCATCCCAAACACACACACACACACTTAAACTCCTTCTTCGCAGCCGGACCCGCCACTCAAATTAATCAGCCTGAAACGGCATCATCCCCGGCAACTCTGTCACCACACGAGTCGAGAGAGATATTCCAGACGCTTCTCTGCTGCCCGTCCGGCCCGAGTCATCATTAGTCCCAGCAGCCACAGCTGCAGCCGAGAGCTCCACCTGCCAATTAGGGACACCTGTCCAAACACCACTGCCAGTCACTCACTGCTCACAGTGCGAACACACCCCCGCAGTTCACATTGAGCCGGGGCACTTTGACATTCTCTGCCGTTTTGGTCTGAGATTTTGCAGAGGAGGACAAAGTAATGGCTGAATAAATAAACGACTGTAAAGTGACAGATAAGACAGTTATTTATGAGTAATATGCATTCAGAGGTTTTTAAAATGCCTTGCAAAAAGGTCATTAAATATCATGTTGCACTTTGTCATATGTTTACACCGTGGTTCCATCTGTAAATCATGTTCTGTGCCAATAGGTGTGTCATGTAGATGACATTGAGCTGTAATAGTTGAGTTTTTGGTAAATCCTGTGACACCTGACTCTGTTACAGTGTTTTCGTGAATGCTTGGAGCAGAGGCAATTGTGACTGACCATAAAATCACCATGAAATCAAAATGGACAATTCTTGAAAAAAAATTGTTGTGTCGACCTTTAGGGTCCAACTCTCTAACCATTAGGCCACAACTGCCTCCAACATGAAGTGGAGGAACAACAAAGGTGAGTATTCAGGTAGGATACCTGACCCTTATCTTAACCTTGTGCACATTTTTAGAATTAATGCGCATCTTGGCGTTTCCATCCAGCAATTTTTTATGTGATATCGCAAAATTCATGTAAAAATAAGAGTGTGACAGGAATACATCACACATGAACACTCACACAAACACACACAGCAGTTGTTTTTGTGCAAAATTTTAAGTCCTAAAAAAAATATAATATAACGTTTTTTGTCACTTTAAATTGTTTACTTTATTCAAAAGTGATTATTCTTTGTTCTTCAATTAAGTTCTTGCATAAATTATTTCAATCTTATTGTTCAACCTCTTATTGTTACATCTATGCCCAGCTAGTGTTGCAACTCACCCCAGGAGTGGGATAGGTTGTAACAACAGAATACTCTTTGTATTTAAAATTAACACACATAATCTGTGGTTGTGTCGTAGGCCTACATGTCCAAGTGAGTTTTATTTGTAGAAGACAAAGGTGGTGTCAGTAACAGTATGAGACAACACAGAGAATTCAAACTAGTAAGTATATTCATTAGTAGGTTTCATCAGCTCAGTTTGGCCGTTGGTCTAAGGGTGATAACCGCATGATAGGCTTATTTAGACCCCCAGAAGTCGTAAGAAGGACTGCCAGACTCTGGATATGAATTGGGGTCCGCTGTCCAATACAATATCTTCGGGAAGGCCGAAATGACAGAACACATGATGGAATAATAGTTCCGCTGTCACCATGGCTGTTGGAAGACCTCTTAGAGGGATTCATTTATAGGCCTTGGAGAATCTGTCTACCACGACGAGGATGCAGGTGTGGGAAGGTCAGTCATAAAATCGACTCCTATATGGGACCATGGTCTGTGAGGAATGAGTAGTGGAACCAGTTTGCCTTCAGGAAGTTTGTGTTTGGAGATGGCACGGACTGAGCAACCCTTCACATATCGGGAGACATCTTGGGTAATGGTGGGCAACTAGTAGCGATTGCGGAGGAGCGAGAGGGTTCGCTGGCTGCCTGGGTGTCCAGATCCCGGAGACATATGTGATTAGTCCATGAGGGACAGTCGTAGGGTGAATGGTACATAGATATGCCCCTCAGGACCTCCCGGCGGAGCTGGAGTGTGGCTTCGGTGAAGAGATCGTCAAGGTCCATTGGAGTGGACTGACGATGAAGGCCGGAGGGAGAACTGGTTCTGGAGGTAGGGACTCAGGTTCAGGATGGTACAGACGGGAGAGAGCATCGGCTTTGCAGTTCTTGTGTCCAGGTCGATAAGTGACAATGAAATTAAACCGGTTGAAAAAGAGGGCCCAACGGGCCTTACGTGGGTTCAGTCTTTTGGCATCGAGAAGGTACTCGAGGTTACGGTGATCTGTGATTACCTCAAACTGGTGGTTGGGCCCCTCCAGCCAATCTCTCCATTCCTCCAAAGCCATCTTTATAGCCAGCAGCTCCCGGTTGCCGATGTCATAGTTGCGCTCCGCCAAGGACAGCTTTTTGGAGTAAAAGGCCGCTGAGACAGTACAGCTCCTACCCCGGTCGTGGACTAGTCAAACGACGAAGAGAAGTTCCGGGTTAGGATGTACCATGGATAGGAGCCATACAGAAGACCTCTTTCAGCCGTCAGAAGGCGTGGATGGACTGCTGGTTCCAGGACAGAGACTTTGGCTGGTCTTTGAGTAGAGTCGTGAGTGGTGAGCTGATGAGACTGAAGTTGTGGATGAATCGTCAATAGAAGTTAGCTAACCCAAGAAAGTGTTTAAGTTCTTTCACGGAAGAGGGTTGGGGCCAGTTCTGGATGGTTTCCACCTTCCTCTGGTCCATCTGAATACCTTGATGATCGATGACATATGCTAGGAAATGGATGGTGCTTCGGTGGAACTCGTATTTCTCTAGATATATGAATATGAATATATTAATTCTCTAGAGAGATATGTTGTTCCTAAAGCCTCTGGAGGACCTGCGTCATGTGGAGTATATCGTCGATGTAAATGATGACGAACCACTGAAGGAACTCCCGGAAGATCTCATTCATATACCCCTGGAATACGGAGGGTGAGTTGGAGAGTCCATAAGGCAACACAAGGTATTCATAGTGAATAGTTCACCTGTGACAGTTGGCTACCATGTATCAAAGTTTGAGAGATTTAGCACAGACAACCTTACTGATGCTCAAACAAAAATTGTTCATACCATCCTGTCTCCCCATAAATATTTTTCTTCATCCAGCGTTTTTTTCTTTTCTTCTTTTTTTACAATTAAGTACATGATTCATTGAACTGTTCATGATTCATACTGAATCAACTGAAGCCGTTTCACTATTCCATGTAGTCTATACCGATTCATTGAAAATAACTGACTCAAAAGAGAGGTTCATTGGTTAAGCAGACATTGCTAGTTCTGATTCTAAATAACCGAAAATAATGGACACACAACTTGTGAGCTGAAATATTGACAGGAAAATTGTAAACCTGTTGCATTTGGCAACATTACCCTTATATGTAATCTATAAAATACTACTAATAAAAATACATGCAACTAACAGTATTACATATATCTGTTTTTCACAACACAGGAAAGAATGAGGAGGGGGGGTGTTCAAGTGTATTTTTTTTTTTTTTTTTACAAAAGAGTTTATCAGCAAACCAATCATTCGGTGTATCTATTTAATTTTCTTGTTTAAATATTATGTATTTATTGCTAGTGCCAGGTCCAACAAGCGATGTGAACACATCAGGTAGTTTCAAACTCAGAACATTGTGTATATAAACGTAATCTATAGAAGATTATGAGAGAGTCATTGAACAGAGTGTTCAATTTATTCTTGGTTATCCTCAAAGCTCAAGGCTGTCATGAGCTGTTTCTCTGTTTATCTCTCTAAACAGGGGCTACAAACCTGCCATTAGAAGGTGATTGAGTGAGACCCCCAGCCTCCCACCCATCACCTTGTGTATTCATGCTGTGGTGTGCAGAGGTCACCATCCTAACCTGAAATCATCTTTATGGCCTCCTGCACGCTGTGGATGTCAATAAAGTGCACTCTGAGTCCACTGTATTGGGACACTTTCATGCTCTGTGAATTTAACCCCTAAAATGGCTCTTGGTGACCACTAGTGTAATGGATAACTTGTATGGCATTATAAACCAACTGAATCCTGGTTAGATATGCTGTTAATAGGTCAGAAGTTTCCCTGTGTAGACAGGCACTCAAATCTAGAATCTTTTCTGCAGATGTTTCCCTTTTATTCACATCATTGTCAAATTTATTTTTGGTCCAAAACCCTATTCAAATCTTTAATTTTCAGAAAATGTTCTTGTATTAAATTGTTTCGAGTTATTGAATGGAAATTCAATACGAATTGGATTGTCCAGTGTTACATATGAGAGAAGTTTTTTGAATATTGCTTTGGCTGTAAAGCTGACGAAAATAAAAATGTATAGTTTGTCATGCTAAACCATTGCTTTTTGAACAAAGTGTGTTGTTACTGTAAAAGCTTCACTATTTTGAAAGCAGCTGAGCTACTGACATGCTATCATCAAGAAAGGCTAAAATTCCCAATGCATGACATCAGAGACATTTTTGAGCCATGACTTATTACTGATATAATTCACAGGACAGTGATTTGACTCTATATAGTGTATAATGCAAAAGGAAATTTCAAATAAAACATAAATTTTATATTTAAATGTTTGTTTGTTGTTAGTTTTACCTGGCCATTTTATAATTATAACTATTTTAAAGAATTATAGCCTATAGAACTTAAATCAAATTTGACCTAAATCTTTTAGTTCAATTTAAGTATGTTTATGAAAGAAGTCTCTTATGCTCACCAAGGCTGCATTTATTTTGCTCAAAAATATAAGAACAGTATATTGGGAAATCTGAATTTAAAAATGTTCTATTTGAATATATTTTAAAATGTAATTTATTAATTTGATGGCAAAGCTGAATTTACAGCAGTTATTATTCCAGTCTTCAGTGTCACATGATCCTTCAGAAATCATTCCTTTATGCTGATTGGTAGATGTTTACTTTATTTGAGTTTAGTTTAAAGTCTTTTAAAGATTTATTTGTGGCGTTTTTGACAGTGGCTAGATAGGAAGTGAGGTGGGAGACGGGATCGGGAAGGGTCCACGAGCTGGGACTCGAACTCGGGTCGCCCAAAGCACAACGGCGCTACATGTCGGCACGCTTGACCACGAGGCTTGTAGTTGGGGAGGAGCTGAAAGCAAAGACGTGACAGAGACAGAGACGTTTACCTACTTAATCACAGATATAAATGCAATATTTGTCAAATACACAGATGTTTCAGAGACCTTTTATATTCAGTAGTTTATGTACTGCTTAATACAGCGTCTGTTTGTACAAGAATAAAGTTCAACATGAGCCTATACAGTTTAAAAACCATTGAAGTGGGGTCTATGTTTTTCTCAGTTTTATTTTGATAAACATGACAGAATATAACATCACGATCACATGAAAAGAAACACTGATTTGTGAGCATTAGTGGAATTGAAGGTGGGAGAATAAACACGAAAAACACGCGATCGTTGTCATGCGTTGAATCCGGCCAATCGTGGAACAGTTGTGTAGTCATCAGAGCTCGTGCAGCTGCTCTGGAGAAGATGCTCTCGCGATACTTTGATGCCATACGTCACAGTGACATGGCGCTGTCTCAAGTTGGACAAAATTTTGAACGCTTTAAGTCAGACGCCGATCACTTTGCGCAGCGCTGCATGAAGTTGAACAAGCCTTTGGTTTTCCCTGTCTGCCTGTCATTGTACAGTAGTTTCCAAGGTCACTGATTATGTTACACACCTGTTTCAGTTTCTATTGATTTAGCCTATACCCCAGAGAAAAAGTTTTCCGTCAAGTCCTTCAGATGTGTCTCCTAAAATTCCTTAGGAGAAATAAGAGTAGACAGAACTAATACATGAGAAATATGAGAGAAAAGGAGTTAAAACTGAGAATGTGGTTGAAAAAATCATAGAACATCTCTTTATTGTCTTACATCTCTTTCAAGACTCCATTATAGGAATATTTTATTGCTGAGAGTTTACTCTTTTTAAGCTCAGGAGATTCTCAAATATCTCTTTTTAGTATCAACAGTGTCTCAGATATACAATAGCTTCACTCTTAATATAGGCTTAAACTCTAAAGAAAAACAAATATGAGCACAGTGTGTGATGTTGTTGAGCTCTTTCCGGATTATTCAGAGAAGACAAATGTGAGAGATCCAGAGTCTCTAGTTAAGGAGAAAAATCTGAGCACCGTGTGTGATGGTTTTAAGATCGCTTCTAAAACCTTCAAAGGAGACAAATGTGAGAGTGTTAGAGTTTTTGTCTCAGGAGACAAGTGTGAGAAGCAGGAGACTTAAGCAAAAGTCTCCATTTGATGTTAAAATAACCCATTTTGTCTAGGAGAAATGTTTGAGATGTTAAAGAGATCTCTTCTTTTTTTTTTTTTTTCTGGGATTCCCTGTGTATAGGCCTAAGCCTTTAAGCCTCATTCAGACGATCAGTCCAAATCAGATTTTTGGGCATATCTGATTTCTATACATTGTTTTTTGCATATGCCTACCAGCACCACGTTATTGACATAGAAACCAGTGCAGATGCAGATATTCAAGAAAATGAATATTAAATGCTGTCTCTGGTGGTTACAGCACTGGGATTTTGGAAAAATATAATTTCTTGAAAATTCAGCAGCCTTTTCAAATGAAATGATAAGGGTGTGACTGAGAGGTTTTCGGGCACAAACTGCACCTTTTCCTATAAATGACCTGTCACTACAAATGGCCAGAGTCCATCTTGGGTTTCTTGGGGGATTGCCATAAAAAACTGAACTTGAATCAATCATGACAGTGGTCCTAAATGAAACATGTTAAATCTACTCAAATACTTCATGTAGGATGAACTTCATTGAATCAAGTTATTTGGATACATGCAAGTTTAGTTGAGATTACTCCATTCAGTTTAGTTCATCCTACAGTATGTTTCCATCAAACTCTTTTAAATACCTGATAGAACATTAACAAGTCTCCCCATTTTCTCATCTTACTAAAAATGCATAAAATAGCACTTTATTTCAACATTTACTCTCCCTATGCAGCCCTGTGCAAAGCATGATGGGAAGAAACCCAGTTTCATATTTGATCGAGATAATAAATGTTCTTTTAACGTGAAAACATTGAGTTTTGAGTACAAAGAGTAAAGGTCCTTGCACACTGAGTCTGAAATTCTCGTCCCAATAATGGACCTAATATTTCCTCTTTCTTTTTCTCTTTTTAAGAAGAGTGAGGACAATAAATTCATCCTCACTGCTTGAAGACTCCATTTTGTATTGTTTTGCGATTTTTTTTTTTCCCCGCAGCTGATAAATTAATACGCATCAGACTCAGTGTGCGGTATTTTTGTGCACAACGAATTTTTAGGATGACGAATACGAAAAAACGCATACAAACATTTCAGACTCAGTGTTCAAGGACATAAACTGTTTCAAGTCAGCTTACCATGATGCAATCATGTTTGAACAAGAAAACTGATACAATGGTGTTAAAATCAAAATGAATTATTTCAATAAAGTGAACAGTATTGTCTGAATCTCTAATATATCCTTGATTTTGTGTGTTTTAATGAGGAATGACAATTGAACTTACTATAGAGTATATTTTCTTATCTTATTTTCTATGGATTGTGTGATACTCCTCATCGTCTTTTTAATAACACAGCAAATCAGCACAATATGTCTGCACTCTAAGAACAAAGGTTTTTTTTTTTTTCTTCTATTTGACCAAATTCTCAAAGAGAAATCTCCTCTACTTTTCTTTTCCCTTTGTCAGCTAAGACATCCCTCAGCTGAATAATATCTCAACAGTTATGACAGCGAGGGTCATCTCATGTCAGTACGCTCTGAGAGGCCTTTTTGTTTTCATTTCAAACAGACGAACAGCTCAAATTAGTGTATTTCATCTTGCTGGAGTTTGAAGCCTTTGATGAATATCTAAGTGGTGTCTGGAGCCACAGGGCTTTTGACCAACCTACAGCTCCATTGATATCCATCTTGCTGCCAGTAGCTGTACAGGGATAGAAAGAGAAGCACTCTGCCATGGAGAGCTGCAAAATGGCAGTCACTTATCCCCTCACTTCATTATTCAACACGGTACGAGTTAAGTCTAGTGAGACATGAGACATGAACCTCACAGGTGAGGTGCCTTTGTCCTGTTAAAGTACTTCAGAAGAACCGTGAGCTGGCGAGTAATTACAACTGAAATGGATGTATTTAACCCAGAAGTGAATAATCCGTGCTGCTGAGAACGTAAGGAAAATTTTAATGCTCTTGACTCTTTGTACTTGGCTCTCCCAGGGACTGTTTTGCTTTCTGAGATCATGTCCGTCATTGCCCGGGGCAGGTGTGGCATCTGCAACCGCCGGAATCTTTTTTTCACAGGCAATGAAACTTTGGCCCTCTCCCGAAAGAAATCGGAAGTGAAAGAGTTCAAAGACGAGACTTTGTGTTTTTATTCTTTCCTTCCACCAGAAGTCACAGCCAAATCTCCCACTGAAAAACCGAAAAGCGTGATTATGCAATTTCATCAGTTGCCTGCAGTTCCAAATCATTGAATTTCTGATGATCTCTTCCTGGAATAAGAAATTCCTACTTTACTCCTTGCTGGGTGGTCAGCGGAGTACTCCATCAAGGTCTTCTCTCTGTCTCTCTCATTACTCTTCTGTACCTAATCACGGTGGATTCCGTGTAGGTCACTAGGGTCTGCACATTACAGTCGGTGTAATTGAAATGACTGTGATGAGAACCGTATGCCTGGTGCAGAACTTCACTCATGCATGACCACACCTTTTCTTCATAAAATGTAAGAAAAGACACCATTAAGAGCGTTCAGGCCAATGTCAAGTGTATTTCACATGTTCACTTGAGTATGAATACTCACAAGCTGGCCTACAAATGAAAACACTGCTGTTTTCAAACACGGCGAGTGCTAACCTCTAACATCGCAAGTTACTTAAATCGCTATTTTCTAAGCATTGAAGATTTATGTTTCATAACATTTATTAAGTCTTCTTGCCGTAGAGATAAATCACTCAAAAAAAAAAAAAGATCCACTTGAGTGCTGTCCTTCATACACAAAAAGAAAGTCAGTTTCATAAATAGAAGATTATAGCCTGGAAATAAAATATAAAATAAAATAAAATATTGTCTTGAACAGGTTTGTGCTTCATTCTGATTTGAGAACGGAATTTAAATTCCAATTCAATTCCTGAATTTGAATTGAGGTAGAAAATGGGATGCAATATGAATGGATGGAATGGATGGATGGCGCTGGTTCACCATAGTAGTCACTAGTTAAACAGCCTGGCAGGGACACCAGCATCCAAAAGCCAACATATGCCGTGTTTTTAATTTTTTTTTATCAGAGTCAATATTCATGGTCCAGCTGTCAATGATTCTGTTGGATCTCAGTAAGCCGAGCTGTAACTCCCTGTGATAGCTGTTAGAGGGTGGTTTCATTTGATGATAGTGTCATCCAACACTCAGTGCATAATGCAGGGAACATGTCAAAATTATAGAGCGTAACGAATAAGTGACTGAGACTGCGAATATTCCTCCTAATGGGGTTGCCTAAAATGTGATCCAGATGCACATGCACATTACTTTTTGAAGGGCAATAAAAGGAGGATTCTTGATGGTACTCTCAGGCAAGGAGAGAACATTATTAGTCTCAGTTCCTGCAGATGTAAAGAGAGTTTGTTCCTTATTTATCTCCTGTCGGCTGCAACTGGATCTCCGGCAAGTTGACTTCTTGAGATAATACATTTCCAACATTCGTAATGCCACCTTAAGTGCCTCTAGAGGAGTACAGTAAATTCATAGGCTGCATACCTCGATCTCAGGCAATTACATTACCCACTGATTTATGAAAAAACAGCCACAAATGGGACAGTAACCTTGAGCCTGTGAAATGCAAAGTGAATTGAGTTTTCGTGGAATTCGAGTCCCCGCAAGAGAAACTTCTGGGCGAGCAAACTTTTAAGAGTATGGAATACTTATCAGTACACCCCACGTCACTGATGGCATAGTCAGTCTGCCAGAAGTAAAGGCTGGTATACACTACACAACTTTTAAAATAGGAACATATTTTAAAACGCTAGGCAGTCAAACACTTGCTGACTTTGTAAATGGTTAGAAAGGAAAAACTGGGCATCATGCACAAAACGACTGAGGATCATACACCACCAGACTTTCAAGCGGTTCCAAAAAAACAAACTCATGCAGAACCTTGCGCCTCATTGCTAGGAGACGCATGACAAATGAAAACAATATGTGTTCTAAAATCAGCTTAAATATCAGACACATTTGTTTTCGTTCAAATGGACAGATTCATAATTTGAAGCTAAAAAATTGGTTTCACTTTATTTTGACGGTCCATTTAACACATTCTGTTGACTACTAACTCTCATTAGAGTGTTAGTAGAGTATTAGTAAACTGGTAGGGTTAGGGTTTGAACTAGTTGACGTACTTGGATTGCAAAGTTACTTACAGTCAGTAGAATGTTTGTTGGCGGACCATCACAATAAAGAGTTAGCAGATATTAAGCAGACAGTCTACTAATACTCTAATGACAGTTAGGGAACATTTAGTTGCAAAGTTACTTATAGCCAGCATAATGTTCAAAAGGGACCATCAAAATAAAGGGTTACCAAAAAATTTAGCCTGAGTCCATCAAAATCCCTATGTGATTTTCTGTCAACTGCAGACTGGCTCTGACTTTCGGCAACTGACATCAACTTGTCCAGGCTGCAAATCGGGGCAAAAGTCATGTAGTGTATTCCAGCCTTAAATGACATGAGGCTTATTTTTGTCCATTAGTTTATATTTAAAATATTAAGTTCAGTTCCAAAACTACAAAACTTTTAAGCTACTCAATGAAATATGCTACTGTATATACTCTGTGTGCAGCATTATAAAATAACTTGCGGGTGGTAGGATTTGCATACCGACTGTTATGTCCCTAAGCATTTAAGATGATCTGTTAGCCAACAGCAAACTTGTTTCTAAATTGTATTGTCTCTTCATTAAATTCTTTCACCTCTTGAACACAAACCCGCTGATGGTATTCATAGGCCACTTCCATTGTCGATATTTAATCAGCTATATGACTTCTTGTGATCAGCACACTTGCCTTACGGCTCTGGGGATCTGAAATGGAGGAACAACAAATGCATCTGATGGACACTTTGCATGATTTGCTTGTCAGTTGCATGAATTTGCCACAAGCTGGCGAGCCCCCAATAACAGATTAAAGCAAGGCCTGTTATTGTTCGAAGCCTAAACAGCTGGTGACAGCTTATTATCTCAAGAGGCTGAAAAGAACCGTCCAAGTTACAGCCGCTGGACTTGTCACCACGGCGTGTCAATATTCTGACAAATCGTCCGTGCTGCTTTCATCGTAAACATTATCTTTAGCTCTTGCGCGCATTTGTGCATGGCGGGGGCAAGGGGCCGGCAAATCTTGGACTAGCTAGTTCTGTGCCGTTTTTTACAAAAGGTAATGAGGAGAGGCTGGAGGTGAGAGTTCTCATCCACCCGCAGTAATTCCCGGGAGCGTGTTGTGCTGCATTTGGAATCTCACAGTGGATGACTGCACACCTCCCCTGTATTCGGCAGCTGTTAAGTCCTTGCTCTTTTCCAGCAAGTGCTGGGAGAGTATACTGCAAAAACTCATCAGGACAAACAAACCTGAATGCATGCGGCCTTATAATGAATATTACAACATTAAGGTGCAGGTGAACCATTTAGCCTTTGAGAAACTCAGTCCAGACTTGTGTGAAGGGGATGGGAAGGGGAGAAGTCGTTTTAGCTAGTCACTTTGGCATCAGGATCCCTGTTGAGTGACAAAACACTTAAATTCTCTGCTAGAGTATACACTAAAAATGCTGTTGCCATTAGACAAGGGCAAGATCAATTTGGTGGTGTCAAAATGGGCCTTTTGAGGTAAAGTGCTATTCTGAAATGCTTGACACCGCTCAATTTGGCAGCTATAAGGTAAGGTCTTGTTTTTATGAGACTAAAGATTGCTGACTCCATAAAGATCAGTACCAGAGAGTCTCGGTTTCCAGAATCTATTTCCTCACGCTACATACAACACATAGAGTGTGGCGCATGATGTGATGCTTCTAGGGACACGACTGATGCATTTGTTCCTATTCAGAATCTTCTGTTCCAAGCAAATCTCATTTATGCTGGCAAAAGCATTTCTCTGGGTTTCTGTTCCTGCTGTTGTTGAAAAATTTGCCCAGTTGTGACAAGAAATCGTTAGAGTATTTCAGCCAAATCCTGCACAGACAACAAAATGCAGCCTTACTTTACTGTAGCGTTTACGCGACGTGGCGGGGAGGGAAGACAGGCGCAGGGGGATCACGAACAAGTGATTTTAACAAGCTTTTATATGACAAAACACAATGCATAAAAGGAACTGAAAAGGAGTAAGGAGTCAAGCAGGGGGTTGTGTAAGTCACTGCTTCAATGGGATAGTTCACCCAGATATGAAAATTCTGTCATCATTTACTCACCCAAATATCATTCCAAAGCCGTACATTGACCAAAAAAAAACTAAAAACTTTATGATGTCATACAGGGCCATACTTGAAAATAAAACTTTCCGAAACTTTTACGAACCCTGAAAGGAATAGTTCACTTAAAAATGAAAATTCTGTCATCATTTACTCACCCTCAAGTTGTTCCAAACCTGAATGCATTTCTTTCTTCTGCTTAACACAAAAGAAGATATTTTGAAGAATGTCGGTAACCAAACAGTTGATGGACCCCATTGATAAAATGCTATGGAAGTCATTTGGGTCCATCAACAGTTTGGTTACAGACATTGATTGTTCATCAAATTAGATGACCGTGCACAAAAACAAAGCAACAGAAAAACAAAAACAACAACTGAATCGACATTAAATCATTGGTTTGGTAATCTGCTTCGGGTTCTAACACAGCTGCACTTGGAGAGCAGCATAATTCAATGTCCTAAGATATAAGTTCATACATCGCCACTTTGACACAAAGCAATTAATATCTTGAAATGTCCTGCAATGGATGATGACAAAGAAGGACAAAGACAGTTGGCAAATGTCCTGTTATAGTCACAGAGATTAACATGTGCACAAGTAAATTGCAGTCCACCCATAGAGCCGAGCTGTTTATGATAAACTTGATAAATGACCATTAGCACATACACAGGGGTCAAGTGTGTGGGGGTCACAGATTAATTCTCACCGACAGGATAAAAGGGGATGCAACTGTCTGGCTAAATAATTGTTGTTTTTCTTACTGTATATACTTGATTTGCAGGGTCACTGAATGTAAGCTAAAGGCTACATTCGTGATTAACTCATTCACTTTAGTCATGTGGAAAGTGTCCTTTGACCTACCCTCTGTATTGATTTATGAAAATATATAGGGGCGGTTACACTGAGTGCTTATAATTAATTAGCATGTCATCCTCATATCTATGCAATGAAATATGAGAGGGCTTAAAGAGTTTACCCAAAAATGAAACATTCTTAAAAAATATCTTGATTTTTGTGTTAAAGAAGAAATAAAGTAATACAGGTTTGGAAAAACTAATACTTTTTTGGGTGGCAACCCTGCTAAAAAAAACAATCAAAAAAACAGCTAAAACCAGCCTAAGATGGGGTGCATATATGGTGCTTTTCATGGCACTCAAAGCGCTTTACATAGAAGGGGAATCTCCTCAACCACCACCAATACTGCAGCATCCACCTCGATGATGCGACGGCAGCCATATTGCGCCAGAACGCCTATCACACACCAGCTCACCTGGTGGAGAGGAGACAGAGTAATGAAGCCAATCAGTATATATATATATATATATATATATGAGGTATATTTGGGGATGATTAGGAGGCCATGATGGACAGAGGCCAATGGGCAAATTGAGCCAGGATGCCGGGGTTACACCCCTACTTTTTTTCGAAGGACATCCTGGGACTTTTAATGACCACAGAGAGTCAGGACCTCAGTTTAACGTCTCATCCGATCTTTTTTGACAGTATAGTGTCCCCATCACTATACTGGGGCGTTAGGACCAACACAGACCCCAGGGTGAGCAGCACCCCCTACTGGCCTCACTAACACCTCTTCCAGCAGAAACCTAGTTTTCCCAGGAGGTCTCCCATCCAAGTACTGACCAGGCTCAACCCTGCTTAGCTTCAGTGAGAAATCAGTCTTGGGCTTCAGGGTTATAACGTGGTCATAACTGATTTTCAGTATGGTTTCCCAGCCTGACCAGCTAAGACTCTCCGAACCAGCTAAAGAAATTGCCGGAACCCCTCTAAAAGCAGCCTGCTAAACCAGGTATAACCAGGCTGGAGGACATTTTTTTCAGGAAGTGTACTGTGTTTCCATGGTTTCTAACAAATGACCATACGACACAATGACACGGGCCATGTCACTGGTTAAAATTGTGGATGTCTCTGGATTTAAACATTGTTGAAAACATTTTGGATAGTGTAAGTATAGAAGTCCACAAAATATATAACAATGTTCTAGTGGTTTTTGGATATTTGGTAGCACTTTATTTTACAGTCCTGTTCCCCATGTACATACTATGTACATATTGTAGTTATTACAATAACTGGGAAATAACTAGGTACTAACCCTGAACCTACCCCTAAGCCTACCCTTAACCCATGTAGTTACCTTATATTAACCAGTGCTTTCTAGATTAGTACACTGTAAGAACACGTAAGTGCACATACTGTAAAATAAAGTGCAACTGGATATTTTAATGCAAAAAAATCGCACATATTGTGCCTTTTACCCAAGGGCACAATGATCGAAGTCCAACAGACTAGCTGGGCGAAATCTCTGAGATGATATCTCTATATCACGCTTGTAAACATTTACGACTAGGCCTCAGCATTTTGAAAAAGTGCTCATCATAAATGTCCTCGTTGTATATAACCGATGCCTGGTGTCTCCCGTGTGTTTGTGCACCCTGCCCCATATGTCATTTTGATCAAAGGGAGAGTGTGTGTCAGAGAGGGGAGCTGGATCAATCTGAGTGTTTCACTCAGGGCTTTCTTCAACCCTGAGCTCTGTAATCACCTGCTTTAATGATGCCCAAGAGTCGCCATCATGCAGCCTTGACTCCGTCCTGGCACTTGGCAAGTCAGCAGCTGTGTCCTTACTGCTCCATGAGCAATCATGTCCATGAAATTCTCACCTTGTGTTGCTCGTTCCTGCATAGGGAATAGAAGTGTTTTATATGCAAGAATACTCAATTAAAGGTGTGCTTAAAGGGATAGTTCACACAAAAATTAAAATTAAAATTACTCACCTTCATGTGGTTCCAAATCTGTAAGACTTTCATAAATTTAAGCACAAATGAAGATCTTTTTGATGAAATCTGAGAGATTTCTGTCCCTCCATTGACAGCTTCGCAACTAACACTTTGACACTTCAAAACATTCATAAAGAGATTGTAAAACTAATCCATATGAATTGAGCGGTTTAGTTTAAATATTCCGAAGAGACTCAATCTCTTTATATGATGAACAGATTGAATTTAGGCTTTTATTCACATATAAACATTTGATCTGTGAACATAAACAGAAGCTAAACCGAACCTGCTTGAGAACAAACCTCATTGGTTCTTACAGAAGCTCAAACATGCTTGGTTTAAGTCCTTCAAAAGTTCAACTTGCATCTTAATTGCATTTCATGTAAATTTAAACCAGAATACATGAATACGTGAAAAAAAAACATTCAATTAAGTGTCTGAAAACAGTCAGTTTCTACTTAGTTAGCATGAAACGGAAGTTGCGATAGTATTTTCGTCCCTATTGTGACGTATATCCAAGTGAAACAGCTTCTCGAACAAGAAAAAACGTAGGCCCGGGACTTGATTTTGAATGTGCTATTGCTGCGATCTCATGTGAGTGACAGATTGCCCACCTTCACACCAAAAAAACATGCAGGTGGGAGGGGAAGTTATTTTGAAAAAAAAAGAATGATGTGCATGGATATAAAGCCTTAACTTGGAAACACGCAGGAGAATACAGTAATCAAACTCCTAAAATACTACCACACAAACATAAACGAGACTGAACAATGAACAGAGGAAACTAAGGGATTAAACACACAAAGATTGATTAACAGAACTAAAAACAGGTGCGTATTATAATCAGTGACCGTGGAAACTAAAGAGCAAACAGAACTCAGACAAACCAGAACATGAAATAGAAAGTAAGAGTAATATTTCATAAAGAAAAAATAGGATTGTCAATTTTGATTTCTTGTTCTTTAAGTATTTGATATTTGTATTGTTTAAAGTAGCCTATATTATTCCCATAAGAAGTACTCTTTTTAAAAGTATGCTAAAGTGTCCTTCTTTTTCACAAGGGTATAGCTGTCAGCGCAAAGTCTGTTCCAAAAGAAAGGCACATTATGTTGCCTTCTAAAATATGTTATGTTGGTCGAATCTCATGTATTCTCCTTAGAGAATGCAATCCCAGAATGCATTGTGCACAGTAAAAAAAGAAAAATAATTGTTCAAGATGACAGCCAGACAAGAGACATGTTGATTATACATTTATTTCATTTAATATACAAAAGAAAAGTGTCAATTAAAACCAGTTCATGTATTTATTTGCTTGCAGTATAGCATTGGTAACTTGGCAACGTTAACTTCAAACTCTTCAAAAAATTAATTGAAATCAATTGTGAGTTGAGTCTCCCATGCAAGTGTTACTTGTGTGGCAGATAAATTAGGGCCTATTCATAGGTGTCTATTCAGTAATGAACACCTTAGAATACTAATAAGATTAGAAGGTGGCTGTGGTCTAGATAACAAGGCAGCTCACTTGGTTTTGGAGCCGAGATATAATGTAATGTAATTTAAAGACAAGAAAATGAGAATCTGAATGAGAATAGGATTTTACTGCCAAGAAAAATTGCTCTTACAAATAATCTGACTTGTCAGTCACTGACATGGGACATGGCATTTAATAAGAAATGGTCTGCAGTCTTCATATGCTTAAATACAAGTGAAATAATATTCCATTAGAATCTTCTCAGAACCTGATAACTTAAAAACAAATTATCTGGAAGTTATATTAATTAACATTCATACCATAGCGTATCATAACCAAGTGTTGCTCAGTTTTAGGAAGACTGCGTTTAAAATAAAAAAAATATGTAAAAGAAAAAAGCAATAAATTAATTTATCCTATTGGGGCTAAGAGCAATTAGCATCAGTTCCTTGTGATCCCATTGCTACCTCTCTTGCCAAGTTGTGAGAAATTTTCAAAGCGATTATGATTTTAGTCATTGTGAAGGAACACCTGTAGAGAGCAACCCCCTCGGGACAGTGAGAAATGTCAGCACTGAAATTAATTAAGTAAAAGCTTTTTTCCAATTATTCATGAACAGTCTGCAGTGAATCCGTTTGCTTAAGTGATGATGGTATTGTCGCAATAGGGTGAGAATCTTAAGGCTCTCGAGACAGCGCACTCAAATGAATCGAGGCCATCATCTTTTGTTTTTGCCATCAGTTTTTTCATTGTTGTTGTAAAACTAAGCCTGTGTTGATTTAAAGAAAACTTGATAACTGAAACGTTGAAGCTTCGAACCCCACAACAAGTTCAATTAAATAGTGAATTGCTTAAAGTATCTGTGGACAAAACTGTCTGTTAACTATTATGTGTGTAGTGTGTTATATGACAATACTGTATATGATTTTGCATATTAAACATCCCTAACATATTTTGTAATCTACAAGAAAAATATATAAAAACAGTTTTTTGTATTAAAAAAAGTGTCCATAAAAATAATTTAAGGGACAGTAGTCAACATTTAAAGTGGATCAAAACCTTTCATCAAAGTTATACATGAATTTTGAACAATACCCGTTCTTGTCTTAGGACAAATTTGATTCACTTCGAATGTTTATGCTTATTGCAATTATGCATTGTTAGCTTAGCAACATGTTAATGTAAAACTATTCAAGAAACATATCTGCTAACTGGATATATGTAAACATAGCTGTACATTTTGCATATTAAACTGAAATTCGAACTTTAACATAACATCATCTGACATCGTCTAAAACTTTTAAAGTGTCACTTCAGCTAAGAGATCAAACTTACATTATCAATAATGAATCTTTTGAATAGCCTTTTTGTGTTCTGCAAATAGCTTGAGGTAATTATTGTACAATAGCCCTAAAATACCTCCAGCCGAGGAACATTATCACTCACAGAAGAACGTAATAGAGGATCAAAATGGCTCCCGGCTAAAGCACTAACCGCTTTAAAAACTTCCATGGCTTACAATACATTCTCAAATCAATATTTCATTAACGGGATAGAGGCGAAATGTTAATATAAAAAACTTTTGCAGCACTTACACTGAAAGTTTAGCTGAAATGAAACATTGAGGGTGATGAAATGTTCATACTTTGTTTCGCCGCAAGTTCAATACTGCGATATACAGGACAGTAAGAGGCACTGAGGTGACAAAAAACAGTTACATTATCAAATAAGCCTTTTGTTAAAAATGTTGTAAATGGAAGAAATTGGGACGTTTCAGCCATTCCACATAAAAGTAAACTGTAATGTCCTCAGCAGTAAAAACATGGTCTTTAAAAAGTAATGAAATTGGGCTCTGAGTAAAAAAAAAAAAAGAAAAAAAAAGTCAATTGATTTAAGACAAGTGAGTGACAAGATAAATATATTGGTTAACGAAACAAAATCAACCTTATTTAAAACCTAAAAATCTGAAACTGACAGCCTATTTTACCAACTAAACAGCCAGTCTTCCATTCACCTGTTTCAACGTGACATTTCAGTGACATTTATTAAAACATATGTTATTAGTGTTATTAGTGTATTAAATAAATTAAAATAAAATAAAATAATAATAGGCTTTCTTATTTGCTAATGGATGTTGTTGAGAGAATTATATCGAATTCCAACAGCGACACCTAGAGACTGGCATGAGGAGGAAGCGTCTCACAGTCAGAACGATTCTCTGCATGTTTTATTCCTCTAATGAGAGTTTGAGAGAGAGTACGGAGTTTTCACATTTAACAAATGAAAAACGACAATAGAATCAGGAACCCTGAAATGCAGTAATAACACTTTGTTCATACTGCTTATTAACTGAATAAATTGCTTTTCCTCTCATACACATTTTTAAGCTTGTAAACTAGTGACTAAACTGATTGCAATTTTATCTTTGCGTTTGATGCAAATTGTTATTCATTTGCATAAATTGGAATTAACAAAACAAAAGCTAACAGTTACCATAACGAGTTCAACTCTAATTTCTGTCATCATTTACTCACCCCCATGTTGTTTCAACCTTGTATGACTTTCCTTCTCCTTTCAAAAAGAAGATATAAATAGATATTGTGAGATTTTTTTTTTTTCATCCATCCAAAACCGTTTACCGGTTACCAACATTATTCAAAATATCTTCTTTTGTGTTCCTCAGAAGAAAGATATTATAATATGGTACATGTCTGGAAAAACATTTTTAAGTTAACTATTTCTTTAACGTATAGGTTTAAATGATTTGATGGTTTAAACTCTCCCCCTCTCTCTCCCTCTCCCTCTCCCTCTCTCTCTCTCTCTCTCTCTCTCTCTCTCTCTCTGTATGTATATATATATATATATATATATATATATATATATATATATGAAGAGTTCAGATGCAAAAGCCTCTAAGTGCCATCTGAAATTTTCTTCTAAAATGGTCATTTTTATCAAGCTCGTATGTTTAAGTTCAGTAATGTCACTTAAATGACAATGAAAATGACCTATTAATTGTAATTTAAGTGAAATTACTGAACTTAAATATACGAGCTTGATAAAAATGATCATTCTAGAAGAAAATTTCAGATGGCACTTAGAGGCTTTTGCATCTGAACTCTTTAAAGTTTGGTGGATGGTCTAAGCAGGAACACTTAGGTGGAAAAAAAGTGAAACAGTGGTGTGGCTTTTACTTTGGGCCTCAAGGGCAAAATATCCCATAGTGTCTTGTGGTTTGGGCCAAGTGGTTTCTGCCACAGATTTTATTAGTAAGCCGAAATCATTTGTTACCCCCACAGGCTGATAAATGAACTTCTCTGGGCACTCCCTGAAAACAGAGGAGAGCTCAAAGTGTTTTCCTCAGCAAAGTGTTTCTTTTTTCCTGTGTCAACCTTAAATCTGTACATTACAAAGAATTGAATTTTTTTTTCTAAAGAAGTTAAGGAGGATTTTATTTTATTTTTTAAAATACCCAGTAGGCTTTAGTTTACTTGCTGTTGCTAGTCAGGCAGTTGGCCTGCAGCAACAGGGGACATGCTAGTTCTAGAGAGGTTTTCATAGGACAAAATATCTGTATATGTAAGGTAAGTCATCAATATTTTTTGATTTGTTAGTGTATAGATGACCTGAAAGCTAACATAAATGGACTGAAAGCCACTGGAATGCCTCGGATGCACATTTCACATTGAACCATATGCTATATGTATTAGGTGCTTAGAAATGCTATATGCACATGGCAACTAAATTGCTTAAATATTGGTTTTGGGTCTAAAAAAGTGTCTCAGCTGAGTGCCATTTGCTCATCTTTGCACATGTCTTATTTATCATAATTTCTCATGCAGATAAAAGTTTAGAGATGGATCAGGCTCTTGCCCTGTCTTGACATTTAAATTTCATGTTTCATGTTAGGCGACTCTCTAAAACAAATGACGAAATCCCTGCAAACCAACTGTATTTTTTATTTCCAACGAGAAGAAACACTTAGCCTGTGATATTTAGTTTTACAAGAAAGCTTTTAACAGATTAATAATTTTTTATAGACTTACATAAATTAACTCGAGGTCAACACAACATTAATCTGCACCTGATTATTATGTTTTCTACATTTTCCCCTCTTTCATTCGTGTTTATGTATAGGCTATGTGAGTGCCCATGCTAAACCTGTAGCTATGATGCTACTCTGAGTGGTGGTTAGCGCACAAAATGCATTTGCTAGTTGGTTACTTATACAGATATTTTACGGTATGACTTGTGTCTGTCCTGTAGTGTAAGATTATTGGATTTATTTATGTTTATCATCCGCCATAAAAAATTGTGTTTCGGGAACACTTAGAAAGTAATAGCACTCGTAAATAGCCACATAATACAGTGCAGCAGTCAGCTTCCAGAAGTAAAAACCCCCATTGATTTTCTACAAAGGGGAATAGAGTGCAATATAGACCTATTAGTGATGCAAACATACTAGTCAATTATTATTTGAAACAACACACATCAAAGTTGCATACTCAGGTTTAATATAGGATACAAAATGCATTATGTATTTTGACGGGGTTTCCAACTACAGTCAGAGAAATGTGAAGATAACCAGTATTGGTAGTGCTACGTGTTGAGCAGTCGAAGTGAAGGTGTAGACCAGGGCTCTAACCTGAAATTGAGGGCGCTTGTCCGCTGAAATTGGGGCCAGGAGATAGCATTTCATTTGAGACCACACCAGAGGCCTCAGGAGCAGAGCTGTCTAACAAGAGCCACATGGAACTATGGGGACATTAGTGACAACACTGATCCAGGTTTGGGTTCCTCTAGTGATGGCTGGGGTTTTAATGGATTAATGTCAAGCCTGATACCAGACCAGTGTAAAAGGGCATGGTATGCCTGCAGCATCAAACCTCAAAGTTCCAGTGGGGGAAATTGAACAACATTTGCAGTAAACAGTATACAGCCAGGATACAGCACGACTAGTCTCAGCCTCAGACGTCACACCCACAGACCGTTGTGAAAATGTGCAGTGTTGGAGGTCCTCCAGGACCAGGATTGGAATGGGAAATGCTTCGGGAGTTTCGGAGTCGTCATCTGGTTGAATTCTATGTGATTTCCCGGGAGACGTGAGACCTTATTGTGTGTCGCATTCTTTAACGATCAGCCTGGAAACAAAGCCAAACCCCCTCATGGAAGAAGAAAACTTAGGGGTGGTTTAAACTAAAAACTGAAAACTTTTAAATTTTATGCTGTTTGGCCATTCATTTACACGACAACGACAATTTGGAGGCCTGAAAATGCACAATTTTGAAAATCGGATTTTTCAAAGTGCAAGTTTTTTAAAACAATATCGTTATTGTCTCTGTGTAAACTACAAAAACACGAATTTGTGAATCTTTTCTTTTCCTTTAATCCTCCCTTGTCAGGCTTATGCTACTCTAAGCAATGCCTGAACTTTGTATTTTGAGTACTTCTCGTTATTTTGACCTCTTCATGATGACTCGCTTGCTGTATTCCTCATTTGTAAGTCGCTTTGGACAAAGGCGTCTGCTAAATGACTAACTGTAAATGTATAACAAACTGTGAACTTTAAAGACGAAGCAGAGAAGGATCCAATTGGATCCAGGATGCCTTACACAAGGCAACAACCAACAACCAACAAGGAAACTATAAACAAAAGAATATACTTAAGTGTGAAATGAATGTAGTTTTCAAACACTTACATGCTACTTACAATTAAATGAAAAAGTATAAAAGTTTAAACTTATATTAAATGCAATTGAATTTAAGATTGCTTTTTTGACCTACATTAATGGGACTTAACTACATCTTCAAATGTACTTACTTCCATAATTACTTCTATTGTCTTTGAAAAATACAGGACTTGCTACTGCCAAATGCACGACACGCTGCTGTGAGCAAGTAATTGTGCTGCTGCTGTACAATATAGCATGCATGAATTACCCATAGCAGATAGGTGGAGCTCGGGAAGGTGGAGGGTTTCTGAAAGAGTGCTGCAAATGCTGACCAGTATTTGAATGTTGAGCAGCGAGCTCATTGGCTACTGATACAGCAGGAAGTGAACCAATCAGCTGTGCCCTATAGAGAACGATGTGATTGCAAGCAGATTAAGTTAAAGGAACCGTATGTAAGATTGTGGCCAAAACTGGTACTCCAATCACTTTCAAATTACTGTAGAGCGGTGTATCCCCTCCCCCTCCCCCCTGACTCGAGGTTGCCAGTTAGGCTGCAGGATCCAGCAGGAACGTAGGCTGCTACAAGGAGCTTCCAATGGCAAGTGACGAGTCCTACACAGTACGTTTTTTTTCGGACTTTGTCACGACGTATTTCGGATTCATAACGAGGTCTTTTAGGTTTCGTAACGTTAGACATTTTTTATCCGACACCTTTGTAGCTGCAGCTGTGGTAAACTAGAGTTGCGCAGAGCTAGAGCTGGCAACCCGGATGCCGAAACACTACTGACTTCGTGATTGGTAGATAGGTGGAGGGTGGAGCATCAGGTCAAAACACAACATGACAACATCAACATCAGTTGAGGGCTGCAACTTCACTTTTAAATGACAATATCCTGGCCGGACTACTGTTGTCAGTGATACAGATGGTGGACAACCAGAATGAGACTTTTACCGCCGCCGTTCCCGCGGCGGCAAAATTGGGATGTGTATTTGCTGCCTTTTACCGCTGAGTGGCGCTGTAATCACAGACTTTGAAAAGTGTCAGTTTATTCTCTTTATGACGTAATCTGCCGTGGCAGTAATCTGAGCTGAGGTCACAGATAAATTCAAGATAAATCTTGTGGTTAAACGAATTCAAATTCATTAAATTTAAAAAAAGTAGACACACGTTAACATTGTGTGCCCAGTTTTTCTATAATTTAGAAAGGCTATGTCAATAGGTTACTTGTCATTTACTTCGTGTTATTTTAATGTGTTTGTAGATTTATTAACTGAAACATAACAGTGAAATAAATTAAAATAATTTACCGTAAAATTAAAACTTTTTCAGGACTTGCAGTTATAGGCTACTAACCGATGTTAGTCGGTTTAAGCATTCTTTGTTATATTCAGAATTAAATAGGCTTACTTGTTGTTATGATTATCAATTGAATTCTTTAATAAATAATCAACCACAATGCCTATTACTGCCGCAGAAAAAATAAACTAGTCGAATTTCAAAGTCGTTCGCGAAATGACTATAGGCTATACCCATTATTTGAACGAAAATGAGACTGATTGAATATGTAAAAATATAAATCTGCTAAATTATTTTTTTGTGTGTGTGTGAATCATTCACGAGATTGAGATGACTGACAGTGATACCCGGCCATAGCAACGGAAGACATTTTTCAAAACAGATCGAACAAATCAGAAAAATACTTTCAATACAGTATTGCTTTCAATTAAAAAATAAACAATGAAAATGTAAAAGAAAATTAATTAAGTTTGAAAACCCATCGCACATTACAAGGTATGAATAAAGTGTCGGGACAGTTTATTTATTTAAACAGGGTGGCATCGATAGTTTATTCCCTTTGTGATGCAAAATAAGAAACACAGAATCTTATTCTTGCAACATTTTAAATTTCTATTGTCAAAGAAATTGCAGCTAAATTAAAAAATTAAAACGGTACAAAACGAAAAAAGTTCAAAGCAACATAAATTAAGAACAGGCGTTTTTCTTTGCCTCTCTCGCGCTGGATATTTTTTTAGTAAGTTTGGTCTCCCTCACTGCGCGCGGCGGGTCTTTCTCGAAATGAAGCATTTCAGCGTAAAAAAAAAACGCCATACAGCTGATAATACTGTATATGTCGCTGTGTGTCATCCACACAAATCACGAAGAAAAAACTGTAACAAATAGCTTTTGTTCCTTCAAAGATACAACATGCCTTGCTGAATTCACCTTACAATAAAACGAGGTGGGTCGCGAATTAAAGAGCTGCTAAATTGAAATTGTTTGTGGAAAACCTTTAAATACAATCAATAAAACTACAATATAAAATTTAATAACATATAGGGCCTACTGTACATAGGCTATGGACTTTTGGAGATTGTGAGATTAATCCTTAGAATTTTGCCTTTGCCTGCTCATCAGGCTCAGGCTGGCTCCGACACTCTCCATATGAAAGACGGAACATTAACACCTCTGTCCTGCACCCCCACGATAAAGCAACTATTGCCTTCTCCAAACCCCCCACAGGCTAGCTGAGTTTGCAAAACAAAACAAAGAGTTTGCCACTCGTCGTGGTGTGCCAAAACACTTAATTATAAACTTCAATATTTCATTCAAAACAATCTCAAAACGCTTTGTGACATTTTGAAAAGCCGTGGATGCATTACTGCCACTGGAACCATGAACGCAACACTGGTTCTGATTTTATTGTTTGTCATTTAAACGTCATATATATATATATATATATATATATATATATATATATATATATATATATATATATATATATATATATATATATATATATATATATATATATATATTTAACAGAACTGCTTTTGAAATTACGATTGGAATTATTATAGGTTACAGAAGTAAAGTCATTGTATAATATTTGTTCCTTGGTGTAAAATGGAAATGCATGGTGATTTTATTTTGTAAATAGGCTATAAGCAAAAAACTATGTTTTAGAACTATAGACAAATCTCTCTGCATCAACAATAGACTATACAATGCATTAATAGGCTAATATAAAAATATCAGTAGTCGAAGTAAGTTCGGGTTTCGAACCCGTGTCATCTAAATGATCGTAACGTAAGTTCCACCACTCTGCCACGATTCACTCGTTGCAACATGGCCTAACGTTACAGTGTGTGTTCGCTCACACGAGCGAGAAGCGCTCTTCATTCAAAAGAACGCGCCGCCGCGTTTGTCGAACACTAATTCAACATGCCAGAATAAAACCTGGCTTTAGAACAATGCATAGCGCCACTCGTCGTGGTGTGCCAACAAATTTACAATACTTTAGTTTCATTTATTTCAGTGTTAATGTTTGAGTTAAAAAAATCCTCTATATTAAATTAACACAAAGTCGGCTATAAGAATCCTTTATAGGCTACGAAAAAAGCAAAGGGCTTACAGTCTTAACATTTAGGCTAATTTGCTTAAATTCGATACATTTATTTTCAGTAGGGCCTAATACATTTGTAGGGATGTAATTTTAGTATGCTTTACCAACGCTATGTATTCAATTAAAGTTCCAAGAGGTCTGGTCTCTATATTTCCTTCCCAGCTGACACTAATATGCAAGTGCACAGCAAAAATCACAACTTGTGCTTGCTGCGAACGCAAGTTATTTAAGGTGTCTCAACTGCACACAGTCTACCCTACAGTGTGAATTCGATACAAGGTTTCATTTAATTAAATTAATGTGCAGCAATTTGTACAAAAAGAGTCTATAGGCCTACTATACTGTTGTAGCCATTAAATAATCTCATTTAGTATCATATTTGTTAAAATATTCTAATGTTATTTTGTTCCATCTATGTTGAATATGAAAAGTGAACAGCACGAATAAGATAGGATGCATTATATCGAGAGATGGATATGGAGTGGGTCAGACATGATTTTGACCACTTCATTAAGTTTTGTTTAGTAGAAAACCTTTCTTTAAAGTGAATTTCGTTTTCTATAAATTGTATCTTAATTTTAATCAATTTTTCATCAACCAATTGCTGGATTTAAGAGATAAGTAAGAGAAGCAAATATAACAGACACTAATCATGGAGGCGCCCGCGCGGTCACTTGCATTGCACGTCAGCTGGAGCGCATCTCATCCTCCTAACTTAACGAAACTCAGCGTATGCCTCACACAGACATGATAAATACATTAAATACACAAAGCTTGAAATGTCTTCAAACGAAATAATTCAAAACGAAAAGAAAAAGGCTACTCTCTGATTATGTCTTTACGTGCATTTCTCTCTAGGTGCGTTCACTACAAATATGGCGATCGTCAACTTCATCTTTGCAGTCGACACTGTCAGAAAACACTAGTTTATTGATAAAAATCTATGCACTCATCACCAGATTTACAAATACACATCTTGCTTGTTGCACGCACATATTATGTCGAAAAAACGAAATATTATGTTGAAATAACATTATTATTAATAATACATCTTTTAGAATATTTGATTAAATGCTGCTTGTTCAATTTAATAAAATTAAAACTTTAATTGTGATAATTAAAATAATTGAAAATTAAATATTTAGTGGCCAAGTTTTGCTAATTTATTATATAGGCTATTATATGCCTATTGCCTATATTAAGTAGGTCATATTAAGACAAGGCATATATTAAGTTATTTTAGCTGTTATGAGAAAAAAAATCTAACGAAATCTAAAATCTAAGAAAAATTCTAACGCCAATTCAACATGCCAGAATAAAACCTGATTTTTGAACAATGCGTAACGCCACTCGACCTGGTGTGCCAAAACACTACATTTTAAACTTCAATTTTTAATTCAAAACAATCTCAAAACGCGTTGTGACATTTTTTAAAGCAGTAGCCTAGCCTATATACATTAAGGGCATTGAAACCAGGATCTTAACTAAAACGCGTTCCGCGTAATCTCTCAAAAATTATGCCACACTACTCCATGTATTTTTTTTTTTTTAAGGACTGCTTTTGAAATCACTATAAATTACTATGCAATTGTATCGCTCACGAGAGCTCTTCATTTATCTAATTCCTCAATAGAATAGTAAAAATATTCAGCGTCATTGCTCCTAATATTGTCTCTATTTTTAACTTTTGATTCTATTTTTTCAGTTCTAAAATTGATTCTATCTTTGGTTCTATTCTGTTGTAGCCTAATAGGCCTATTTATATGAACAATATTCCTATTAGGCTTAGGGTTTTATATTTAACCCACTTACATTTTAAAATACGGCAATTGCTGCTGTTTTGCACAATGTCCCTTTGCGCCACCTGGCGGTCATTTCGGGAACGACTTTGAAATGCGGCTGGTTTATTTTTGCCGCGGTGATTTCGCCGCGGCAGCTGGCGCGGCGGTAATAGGCATTCTGGTTGTCCACCATCTGTATAAGTATTTGAAATGAACATGATTTCTTAATGTCTAGTGACATATCAGGGCCATTTTATGATTAATTGAAATACATTTCTTACATACGGTTCCTTTAAGGTTCTATCAGTCTGCGCAACCTACAGTTTCATGACAGAACTTTGTATTTCTATTGAAACTTGCATGTCATGTACTAAAATATATTTGTAATTGCAATTTAATATAAGTAAAATATATTAACTTTAAATGTAATATCAGATAACACTGCCGTTAAAATTATAATCAAGTACTTTAGCAACACATCAGAAGCCTGACAAAAGATGATTAAACATGATTTAAAATGTACTTTAAAGTAAAACTTTTAATATGACATTATTGCAAAGTGCACTTTTCAAAAAAGTTAACTTAAATGTGAATATTACCTGCAAGTATAGTTTTTTAACATTTACATTTAAGCATTTGGCAGATGCTTTCATCCAAAGCGACTAACATTGCAAGGTAAACATTTTATCAGTTCTTTCTTTCCATGGGAAGCAAACCCATGACTTGGCATCGCCAGTGCCATGGTTTACTGTTTGAGATAAAGAGGAAGATACTGTATTTTAACTGTATATTTTAAATACTTGTACACTATGCGCATATTCAATCCAAGGCACATTTCTTTTTCACAAGGGATACTTTTCAAACAGTTCATATTTTGTTAGTTAATCTGGTGGGATGTCAAACATTAAGGCCTTGCTGGTTTTGGAAAGGTGGAACACTCTTTTACGATCAGATTCAAGGTTTACAAGGTCTCGGCTGATAGATGAGGGAAATGCACAAAGCAACACTATTCCCTCAAATTATAAGCCATTAAGGAGCTACTTCAATTTCACCCTCCTAATTTAATGAGGGGGACTAATGACACTGCATAATAGGATAGAGGGCCGTGCCTGTTTCAGATAGAACAACCAGAGCTGGAAGGGTTTCAGGTAATTTGGCATTGAATATTTTTGGGTGAGTTAAATCCATTTTCTACAAATAAAAAATTCATTGCATTCCTCCCTGTGCACATGAAACAGTTTTATATATTCAAATAATTTATAAGCCTACCTGATATACAGCAGAATCCAAGCATCAGTGATTCATGTCTAGTTTTACATTCTTTTCTGATTTAGTACAAAAGTTTCTTTACAAACCGAGTTTAATTGAAAAATCTGAATTACAAAATGTCTTAGTATTTGGTTTATTGCACTTAAGCTGCTCTTGAAGCTTGTGTAAAATATGATAATCATGTTCACCACCAGCATGATTTGAGAATGTTCCAGAAAACATCTGCCAAGACTTGCCTAATAATAAATATAATAAAGATAGAATTAGTCCATATGAGGGTTTGCATTGTATATGTGTTCAAATCTAACTACTTCATAGCTGTTGTGTATAGTCTACATTGTGACATTGATTTTTATTTGACAAAATTGAAACACCATTCATTTGAATGGGAATCTCCAAGTGCAGGTGTGTGTGTGTTTCTGGGGATGTTATATAGTCTCATGCCTTCATTTGTGTGTGTGTGTGCTCTGGACTGTGCCAGGTTTTGTTTTATTAATAAAAAAAAAAAAAAACGTGCCCCACTTCCCATTCATTTTGATGGCGGGTCAAATTGACCCGTGGGATTAGGGAGTTTTTTTTTCTTCAACCACAAAAACACCTGTAATTTTTTTTGTGCTTGTTCCCCAATTTCAGGTGGATGAAAATGAAGCAAGGTCTTGTACCATCTAATTGAGCACAAATTTTTTGATTAAGAAAAAATCTATTTAAAGCCATTTTGGGTCAAAACCTGACTTTTTTTTCCCTTGAGAAAATCTGCCATGTTCTGTACCTGATTTATCTGCACATTAATCGATATTGAATCGAATTCACAAGCTTGTGAATCACAATCGAATCGTTACTTCGACCCCGAAATATACATACTGTATAATCATACACATTGAACCACAAGCTTAAACAAAAGCTGTGCTCGGCATGATTTCTTTATTCTTCAATTATTATTTACATGAACACAATAACAAAACAAAAATCAATGTTAATTTTACACTACAGTGAGTGAATAATTGTTCGGTTCCTCAGTTGCTCCACATACTCCTTGGCCTGGTCGAATCCGGTCTTCTGCTCGACGTTGGGCGGCACCCCCTCAACAAGCTTTACGAAGTAGTGGCAGTGCACTTTATCCATGATGCCGAACATGCCACGTCCATGAAAACGAATGCGCTTCAGGTATTTTCCTTTGCCAGAGAACGACTCGGCTGTAGAAGTCAGACCGAAGAAAATATAATTCAACTGTTAGAATGACTGGTTTACTTTGAAATGCAAAAGCCATGTTTACAAATATATGACTCAAAATATGTTACAAAAGTCAGATGCATACATAACGGATAAAACATAAAACATTGGAATTAAACTAAAATGATAATTCATGCAAAATATGGATTTATTTTGTCTTTATCCAACAAAATATTGGTAACACTTTACAATAAGGGTTTATTTTATTACATTAGTTAATGAACATGAACTAATAATGAACATTACTTCTACAGCATTTACGTAACTTAGTTAACGTAAATCTCAACATTTACTAAAACATATTGAAGGTCCAAAGCTATATCTTTTATCATTAGTTAATGCACTGAGAACTGACATGAACATTAACAACGATTAATAAATGCTTATATTTTGCACTTAGTTCATGTTAGTTAATGCATTATCTAATGTTAACAGAGACCTTATTGTAAAGTGTTACCAAAACATTTTGCAAGAAAAACCACCCATTATTTTTTCTCAAATTTGTTTTTTCAACAAAATGATTTTCACCAATTGTTTTTTATCTTTTGGTTGAGTCACATATTTTTTCTCAAAACGTTGAGTTTCATTAGAGCATAAAACTGGTTAGCTTTCTTTTTTTTGCCAGCGTGTCAAGACGTTCACTTGTGAATTATTTTTTGGTTTAATGAAAAGTTTAAGATCTATGGATTGTATCGCTGATGAATGACAGATGCTTATGAAAGCAGGGTAATGTTTACAGAATATTTAAGATAAACTTGTACATTTAAAAGTGTACAAAAAATTAAAAAAGGTTGCACAAAAAAGACAAAAATAACTCCATAGTAAAAAAAAAAAAAAGTGCGAATAGCTTTGATGTTAATGTTTGGCATGTTTGTGACTTACCAATATATAGATTTGATTTGTATTCCACATTGTGATTCCTGACCGCCATGTCCTGAGCTTCCAAAAGAACCTTTAACACAAACATTTAAAACCTTATAGCTTCTAAAACAGATTTCGAAGTGTGACATTGTATGATCACATTGTTTTCGCAGCAAAAACATATTTTAATCAATATTATTTGAGCAGTTCAATAGATATTTTCAAGTCATATCTCTGTATTTTTACCTCTTTGATTATTTTAGCTCCCTTCTTGTCGTTGAACTCGAGCTGAGTTAATGCCTGGTCAATGGTCATACCTCTGAGCTGTAAAACACATTCATCACTAAAATAATGCAACAAATTCTATATCATCATCATTACTCCATATGCCATATTATGTAATTATCAACATTAGGAGTATAACGGTTCTCGGTTAATAAAATAAATGAATTAATAAAAATAAAACACTTGCATCGCGGTTCATCTCAAATCTGACGACGCATCTATAATTTGGTTTGTCGAAAATAACGACAGACAGAGTTCAACTTTGTTCAATGCGTGTGCCGTATGCTTGAACACGACCAGTCATTTACGCCGTCATCACCCGGGTGTTGATAGCGCAGGTGAGACCTGAACAGCACATGTTGTCATCTGGGTGTAAACTAAACTCATTTAATTTAAGCCTTGCCAATTTCAACATTTAAGCGCAAGACGACACGAAAGAGAACTCGCTCATACTTGTACAGACAAGGCGCAAATATTGAGTTCTCTTTCAAGTCTTGCGCTTGAACGGACAAATTCACCAAAAAATTGTCAACATGCCCGTCTTGGCAAGTATCCTAGCAAACGTAGTAGGTTATGTCTTAAGTGAACGTAAACAGTCGAGAAAGACAAAGCATGTGTACAGTATCAAAGTATTGGATCAGTGCATTATGTCTTAAAGTGACGGCAGCCTAAATATTCCTGTAAATTAAACAACAAAAGACAAGGAAATCACTTACTGCTCTTGACTGATTAGCTTTTGTATCTTTATTAATTATTGATGAATCTTTATTTAATTTATACAGTGAAGATTAAATGCTGTTACATTTGATAACTTTATTCAATTTCTGCACCAGAAAACTACTGTTAGATGCTTGAAAAACCTGAAAAGCAGTGCTTATTTTGTTTGTATCTTTGCTCTATTGTATTTATTTGTGCTGTTGCTTGTAGTTTGATTATTCGTTCTTATTTTCTTTGACAGTAGTCTTATTTTCCGTGAACATAGCACATAGCGATCACTCACCAATTTAGCCAAGTACCACATCTTGTCTTTGCTGTATTTAATCTGACGTCTGCAGTGATGGATCTCCTATTTCTCACACACACACACACACACACACACACACACACACACACACACACACACACACACACACACACACACACACACACACACACAAAACACAAGTCAAACCCAACATCATTTAATGAACATATTTTAGAAGTGAATTAAATGTATTACTAACAGCTGGTCTGCGTGGTTCATCTTTCTTTTGTGGTGGATATACAGTCAGATTTCTCCTTTCCCAGTGTTTGCTGTTTAACTCTGGGCTTGTGTGAAGACATGACACTTGTGATAATGTGGAGGAAGATCCAAGCAACCTGATGAAAAGAGCAAGACAGACCGAAAAACATTAGAGAATACATTAGAGGCTGTGTCTCAAAACCTAGCGATCTATTTTGATGGCCAGAAATACTATTTATCTAGATAGCTATTTGAGACACATTCTGTGTCCTTTCCTTTGCACAGCAACTGCATGGGATTTTCTTACCTAGAGCGAATATGTCCACAAGCACGACCAATGGAGGCTAAACCTGTCGATAATGTTCATATAATTCCCAGTTAAACCAAAAGCAACTGAAATGCCAATATAAATATAAATACAACGTAAGTATATTTGATTTGACTTACCAGACCATGTCACTGCGGAGGCCGCCATATTGATTGTTAGAGATGTCCGATTCGTGAGGGAATCGTCCTTTTGATTCGGATCTTTTAGATGAGTCGGTTGAATACAGTCAGTCAAAAAATAATATTTTAAGTGAATTTTTTGAGTTATCAAGCTTACTCAAATAAGCACTGAGTAATATTAATTAACCACATGCACCTACTTACTATTGAGGGTTTGGTTTAGGGTTAGTTACTTGTAATTATGCATAATTTACTGTTATTATGATACATTTAGTAACGTGTACCTAAGTTACGTCACCTTAAAATAAAGTGTTACCTTTTTAATAAGGTAGGTTCTTAATGACGTTGCATTTTATGAGCCAACTGAACAGTCTCATATTAAATTACAACATACTCCAAATGTAATAGAAAAAAAGAAAGAAAAAAATATCAAGATATCACGGACTGAATCGTGTAAAAGAATCACTAAAATGGTGTTTCGAACCGGTTCTTTGAAACGAACTATACGTTACGACGCTTTGCTTTACGGCAAGTGTCACTGCAAATTATTTTAAAGTTATACTTTTTATTATTAATGGAAGGATTGTTTCCTACTAAAATATTCAAATGACAAATAAGGCCCACTAAAATATTTTCCGGCCAACATTTTTTATTGAATGTTGGTCTTAAAAAAAAAAGATTTGTCTGTGTCTGTGGTCCCTTCTCGCGTTCCGTATAATTTTTTACAACACACGCTGTCGTTATTCGGCAGCTGGTGTGTTTTCGGCAGCATGAGTACATGTGAGAAGTGAATTCACTGTCTGTCACCATCCTTAGATTTGTTTTCTGATCTTGATGCAGCGATCACTTGCTCTTTATAATGCACCAAAGACATCTGCCAGCCTCTCCAAACTGGTACTGTTCCCGCTGCAGTGACATAAATGGAAAGGGAGTGCTGGGTTTTGGAGCAAAGAATAACATCTATCTGCTAAATGTGACCGCAGCTTGTCCAGCAGTCACAGGTAAGAGCCGGTGCTTTCATTCAGTGCTTTGCGTTTGCAAAATCACATCGATCTGATCAGATCAGTCGTTCTTTCTGCAGGTGAACTCAGTGGACACACGGAACGAGTTTCTGGTTTTGCATTTTGCTCCTATGATGGACAAGAACACATTTGTGCCAGCACTTCAGACGATAAGACAGTCAAAATCTGGGATTCTGAGCAGAAAATTCTTCTGAAAGAGCATAATGTCCATCAAGTGAGTGAATGTTTTTATTTTATGGAGTTGTGACTGACTCAGTAGTTGTTCTAGATTGTTCTAGATTGCAGCTCTCTGTCTGCACTTTTTCACTATTACCAAATATACCAAAAGTATAACGATTTTGAATTGCCTTGCCTACATTTACACTGTCGCCACATCTAACTAAATAACTCAATAACATTTTTTTTATCAGTATATATCTAATGTGTAAATCTAATTTTAAATAATTATATATATATATATATATATATATATATATATGAATAGTTCAGATGCAAAAGCCTCTAAATGCCATCTGAAATTTTCTTCTAGAATGATCATTTTTATAAAGCTTGTTTATTTAAGTTAAGTAATTTCACTTAAATGACAATTAATAGGTCATTTGCATTGCCATTTAAGTGAAATTATTGAACTTAAATATACGAGCTTTATAAAAATGATAATGAGTGCACTTAGAGGCTTTTGCATCTGAACTCTTCATATATATATATATATAGAGAGAGAGAGAGAGTGAGAGTAAGTATAAAATAATATTTATAATTTTCATTAAACACTTTTTCTTTACAAAAGTTAGAAATTTTAGATTTTTTTTTATAGATTTAGATTTTTAATTTTCAGTAATATCAAGAAATGTTACATTTATAATGTAACTCCATGACAACCACAATATCAAAACTACTTTTGCTGAAATATTTTCTACCCATTTTAAGACTATCACAAGTATTTTTGACAACCGTATGTCAGTCAGCTAGAAAATTTCACACTGGTGACATTTAAATAAGCAGATCTTTTGGGCTTTATTTTTGTTAAAAATTTGTTTATATATCTTTAATAGATATATAATATTGACTGAATAACTATTGTAACTTTATCTATAATGTACTCCATGAAAACCATAAAATCATAACTACTGTTGCTACATATTTAAATAAGCAAAATATGTGTGGTGGAGTTAAATTTCTGTGACCTATATATATATATATATATATATATATATGATCCTGAAAATTCAGCTTTGCATCACAGAAATAAATTATAATTTAAAGTATAATAAATTGAAAACCAATTATTTTAAATTGTAATAATATATCACAATAGTAAAAAAAAAAATCTGTATTTTTAAAAACCTCTTTAAAAAACATTAAAAATAGTAATGTGTCCAAACTTTTGGCCTGTACTCTATATATATATATATATATATATATATATATATCAACTATATATATTTTTAAATAAACACTACAATATTCCATAAAAATAAGAATTGTCAATTCTGATTTCATGGTGACAAAATACGAACTTTTTAAGTTTGCACGGCATAAAACACATGTTCACAGGGCCTAAAATGAACTCTTGCCAAGCGCCAAATTTGAGTAAAAATCAGCATTGGTGAGTATATGAAATGCCAAGTTGTCTGGTAATATATATTTTTATGAATACTTGCAATGTTATGAGAACATGAACAAACGCCAGCGACGCTCGGTACAGTTGGCGAGCCACTGTTGCATCATCACGAAAGTTTAAGTCTTGCCAATTGAAATACTCAAGCGCAAACAGATGCGAAAGGGAACTCAATTAGTTACTCTCTGTGACTGTGTGGTAAATTTTGTGTATGCAAACATCTTCGTGCCCATAAATCCACGTCTCAAGACAGCGCGCGGATACTGAATTGAACTCTCTTTCACGTCTTGCGCTTGAAAATATTGGTATTGGTGAGTATCCTCATGAACATAGTCAGTTATGTCTTAAGTGAACATAAACAGTTGAGAAAGAAAACGCATGTGTATCAGTATTGCATTCATGCATTAGCTCTTAAAGTGACAGCAGCCTATATTTATAGGATACCTGTTAATCAAACAACAAAAGACACAGACAAATCACACACTGCCCTTGACTGAATAACTACTGTAACTTTAATAAGGATTAATCTATGTTTAATTTATTCAGTGAAGACTGTGTTATTTTACATTTGATTACTTTATTACATTTCTGTAACTGCAAAAATTATGAATTTTAACTGGTATCTAACATTTTGGTGTCATAACTACCCGTTTTTGCAAAAACAGTTTCATGGCTGGTAAAAAGTAGTTATGCCGGACATTTTCTTAAGTCACCGGCCATTGGCAGGTGTGGCAAAAAGTTAGTCTTAGGCCCTGCATGTACATGATCAACAAATGTAAATGGTGTGTTTGTGTTTGAACAGAGCACCATCACTGCGGTCCACTGGTCTCCAGTGCAGAAACTTCTGCTGGTCACAGGAGATGAGAAGGGCATCGTGGTGTGCTATTGGCTCAGCAGTGATGACACCCAGAGCTTCTTCCCTGAACCTCGAACAATCTTCTGCGTGTCCTGCTCTCCACATGAAGAAAACTACATCGCAGTGGGGTAGAGGCTTGTTATATTATTATTTAATTGTGATCCTAGAGAGACCCTGACTCTTTAGTGATGCTTGCTAATTGTATATGCTTCCTCCTAAAGGTATAAGGATGGAATGATAGTAGTAATAGACATCAGTAAGAAAGGGGAGGTGATTCATCGACTGAGGGGGCATGATGATGAGATTCATGCGTTGGCATGGTGCCCTCGTCCCAGAGAAGAGCCTCTATACGGACGGTCAGAAGAAAACGCAGGTAAGCAACTTCAAGATCCGTCTTGCCTCAGTAAGTTATTACTATTAAAGGTAGGGTAGGTAATTTCAGAGCGGCTAGCAATAGCAACCAAATGCAATGATTGGACGAACATTTTTTGGTCCTGAGACTTCCACAGAAGATATATGTAAATATAATACATAAAAAAAGATAATTGAAGCATAATATAACATCATGTGATGTTAATTTAAATTTTAACGTCTTTTTATATAAATGAATAAAGGGTTTCTCAAATGGAGGGAACTGCAGGGGGTTTGTGATTTGATGAAAAGCTGGTTAATTCAATCGAATGTAACATTAAAATAAACAAATGGTGCTGCGCAATTAATCAAAATAAAACATAAGTGTTGATAAAATCGCAATGACAAAAACAGACAACAAAATTACTAAAACATCAAAACATAAAATATAAAAATAAAAATGTATTCAAAATATTAAAAACTTAAATAGTATCTCAATGAAACTAAAATATCACTACTCTGTTCACAGTAAATGCTGTGTCTCATAAATTACATTTCTACTTTGCACTGCGAGTTTAATGTGTATTTGGGAACAAAATGTGCACTAGGTTCACATAATTTCCAACGTTTTTGTGGACATACTGGGTGTGTTCACACTTGGCAGGTTTGGTTAAATTAAAATGAACTCTGCCCTCCGAACCCTGGTGCGCACCAAACAGTTCATATTTTATTCGAACCGCACTTGAGTTCCTTTGGAAGCGGGCCGAGACCTATCTTTTCAGCGGTCTCAGTCCGTTTTCAAATTAACTCTGGAATGAAATCTGAACGCAACACTGAAAAAAACTTGTAAACAAACCAAAAATGGGACATGTCACAAGATGCCACCCTAAAAAGGACAGAATGCTCAAGCATACCTGTTTTTTATTGTCACAGTTGGGATGTTGCCCATCACAGTTCGGTACAGGCGTCAGAAACACCGTCTTCTTGCAACAGATCTTCAAGTGTGTGTGTGTGACGGAGGGATTCCTGCTGCTGTTTTGACTCCTTACACATTTTATACACATTTTATAAGCTCTTCACAAGTTCTCAGATGGTCAAAATACCATCATATGGAGCTAAGCACAAACAACGAGCGCATTTATCCATTGTTTTGGATGTTTGGTAAGTTCCGTCGCGAAATATGCGTAATAAAATCCGACCAATCAGGTTGTGAACATATACCTATGCCTTTAGGTTTGGTTTCTTTATGGTCGCTGTTAAAATGCAAATGTGAACGCTAAACAGAACAGGGCTAAATGTTTTTTGTTTTGGTCCGGACCAAACGAACCAAGCAAATCGAACTACAAGTGCGAACACACACAGTTTACACGATTTCCTCAATATTCCCAGTAAAAGCTTGAGAATTTGACATGTTCAAACCGTTTATATGTTTGAAAATGAAGAATTTAAGACATACATACAGTATTTCTGTTGTAACTAGTGTCAGTTGGTTCCTGTAGAGAGTGAACCCAAGTATGAACCATGTGACCTGACATTGGAGAACCATGAACATGCAAATGTGTCGTTAAATTATTGAAAGATTAACTTAAAATCGCATAGGGTACTTAAATTAAATATTTGATGTCTAAGGAGTTCGGCTGTTAAAAAAGTTTTGGACAAAAAAACAAAACAAGTGACATGTCCTTGACTCTTTCCGTAGATGGAAGCAATTTGGCGACAGAAGGAGCAGAAGTGGGGTGTTACCTGGCGTCGGGTAGTCGAGATCAGACTGTGCGGATATGGAGCACAGCCAGAGGCAAAGGTGACAAAGAAAGATTCATAACCCAAAGATTGCACAGACTGGTTTATTGTAGCTTTCAGGTGCAGTGTCATTGAGGTCACCGTGTGTCTCTTTTCAGGTGTAATGACGCTGAAACTTCCCTTCCTGAAGAGACGAGGAGTGGGAGTTGATCCAGCATTGAAGGAAAGACTTTGGCTGACAGTCCACTGGCCTAAAGGGAGACCTTCACAGATTGTGTCCAGCTGTTTTGGGTATGTTGTGTTTGGTTATTGTGTGTTGGAGGATGTTTAGCAGTAAACGAACATGAGTCGACTCACTGCGGATGTTGTCGTGCAGCGGCGAGATCGTAATGTGGGATCTCGTGAAGTCAGGCAAGCAGAAGTGGAGTCTGTTGGGCAGTTCCCCAGATGGAGAGAATCACAGCCGTATCGTCTTCAACATGAGCTCGTTTCGCTCAGGGGACAGAGAACTTCTGCTCAGCACCTCAATGGACCGAGAGGTGAGATCCTCCTCCATTAGCATGTGCTTGTAAACCATTTTCAGCAAACTCGGCTAACACAATACCGAATAAATAACCTTTATTTCTCCCTACAAAAATACCATTTTCTAAAACTGAGGTACGATATTACCATGGAATTTAAATGTGATAATCTTTCAATATCATGGTATATGAGTATCATCAGTGTATTGTGATACCACCACAATTCTTTTTGTAAGTAACATTCTCCAAAAATGTGTGAGAAGTAAATATATAATGCATAATTATTTGGGTTGCACTTTATTTTACAGTACGTTCACATATGTGTACTTGCAGTGTACTTACCTAAGAAAGAACTGGTTAATATAATGTAATTACAGGGGTTATCATTCAGAGGTTAGTGAGAAGTTTAGGTTTAGGGTTATGTTCAGGGTTAGTATCTAGTTATTACCCAGTTATTGTAATTACTATAATAAGTACATAGTATGTCCATGGGGAACAGGACTATAAAATAAAGTGCTACCATTATTTGTCTATTTGTTAAAAAAATTGCTATTACAATAATAAGGTGGAGTAAGTTGTGGGTGAATCTAGGGTATTTTCACCCCAAATTCAGAAATAAATACTAAACTAGAATGTACATTTCCTGAAGAAAATGTGAAGTGGTGCTTGCAGTGGCAAAATTAGGCATGGTTGCTAGGGTGTTTCTAGTGGGTTGCTAAGGTGTTCTGGGTGGTTGCTAGGTGGTTACTAGGGTGTTCTGGATGGTTGCTATGGTGTTGCTAGGGTGTTCTGGGTGGTTGCTATGCTGTTGCTAGGTGGTTGCTTGGGTATTTTGGATGGTTATTAGCGTGTTGCTAGGTGGTTGCTAGGGTGTTCTGGGCGGGTGCTAGGAGGTTGCTAGGGTGTTCTGGAGGGTTGCTATGGTGTTGCTAGATGGTTGCTAGGGTATGTTGGGTGGTTGCTATGGTGTTGCTAGGCGGGTGTTCTGGGTAGTTGCTAGGTGGTTGCTATGGTATTTTGGATGGTTGCTAGGCGGTTGCTAGGTGTTCTGGGTGTTTGCTAGGCGGTTGCTAGGGTATTTTGGGTGGTTGGTAGGGTATTCTGGGTGGTAAAAAATATTCAATTATATATTGCATGAAGAAAACGTATTCGTTGTACAATTGAGATACATTTTGCTTAAAATAAAGTAAAGAAACAAAAAAGTTTATATACATATTTCAGTCATGAAACACTTCAGAGCAACTGATTGGTTCCCCTAAAGCCAGCTGCATGGCCAATCAGTCTAACGCAAAATATTTATTTCCAACACGAGCTGGCTCAACTCCATGAGAATTTTCCTAGCCCCCCTACTTCCCCAGCACCACTTGCCTAGTTCTGCCTTCTTTCCTTGCAGCAGCTTGTATCCTATTCCCTATATTTATGTGCATGTTTCGGCAGTAGCCTTCACTCATGCCAGCAGCAGCGTAGCAGAGCTAGTCTGCCAAGACAAAGCCTGTGTACATTCCAATCTTATTAATGCTAAAAATTATGTTTAATTCTATTCCGAGATTTGTGATGATTTATATTTATATATTTATTCTGTATGGATGTCTTATTTCAGATTAAGTGTTGGGACCTGGCGTCTCTGGAGTGCTGTTGGACTCTGCCCACTCTGGGTGGGTTTGTGTACTGCCTCAGCTTCTCTCCGGTGGGCACCGGCTGTCTGGCTCTAGGGGTCGGAGACAGCATGATTCGGGTCTGGAACACCATGTCTATTCAGAACCAATATGACATCAAGACATTCTGGCAAGGGATCAAATCTAAAGTCACAGCTGTGAGTCAGATGGGTTTAATTCACAGTTATATTTCCCACAGTGCCATTCAGTTAGTTTAAAATCAAGCCCACTTTTTTTTGCTCACTTCTCTTACAGTTGGCATGGCATCCACTAAAAGAGGGCTCTCTGGCGTTTGGTACCGATGATGGTAAAGTGGGCATATATGAAGTTTACTCTAACAAGTAAGAGCAACAGTCGTGCATTTTTGAACTGTATTTATGCATATGAAATATGAAACCTTGCGATTCCTATGGTTCGTTTTGATGCAAGATTCAATCATAGAAAAAAAAACTTTTAGAGTTATGGCAGCGTAATTCAATGAAACTTTAAAATACATTTAAAAAAATGGAAAATTACACATTTCACTTGATTATTTGTTTTCACGCACAGACCTCCTCAAATCTCAAGCACTTACCACCGCAGAACCATCTACTCTCTTTCATGGGGCCCTCCTGTGCCGCCCATGTCTTTCGGTAAGTCAATTCATTAAACACACCCGCATGACCCAGTAAACATTGAACTTGAAGTGGTGCCAAGAACAATCCATCAGCAATAAGTGATGCCCAGCTCCTCTTTAACGCACTCTGTAATTGAGCGAGGGTGAACAAAATGCTTGCTTTCCCTCCGTGGAGTTTGCTGGGTAATCAAGGAATGAAAACATAATTTCACCCTGCTGCTGACAAATGACACGTTCATCACCGTATCCATCTCCGATGCTCGAGGGGCTGGAGATAATTGCTTTTGTTTGTTTAGAGGGGTTTGTTGAAGGGATGAGCAATAGTAATGGTGATGTTCCCACTAATAATTGTGTACGTGCGTGGCTCAGGGGGATCAGCAGACAAGCCGTCCTACAGCTTATACAGCTGTGCCGGAGAGGGGGTCATCTTCCAGCACGACCCCTGGAAACTCTCAGGGGAGGCCAGTAACATTGACAAACTCATCCGAGACACTAACAGCATCAAAGTAAGATGAGAAATCGCCCGTTCATATTTGTCTTTATTAAATTTGTTCATATTGAGAAAGTTATTCTGTTCTTCAGCACAAGATCCCCCCACACACGGACCTTAGCTGGAAGCCGGATGGCAGCGTTTTGGCCATTGGAAATGAAGATGGGTAATAATGTTAATCAAACCATTGTTAATCATTTTCTCTTTGAGGTTACCTTAATTGGTAACCCTTTACATTAAGTTTTAATTTGTTAACATTAGTAATACATTTATATTAATTGTATTAATCTATTAATCATGTATTAATTGCTATACTATTTGTTCTTTATGTATTTTTGTTTTATTCATAATACATTGATGTTAATTTCTAAAACATGAAATCTTTCAAATATAGTACTATATACTACCATTTAAAAATATGGGGTCATATTTCTTTTTGAAAGAAATTAAAACTATTAAACAGGAATGTGTTAAATTGTTCAGTACATTAGTGACAGTAAATACATTTATACAAAATATTTAGATTTCAAATAAATGTTCTTTTGAGCTTTCTATTAATCAAAGAATCCTGAGTATCACAACTGACATTTAAAATTGATAATAATAAGAAATGTTTCTTGAGCAGCAAATTAGCATGTTAGAATGATATCTGAAGGATCATGTGACACTGAAGACTGGAGTAATGATGCTGAAAATTCAGCTTTTTTTAAATTACATTTTAAAATATATTAAAATTGAAAAGTTATTTTAAATTGTGATAATATTTCGCAATGTTACTGTATTTTTATTTATTCATTTATTCAATTTGCAGAAGCTTTTATTCAAAGCGATTTACAAATGAGGAATACAGCAAGCGATTCATTGTGAAAAGGCAAACAAACACAAGTGCTCAAAAAAGGACGTTTCAGACATTGCTTAGTTGCATGAGCTAGAATAGGGAGTGAAATCATATAATTGTTTTTAATAAATTTTTTATTTAAATTTTATATTTCTTTATGAAACATCAAAAAATCTTACCAACCCCAAACTTTTGAACGGTAGTGTCTACAAATTGTATTTACTTTTAAGCTAGAATAATCAATGCTGTAATGGTATTGTTTATTTTTTAGTTCATGATATCATTAACTAATGTTATTGAACATACTTATAAAGTGTTGTTTTGGTTCATTTTCAAATGAGGAGTCAGAGAAAATTTTACATTCAGTAGGAAATGATGTAGGACGGGGCTTGAGTGTTTCCATCTGGATTTAATTGGGTCATGAGGCTGAGATATTTCTTGTTAAGATCATTTTTCTCATTCCACATGGATTTAGTTACAACATCAGAAAACATCACAGAAATGTAAGATTAAAAATGACACATAAATTGTGCACAATAAGACCAGAATCTATTTTGATTTAATTTAGTCTTTAAATATGAAATGTATCATATGCAACAATATTTTAGAGTATTATGCATCAAATAAAGCTAATTATCGGAGGTTATATTAAGTGTCTCACTCCATAAGGGTTTTTGTTGTAGGTCTATTGAGGTGTTGAAGGCTCCCATGCTGAAGCTCTTGTGCACAGTGCAGCAGCATCATAAGATCATAAATTCTCTGCGCTGGCACCATGAACACTCATCTCAGAAGGAGCTGCAGTATCTGCTGGCGTCCGGCTCCAGTAATGCCACAGTATACGTCCATGACCTCAGGAGCGCCATTGGTGAGAATCGGCTCTTCATCATTGTTGGGTTTTTCTTGTTAGCTATTCTATGCATACAAAATAAAAAAAATGTACATACTGTGCACAGTATACGTAATATGTACTACTGGCGGTGTTGGGCAAAGTTACTTTTAAAAGTAACGCGTTACTATAATACCCTACTACCTAAAAAGTGACTAGTTGCATTACTTAGTTACTTTTTATGGAAGGAAATGTGTTACCTTACTTTTGTGTAATGTTTACTAACCTGGTCTGGGCTTGCTTGTTTGTATTTTAATTAAATTGAGAACTAGTTAATTTTTTTTTTTTTGGCAAATGTAAAGATCCTTTCACACCAAAAGTGAAATGAAAAATCCTCATGCTGAAGGGATTTCAAACCTGTACAGTAGAGGGAGTTCAACACTCTTAAAAAAAAAAAAAAAGTGAATCTAGTAATTTTTGCTTATCAGTATGGTTGAATTGGTTAATAACGTGAGATTGACATTACATTAACGTTTATTTATTTAGCAGACATTTATTCAAAGCGACTTACAAATGAGGAGAGCATAAGCAGTCAAGGCACCGGGTAGTCAAGGGTACCACAAGGCACCGTTCACTTGCAGAACGCAAGGTTTAGGGGTGCAGAGCCAGTGGTTGGTCTGTAGGAATGATGTGGGTGGCAATTGGCAACCAGTGCAGTTTTATGAGGAGAGGTGTGACGTGTGCTCTCTTTGGCTGGTTAAAGACCACTATAGCTGCAGCATTCTGGATCAGTTGCAGAGGTTTGACAGTTGATGCTGGATGGCCTGCCAAGAGAGCATTACAATACAAGAGCTTGGACAGAGAGTTGTGTAGCATGCTCCGATAGGAAGGGCCTGATCTTCCTAATGTTGTATAAGGCAAATATGCAGGACTGGGCAGTTCTAGCAATGTGGTCTGTGAAGTATAACAATCACAACTCCAAGGTTCCTGGCTGACCTTGATGGAGTTATGGTTGACGAACCCAGCTGAATGGAGAAGTTGTGGTGTAGTGTTGGGTTTTCCGGGACCACAAGCAGCTCTGTCTTTGCAAGGTTGAGTTGAAGGTGGTGGTCCTTCATCTAGCCAGAAATGTCTGTCTGGCAGGCTGAGAAGCGAGCAGCTACTGTTGGATCCTCTGGCTGTAATGACAGGTAGAGTTGTGTGTCATCAGCATAGCAGTGATAGGAAAAACCATGTTTCTGAATGACAGATCCTTGCGATGACATGTAGATGGAGAAGTGAAGTGGTCCAAGCACTGAGCCCTGAGGCACCCCTGTAACTAGATGTTGCAACTTAGACACCTCTCCACGACACCCTGAAGGACATACCTGATCGGTAAGACTTGAACCACTGGAGTGCAGTTACTGAGATGCCCTTCGTCATGAGGGTTGACAGGAGGATCTTGTGGTTAACTGTGTCCAAAGCAGCAGACAGATCCAGCAAGATGAGTACTGAGGATTTGGAAGCTGCTCTTGCCAATCTCAGAGCTTCATTGCCGAGAGCAGGGCAGTCCCAGTTGAGTGTTCGCTTATGAAACCAGACTGGTTGTTGTCCAGGAGGTTGTTCTGTGTAAGACTTGTTACTTTTTGAATACATAAAGATTGAACACATAAAGTATATTTGTGTAATTTAACCTATTTAATCATTGCAGGTTTGCATAATATTAAGGGCCCAAACACTGATGGTGTGAGGACCCTATTGGAATTGCTCCATTTATTATTATTATTTGAATTTACATTTCACTGTTTTTGCTTTCAGGAATACAGAATATGTTCTTGTGCAAGTGAGATGAGTAAATGCATACTCACATTTAGTGTAGAACTACAATAACTATCATGTTCACTAGGGCTGGGAGAAAAAATCGATTCACCTAGCTATCTTGATTTTTTTTGTGTTTTTTTTACGATTCTAAAATCTATTTTTTTCTATTCCATAATCGATATTCATTCAAATTCAATTGTTTTATTTTTGTCCTTGCTTGTAGATGAGATTGACAGAAGTTAGCCACTTTCGTTCCAACAGAGGATGAATTGTGTCGTTATCTATGAGTGTTGAGTGACGTAATATCCCAAGTGGACGCGTGGAAGAGATGTGAGACTGAAAGCACTGAAAAGCCCTCGCGCTACTCGTATGCTGAGAGAGAGATAAGACAATAGAGCTGCACGAATCATCTTCAAAAACTGTGATCTCGATTCAAACACCCACGCGATCTTTCAATTCGTCTGTCTATTCAACTTTGACAAAATCATATCGCAACATTCAAAGCTGTGTTGGCGCTGCCGCTGACCCGGAGAGAGTTGTCATGAAACAGCTTCACAAACAGTCTTTTCAACCTCATAGTGTCATTATGTCTGTGATACAATAGTTAAAATTATCATAGAAGTACTTGGATAAAAGTTTAAAGTTCAATTATGAACACTGATGTCTACGATAGCAATCAAAATCAGCTTTTGATAGAAACTTGGTGCTTAAAATAACGCATTTATCGATTACATTGATGTTATTAAGTGATTGTTATTGAATCATTTATTCAAGAGAGTGTAGTATTGATGGATGCTAAATAAAAGTCAGAAAGAAGTGATGATTTGTTTTTGTAAATATGACTCATCTTATACATCATGTACAGTCTGTATAAGTGTATGATTTAACTTTTCCCGATGGTCTAATGTTAAAAAAATTGCAAAATATTGCAGTATCGAATCGCAATACTTGTAGAATCGCAATTCTTTAAAAAAAAATCGCTATACATATTGTATCGGCACCCAAGTATCGTTATTGTATCGAATCAGGAGATAGGTGTATCGCCCCCAGCCCTAATGTTTACAGAGCGCACACAATATTTTTTATTGTAATACTTTTAGCAGTTAGTATTTGGAATATGTAAACATGTGCTGCATCGTTTCCTCTCAATAACAAAATAAACACAACAATAATTACAGCTGTGAGAAAACAGCAGTTAAGAAAGCATCTAATCACAGCAATATGGATATGTTTGCACAAACTCTTGCACAGCATTACATTCAAGTCACATCATGTTTATTTATATACCACTTTATACAATACATGTTGTTTTAAAGCAAGTAGCTTCACAGTATTAACATGAAAAGACAGCATCAGTAGCCAAGTTTCCATCCAGATTTTTCGCAGTTTTGTTATCGGCAAAGTTAATATGCATAAAAATATGTTTGCGAAATTACCCGTCTCCTGCTTGTTTCCATACAATTGGCCTTTTACCAATGAAATGGTGTGCATAATGAAGTCACCCCTAAAAAGTATGCATTGTTGAATAAGTTTTGTTGTATCACATAATGACACTTATATATCACATAATTTCACGTATATTGCAAATATATGTAATGAGACAAATGAAATTCGTTTGGTCCTTACTATTTTCACAAATAGGCTGGTTTAATGGTATTGAATTAGTAAATATTAGAAGACGACAGCGAAGTGGAGCAGTTTGTCTGACAGGACTGCATGCATGTAACTGTTTTTATGTGCCCATGGGTTTGGACACAGGTCAGGACAAAATTTTAGGGTCCTTGAAAAAGATTGGTACAGTGAAATGTTCAGTCTTTCAGAACGGCCTTCATTTGACAAGCTGGAGAGATTTTCAAGATCCATTTGAATCGAAACTTTATTATACATTATTAAATTATATATAAACTACTTTTTATTAACAAGGTGTCATGGGTTTTTTTTGTACTTCATTATTTAGGCTATTCAGATCAATACTTGCAATATTCAGAAACAGATAGAGGTTTGGTCCTATTTAGACTGTAGATTGAAAATAAGTCTTGGCCTATTATTTTAAAAATGGGAGAAACAACGACCTATTCTGAATTTATACACTGTAAAAAAATATTGTTGATAAATGACTGATAAATGGCATTACTATCAGTGATATCGGTAACCATTTTAAAGAACTAAACCTTTTCCCACAAAAAATCCTTGAATGGAAACCTGGCTAGTGTTGCTTTCAATTAGAATTACAACTTAAATTTCTACTGTAAAGTAGCTCTCCGGTGTGTTCATGTTTGACCTCGACGGACTGAACAGAAGAAATGAACCAGAGAGAAGATTTCCTCATCAAAGAAGGCCACACCCACCTATTACGTAACGAAAGTTCACTTTGGCAAGCTTCAGAAACAACTCCAAATGAACTTTGTTTTGGCCTGATTTTGCTCGAAGTGACGTCACACTAGTTCGTTCTTCGATTTAGCTTGAAGTATATCAGGGCTTTGAATTTGCTTGTTTTTCTTATTAAGGTTTTTCACTTACAGAAACCCCATCAGAGAATCCAGTGCTGGTGACTGAACCTTTCAGAACTCTCTCTGGTCACACTAACAAAATCACCGGCCTAGCCTGGAGTCCCCATCACGATGGGCGTCTGGTGACGGCATGTTATGACGGAACCTCTCAGGCAAGTTACACTTTTATTTATTATTTAAACGTTTTTAAGGTTTAAAAACATTTTATGTCGCAGTAATATAATCGAATTCAAGGTTATTTTATCTGGAATTTTTATGAAAATATGGTTTATATTAAAGGGGTCATGTTATTGTTTTGTTGTTTTGTATTTTGTATGTGTTCCATGAGGTTCACTTATATAAAAATATACATTTTAACCTTTATTCTGAACCTCTGTCTGAAATAATCAGTTTTTAAGGGGCGGCTCCTTTAAGGCTTGTCAGTAAACGGCCACTGTTATGATTGGCTAACATCATTGCATAGGAAACCGTATAAACACCCACTCGCTATTGCACATGAGTAAGTGTTTTGAAAACATTATCGGTATAAAAATGTCATTTATAGACGACAGAATTCTAAAATCATTTACTTTGCTTACTCTCCATTACACTGTGCTTCATTTACAAAACAAAATGCTCCGAACAAACATATAATCCTTCAACGCAATCCCGGACGCCATTAAAATAACCCATCCACTTGTTTCCGATGCTGGGATCCTTCTAAAGTCTCTACAGAGCCACAAACAAGCCATTTCAATTCAAAGCAAACGCTATTTCACTCTTCAATTTGTCCTGTTGTCGGAAGACTCAAGCGTGTGGAGTGTCAGAAATTGAATGCGAATCTGTATTGTATACTATATCCAGTGTAAACTGCGTCAGTGATTATAATGTGTTCACATCCGGTATTAAAGGGGTCATGAACTGGATTGTTTTATTATTTTATAATGTTGCCTGGGGTGCCCTTATAATGTTAGAATGATTTTTACATCAAAAATTGTCATAATTTATAAATAAAGGCCATTTTTCCAAGCCTGATTTCAGCCTCAGATTTGAACGCTCTGTTTTAAGGGGCGTGTCTGCTGTGAGACTGCAGTGCAAACGCCCACTGCTGTGATTGGCTGACATGCTTGCATATGAAATAGCTAGTATTATATTAACTCTCTCGAAAACTTTTACTACGTTTTTACTATTACAGCTATCGAGATTAACAAATCGTGAAAAGTATCGTTTAAAGCATTATATTTAAATCTATTCCATCACATGAAAGGTTGCAGCATGATGAGCACTGACTGAGCAGATGACAGACAGTCTGTTGATCGCGTGAATAAAGATCTTATCATTGCAACGCAATTTTTGCACTCTCACAAATGCTTACACCAAATCACAATGCAAACACGATGTGAATACACAGTAAGAGCTTCGTTGTGTAGTGTAACAGTGTCATTATTTCATCACGAGTTTGGTAAGTGTCCAGATAAGCTCTCGCGGCTCGTGCTGTGCTGTTTGATTGACAGCTTGGGCGATTGGAAAGGGATCGTTCTTTGATCGCTTTCAGTTTAAAAAATATTATTTTCATAATTCTACGAGAAATTATGTGAAGTTGATCGTTTAGTCACTGATGCATAAACAGTATTGAACGATTTTAAGAGAAATATCTGAACTTGAATAATTACACAGAAATCACTGATCGCAGATCAGGCATTAGAATACACATGGTTACTTACATGTTGCTGGCAGATCCGTGTCGGGAAATTGTGATTGACTGATTTAATAAAGTTTAACCATGCTGGAATCCGAAGGAAGCTTATGCAGACTGTCTTCTTCCACAAACAGGCACTGCACAATATTTAGTAAACAGCATGTTTATTGCTTGGAAGTAGCTCGATCCGGTTTAGCAATTATCATGTCGTCCTATGTTATTTAGCATGTTTGGGCGAATCGGTGGGCGGGGCTAAACAGGCCGTGTTGAAGTAGGCGTTGATCATCTTTTGTGGAGGCGGTGTTTTATCCTTTTTGACGTCATAGTTCCCCACTTTGAAAAACGAGTCGTTTGCTGAGCCTGATGTCTATAAAAGCTTTTATTGGACTAACAAGGTAGTTTTCAGTTCTGAAACTTACAGGATATTATTATAGTATGATGATCTCTTATATGTCAAAAGCTCAAGGAAATTTTGATTTCTCAGTTCATCACCCCTTTAAATAAGTGTTTTGTTTATAATGAAGAGGATGTTTAACGCTATGAAACTTGCAGAATGTACACAGACCTCTTATATGTCAAAAGGCAAATTTGGTTTCTTATGTAATGACCCCTTTAAATAGTCATGCGTTTTGGATAATCCATCGTCTAGAAGAAATACAAATTCAATTTTATTAGTGTGTAAAAACTCATTGTTCACAGGTGTGGGATGTGCTGAAAGAGCAGCCGGTGTGTAACTACAGGGGTCACTCAGGCCGACTGATGTGCGTCCAGTGGTCCGCTGTTTACCCAGATCTAATCTGGACCGGTGGAGATGACTTCACCCTCCAGGAATGGGCCATATCCAAGCAGGAACACGTCACACCTCCCAAGAGTATGTATATCGTGATATTCAACTAGTGATGCACCGAAACTTCGGCAAACAAACATATTCAACGGAAACAAATTTTTGGTTTGGTCCGAAACCAGCCAAAGTCATTGACTGAAACGTTGGTTTAACACTGTCTGAGTTGACCATATTGATTTCTCGTTTTCATCTTTATTTTGATGAACCAACATCTTTTAGTCTATGCTGTTTTCAGTTGATGCAAGAACAAAACTTCACTAAACTTTCTTTATAGCGCGCAAACCATCCAATAATTATGGAAGCTTGTTTCCGCCACAGAATAAAATATTTTAAAAGATAATTGCGACTTTTTATCTCACAATTGCGAGTTTACATCTCGCATTTCTGACTTTATAACACACAATTGCGATTTTATATCAGGGATGGGCATTTCAAGCAAAAATAATATTCGAAGATCGCTGGGTATTATTAGATTATTATTCGAAAATTGCGCCCCTCCCCCACATGCACGCAATTTTAATCAATGTTTCATCAACCAATTGCCTGGATTTCATAAATAAGAAGCAAATATAGCAAACAATATAATCACGACATGGAGGCACCGGCGTGATCACTTGCATTGCTCGTGAACTGGAGCTCGTCTCATAAATGAACTGAAACTCAGCGTATACTTTCCTCACAGACCTGAGAAATATATCTATAGAAAGCTTGAAATGTCTACTTTTAAACAAAAAATCTAAACGAAAAGAAATGGGCTGCTCTCTGCTTATGTAGGCTAATCCGTATGAAGTGTGCATTTCTCTCTATAGGTGCGTTCACTGTGAAGATCGTGAGTCAGCATCGTCAACTTTATTTTTGCAGCCGACACTGACACAGAAAACATTAGTTTATTAATAAACAATTAAAATGCCTCATGCACAATCATTACTTTTGCCGGTTCTTTGTGGCAAGCTTTATGCGTGCACTTGAGTGCGGAATAGGCAATATATTACGAAAACGCTCATTATGGTTTAGTATTCTCTCCCATATATATTTCAGTAATTAAATTAATATAAATATGTGATTAGACTGTTGCACAGATCAGAATGAACGAGCGGAGCGGAATCTTCATAAAGGCGCTCTCCACTCTGGAGGAAATATTACCACTCCGCTCACATGCTCTGGTGTGAGAAAATGTGTAGGCATATCTCATTCTGTCGTCTGAGAGTTGATTGACAGCTTTTAAATGTGTTATTTACAGCATCTGGTTACATGAACGTGTAACCACCGCATCAGCACCGAAAACATGGGGATTTTTTAAAAGACAATAATCGCACAACCTTTTCAATATTCTATAATAAAATCAACTAATCGAATATTCCAAAATCGTGACTCATCCCTATTTTATATCACGCAATTCTGAGATAAAAAGTCGCAATTACCTTTTTTATTTTTCATTCTGTGGCGGAAACAAGCTTCACTAAATAATTGCAGTAAGCTTTGTTACTTTTGAAATGAAAGTCTGAGCTTTCAAATTCTGTCTGGTTTAATCATAAAATTCAAACCATAAATGTAATTTTGTCACTCTTTAATGTGGCATCGCTGTATAGCCTAAGTTCAAGTGGCATGTGAACCAATCATTTCTTCCACTTTACTACTAGACCATGACATGAACATGAATAAACGTCAAAATACGCATACTTTGATGTTTTCATCAACAGGTAAAAAACGTGTTGAGATAGAGAAAAAGAGAGGACCTCAGAAAAAGCCCAAGAAGAAAAAGAAGGCGCCAGGAAAAGGAGGGTTGAAGGCGGAAGAAAGTGAATTAGCTTTAGGTGAAGAAATGAAAGGGACAGCAGGCAGCGGAGCAGAAGAGGGCCAGTCTGACAATGACGAAGAGGAAGAGAAGGAGAACACAGACGCTCCTTCCGTCACGGGTAACGGCCCGTCTTTCTCTCTTTCATCTCTCGCTGTCTCTTCCGCTTCCTCTCGCTTTTGTGATTCCAGCGCCGTCTTTGAAATGTCACTCCGGCTGTCTGGGTGTTGTGTGATGAATAACCTTTATCATTGGGGTCACAGGCTGGTCCAGAGAGAGCAGTGTGGACACGCGTGGCACTGAGAGGGTTCAGAATGGAGAAAAGTTCATCCATGCAGTTAAAAGGGAGGTCAAAGAGGAGAAGAAAAGAGAGAAATCAGGTCGGTCTCTGCCTTAATGTGTGCAGTCAATATTTTCTTCTTTCCCACTTGGATGTCTTTAACTACTATGTACTTGCGTCAAAAAACAATTGTTGGGTACAGTGTACTAATAGTTTAGCTGTTATTGATGTGGGATAAAGATTCTTTTTGAACGTATCATGCAAAAAAAAAAAAAAAAAAAAACATTATTAGTTACAAAATGCTCCAAAATGAATGACCTCTCATTCCATAATAATTGTGGCTGGCTGCTCTATTGCTTGGCAACTGTAATAGCAATTATTATTAACAGTAAAAAGTATAAAAGTATTTTTCTCATATGACTTAATATTATTTATTATTGTTAATTAACAAGTTAATCAATTAATACATTTAAATGAATAAATAATTAAATAACTTGGGTCTTTAAAAACCTATGGTGTTTGTTTGTCGTCATCGACATCAAACCTGCTCTGAGAAAACAGAAACATTGTAAAAGCTCTTACGTTATATCATTTGTTGTTCATTTTAGATCTGTCTTTAAAAAAGAGAAAGCCTCGCTCCATTCTCCCGCTCAGTACTTCTATGGATCACCGACCCAAAGAGGAACTTCAGCAAGACTGTCTGACGCTCGCTGCTGTGAGACACTCGCACGGTAAGTCAGGAGCTTAAAAACATGTAGAAACATTAAAGGCCCATTCACAACAAGAACGATAACGGTCAAGATAACTACACGGCTCCAGACTGCGACCAAATGGTCAAATTTGGGACCTTTTTTCTTGCTGGCGTGACTAAATTTTGTTAGAGTTTGCACTGGTGCGACCACCACGATGCCCAACTGATAAGAGCTCACGACAGTTTTACTCGTGGACCGATCTCGATCACATGACAACGTTACTACACAGCGCTGGGTGATCCAGTGAGAAAGTGTTTGGATTCACAGCAGTATTGATAACATTACTGCAAGATCTAATGAGAAACATTCAAATTCAGTGCAGAATTCTCTGTTATTAACCAGATCAGGTCAAATAGTGCTGACCTGGAAACCAGGAGAAACATTGTACCACGTATGACTTATGAAAGGCTTTTCAGTCCACAAATCACCAACATTCACCATGGATTTAATGTAGTAACGCTAACTGTAACCATGGTATTGTGTCAGAAATAGTCGAATGTTTTTACTGTATTCATTCAGGGTTCGTACAACCTTTTGAGAGTGAAATTCAAGCACTTTTCAAGGACTTTCAAGTGCTTCACACTTTTTCCAGCACTTCAAGGCTCTAAATATTGTCCAACTTAAGTGTTATTTTTAATGTGATGACTTAAAATAAAAAATTATCTATAAAAAATCAGTTTGTTACTTCTGTTTATAAAAGTTAATTTTATCAGCATCTCAACTCAAGCTCAGTGCTTTACTATCAAATGTGCTTTTCCGAGAAATAGACATGTAACAGTATTAGTTACTGCACTTATTAATGCAAAACAATAGTCATTTTATGATTAATTACCTTTATGATTGAAAATCCCCCAGCACTACTAAATCAGGTGCTGGTGCCACTATCTGTAGACCTTAGTGGCACCGGTGCTACTGCTCTCAAATGTTAGTCAGGAGCCCTGAACTAGAACTATATTAGCATCCACACCAGCGGATGAAATTGTTCTGTTTATTATAAGCGCGCTGCACTTATGTCATTTGCCACTTTAAATGCTCCAGCTCTTAAAGCAGGATGGATTCTGATTTATTTCTGGCTGTTAATGTTTTTATCGCTCATCAGCTGGAAAAAAATCATTCTTGAAGCGATTCCAACGATATTGTTCCTCTTCGCTGTTATTGTTATAGTTGTGGTGTGGACTCTGCTATTCTTAATATTTAGAATGATGTTTATATATATTTCATAGATTTCAGTATCATTATAATTATCGTCCTTGGTGTAAGCGGGCCTTAAGAAACTAGATTTGATTATGCGTCTGCTAAATCAATAATTAAAAAATAATTCTCTGGAATGTTTACTATGGTATAATGATGCAGTTGTCCTGCTGAGACGCTTTTTGTCGCAGAAAAGGCAGATAAAACGGAACAAGATTAATTTAATGATATTTGTGAACTTTCTGAAACATCATTAACAAAAAAAATTAAATGTTGTTTTGGTCATGTACCAAAGTAATACCATGGGATTCTATTATTTACTTTGGACTTTCATGTTCTGTTAAAAAAATGTGGGGTCTGTTTGAAAAGCATTAAGTCTTTATTACCCCAAACATTTGAATGGTAGTCTGGTAGAATGGTAGGTTTATGAATATGGAAATTACATTTATGGTATCAGATGGCATTATCGCTGCAGTACAAGCTTTTCTTCTCATGTAGATCAATGAGGAATTTAAAGATTTAAACTTCCGCAGTGACAGAATGAGAGTAAATATGTGGTCATCATGTGTATAGCGCATTTCCTTTCCCTTCTGCTCCTCAGGGCAAAGCGGAGCCTGTGTTCCAGGATCTGGAGATCATATTCAGCTCGGCCTGTTCACGGACAGGGATGCCCTCTACAGGATGTTTCAGGAGGAAGGTGAGTCGGGCCCAGTGCGGGGTCAATATCTGCTCGGATGCTGAAGATCTGAGGTGAATCGGGCATCATTGATTTGGAAGCAGTGTTAAGTTCATTGTGGTGTTTTGAACAGAGGAGAGCCACGTGGAGGCTGGTCATTATGACTCAATGGTGTATCTGAGGCTGTGGAAAGGAGACGTGATTGGAGCAATAAATGTTGCCGTGGAGAAAGGAGAGCTGACTGACCACCTCCTCAGTTTAGCTCCAATGGGTGAGACGTTTTGTGGTATTATGACTGCTGAACACATTTTTATACAATTATTATTATTATTTTTGTATATTATTGTTTTAATTTTTACTTCAAAATACTTACTAATACTTACTAAGAAAAATATAAATTTTATTATGAAATTATTTTTATAATTATTTGTAAAAAGTATTATTTTAATATATTTAAATGAATGTTTATTTTTTTATATATATTTTTAAACGTTATAAAGAAAATTCAAGGTGGTGTAACTGTCCAGAGATTGTAAAAAAAAAGAAAAAGGTCTGAAGCAACATTTTCTTGGAAAAATGCTTAAAGTCCCCCTGTGGTGAATGTCAAGCTTTTACTGTTGTTTATATGTCTATGTGGTGTTTTTAATATGCCAACCCTGATAAGTCGACACCATTGCTGAGTATTTTCTCCTTAAAACTGCAGTGAACCAAAAACAGTCTCAAAAACTCTGTTTGAAATCGCTGGTGTTTCTGACGTCACAAACTACCTTGTAACCAATCAGATCAACGTGTGATCGTCAACGAGTGAATCTCTGAGCTAGTGCGAGTGAGTGGAGGCGGGGCTCATTTGCATATTCATAGAACCGCGTATACTAAATGCGGCAAGGGTGTAGTTACATTCAAGCTATTTTAAGGCATGACGAAATGTTTTTTAGAGGAAAAAATGCTTAAATATGTCATTTTGGTGATCAACTATGAGTTTTAGGGGATAAAATTGTTGACTACAGGGGGACTTTAATATTTCATTTTAAAAATGCAGTGAAGCAGTTTTGAGAATATTGGCCAGTCAGTGTGGTGTAACCAGCATGCAGGAAAATATGACAGGAAAATCATAGAAAAACAAGTTTTGTGTAGGTTTTTAAATGTCTAGTAGAATAACCCAAAAAAGATTTCTCCTTTTCTCTTGGACATCTTTATTTGTCATTGACCCTCTCTCAGCGGGATACCAGGTGTGGGCCAGGACTGTAGAGGCGTATGTGAAGCAGCTCTGCCACCAAGAGCAGTTCCTCAAAGCAGCGTCACATCTCGTCTCCATCCATAAACTCTATGAGGCCATCAACCTTCTGAAGGGCCACCAGTTCTACCGGTTAGAAACATCACAATAAGCGATTGTTTGTCATGTTAATGGTGTTTGGCCTGAGTTGAAGGTTCACGTTTGTTTTTGCAATAAATCTTCAGCGAGGCCATCGCTTTAGCCAGAGCCAGACTCCAGCCAGAGGACCCTGTGCTGAAGGATCTGTACATGAGCTGGGCTGCAGTGCTGGAGAAGGATGGCCATTATGCTACTGCGGCAAAATGGTGAGTGAAAACACATTAGCATATATATATATAGTGTATATGTATACTGTGACCTCTTACATGTCAAAAGATCAAGGAAAATTAGATTTCTCAATTCATGATCCCTTTAAATGGTCTGGTTGAAATGAATTATGCATGCAAAATGTTGGGCTGCTTAATATTAAATTTTTGGTAATAAAGTTAATGATTTAAAATGTACTTTCTAAAATTAAAGGGATAGTCACCCAAAAATGAAAATTCTGTCAAACCTTACTCATGTCATTCCAAACCTGTATGCATTTCTTTCTTCTAACCACAAAAGAAGATATTTTGACTAATGTTAATAACTAATTTTCAAAGTAGTCGGGTCACTGTTCTTTTCACACTGCACAACATCATCAGAAAATGATGACAGAACATTTATTTTTGGCTGAACTATCCCTTTAACTGGATCTCAGTCAACATGTATGTACCATATCATAATATTGTATGTATAATATTGTGGTATGATTTAAATGGCTGTATACAGTCAATGGGGTAATATAATTGAAACTGACTAAAGATTATTTTATTTTTTTTGACTGATACCAAAGTATTTTCTTCCTTCACCTGCCAGTTACCTCGCCGCAGACTCAAGCTTTGATGCAGCTAAAGTCATTGCCAAGAAAGGGGATGTGATGTCGCTGAAGACAGCGGCTAATCTGGCGTGGGTATCAGGAGAAAGTGAGCTCGCACATTCTCTCTCTCTGAGGTGCGCCAAAGACTTGATGCTTTCCCAGGACTGGGCCACAGCACAGGAAGTCCTGAGGACGCAAGACTCGCTTTTGGTTTGTTTCCAGCTGTTGGTTTTTAGATATACATGTATATTCAATAAATTAGTAAGCTAAACTGGCACTGATATAAATTCATTTACGGTTTTACAAGGGAAGAAAAATATATTTTCAAGTGTTGTCTTTTTTTTTTTTTTTTTTTGAGGCAAAAGCAATATAAAAGACAATAAAATATCTAATATATGATAAATAATTAAAGGAACACGCCGACTTTTTGGGACTTTAGCTTATTCACCGTATCCCCCAGAGTTAGATAAGTCCATACATACCCTTTTCATCTCCGTGCGTGCCATAACTCTCTGACGCACCCACCGCTAGCATAGCTTAGCACAAAGACTGGAGGTAAACGGCTCCAGCTAGCATACTGCTCCCAATAAGTGACAAAATAACGCCAACATTTTCCTATTTACATGTTGTGATTTGTATAACACATAATCACAGCATGTACAAATAACAAGGTCACATGAGACACAGCCATCTTCTAACCGTATACATACTGGGAACTATATTCTCAGAAGGCGAAGCATTGCTACTTCTGCAGAGTGATTTACTCCAACTCTGAGCGAACTCTCTGCTCCTCACCACGGGGCTTCTCAGGTGCTGCGAGCAAATCACTCCGCCCAAGTAGCAGTGCTTCGCCTTCTGATAATATAGTTCCCAGTATGTATACGTCTTGTTATTTGTACACGCTGTGACTATACAAAAGGATAAAAAGGGTATGTATGGACTTACTTAACTCTGGGGGATAAGGTGAATAAGCTAAAGTCCCAAAAAGTCGGCGTGTTCCTTTAATATTACTACTTTGAATAGTGTGTTTGTCTAACCAACAATTATTCTAAGGTAAATGTTGCCTTTTTCTCCCTATAGCATATTCATTGTAACTATAGAAACATTATCAGTTTCCAGTGTACCAAAAGCATCTTTCTCTCCTCTTCTTCACAGGGTCACAGACTGATGTTCTGTGTTAATGAGATCCTCACTCAAAGACTGGCAGATACAGATGTGGTCACCTGGACCGCGGCTTCTTCGCACACCTGGTCTAAGCCCTGTGAGGAGAACGTTCTCTCCACGGTGCACAGAGTGTGGCAGAGCGAGTTTGGAGTGGCGGCTGTTGACCTGGTCAAAGTGAAAACGATTCATCAACAGCTGAGAGCCGTCGAGAATCCTCCTGCCACCACTAGTGTTCCCATGAAGCAAGTATGTGTGAAATTAAGATGCCAACGGATCTTGACAGATGAATAATATAATATAATATAATATATTATAAAACGGTTAGTTCCAATCCTTGATTCTGATTGGTCAATAGCTGTGCTTTATTCACGATAAAACACGGCTATGACCGCTTCACCCAATGGTTCTATGTATCACTACAACACCCCTAGCAACCACTCTTAGCAACTTAAACACATGTGTGATCTCATTGATATTGTTCATTGAAGCTATAGTGGAGTATTGTGAGAGATCGAGAAAGCGAGTGTAAAGTTAACGTTACCTGCATTCACAGTAGACATTGCATTTTCCTTCAGGTCAGTCCTATATTCATAATAATATAATCCGTTTGAATGTCCGCTGCGATATCTTGTCCTTTTAACAGTTAACCGTTAAGGGGTTTTCCCGTGCCTATAACGTCAGTCATCTGTCAGTTGCGTCTTCCTTCTCCGTGAAAACAAGTTTGAGTCTTTTCAATATAAAAGTCTTCTCTACCGACTGACTCTGAATGAGTCAGTCTTTGCCGCCATCTATTGGCGAAATAATGTATGTAACTTCTGTTGCTGTTTACGGTCAGGGACTATTTTTTCCAGCAGAAGGAATGCTTTTAGTGATTTTACTTCATTAAAGTTGCATAGATAAATATTTTTCGGCTTTAATATTTGTATTGTGTGGCAACCGTTTTATAAAAGCAATAAGGTACTCGAGGCAAGTAATGTATCGTGAATAAGTAACGGCTGAAGGGGTTGCAGGCACTCCGCTTCGCGTCGTGCCTAACAACGCCCTTCAGCCATTACTTATTCACGATACAGCACAGCCTCTCGTACCTTATTGCTTACATATAATATAATATAATATAATATTATATATTTAATGAAATACATAGACAAAATGGATGATAATATTGAGCTGAGCAACATCTGTATATAATACAGATGTGCCATATCATACCTGCGATATGGCTCTATATAAGCACGGCTGATTTATGGCTCTATAGAAGCACGGCTGTTATTTATGGCTCTATATAAACACGGCTGTGATTTATGGCTCTATATAAGCACGGCTGTGATTTATGGCTCTATATAAGCACTGCTGTGATTTATGGCTTTATATAAGCACGGCTGATTTATGGCTCTATATAAGCACGGCTGATTTATGGCTCTATATAAGCACGGCTGATTTATGGCTCTATATAAGCACTGCTGTGATTTATGGCTCTATATAAGCACGGCTGTGATTTATGGCTCTATATAAGCACGGCTGTGATTTATGGCTCTATATAAGCACTGCTGTGATTTATGGCTCTATATAAGCACTGCTGTGATTTATGGCTCTATATAAGCACGGCTGTGATTTATGGCTCTATATAAGCACGGCTGTGATTTATGGCTTTATATAAGCACGGCTGATTTATGGCTCTATATAAGCACGGCTGATTTATGGCTCTATATAAGCACGGCTGATTTATGGCTCTATATAAGCACTGCTGTGATTTATGGCTCTATATAAGCACGGCTGTGATTTATGGCTCTATATAAGCACGGCTGTGATTTATGGCTCTATATAAGCACTGCTGTGATTTATTGCTCTATATAAGCACTGCTGTGATTTATGGCTCTATATAAGCACGGCTGTGATTTATGGCTCTATATAAGCACGGCTGTGATTTATGGCTCTATATAAGCACTGCTGTGATTTATGGCTCTATATAAGCACTGCTGTGATTTATGGCTCTATATAAGCACCAGTGTTAATTTCGTTGACGAATAATTTTCGTCATTATTTTCGTCAACGACATTTTTTCACAGACGAAAACGAGACGATAACTAAATAAAAACTAGTTTTGAATGACAAAAACTATGACGAAAATCTATTGACATTTTCGTCAACGAATAAAAACTAGACGAAAATGTTAGATAGTGACGATTTGGGAAGCGGTCCAGTCTGATGTCCTGCATTTGTGGTAGATGCGCACAATTGTACTGTAATGTGATCTACCCAGCGGCACACGAGTTGGCATTCGCTGCATGTCTCATAAAACGTTAAAACATGTAAACGTCTGGGAGAATGAGTAGAGCAGACATGAAGATCTGAATAAGAGTGACGACGCAAAAAAATAGCTATATTCGGTACGGTTTTCTGTGCGCACACACCTGACCCGAAGCGTGCAGCCATTCACATAGACACCTAGCCTATACAGCGCACGAGTACAGAATTGAGCTGTCTGAATGGACAAATACACACAAATATTATGTCTAAATGTCCGTTTTGGAGAGTATTCACGCAAATTATGTCGGTTATGTCTTAAACAGTTGTGAGTGTTTCTGTGCATCAGTGCATTAGATCCGCATGTCATTGGACATGATCCGATGTCTTAAAGTGACAGTGGGTAATAAACCTAATGCGGTCTGTGTCCTTAATATTGATCAAGCAACAAAAGAAAAAGAGAAAAGCATTCACTGCTCGTTAATAGCTTTAATAAGGATTAATTATATTTAATTCATACAAATAAATATGTCTGCTTGAAAGAATAGAGAATGATGTATGCAAGTAGTTATAAAGAATTCATATATCATTCATTGAAAAAAAGACTGTCTTCTACTTTAGGAAAAGTGGTTTTATTTAATTTTAAGATATTTTTTAAGTTACAGTAGTTAAATCTGTATCTGTATTGCACGTTCAAACTTTAAAATCATTCATATTAGCAGGTTAATATATGTTTTCTCCGGGAGTATATGGGTTTGGAAATTTTAGAGAAATTCTAAATAAATGCATTTAAATTGAAACCCATTATATTTTAGTCGACTAAATCTACTGTAGATTTAGTCGACTAAAATCTTATTGTATTTCGTCGACTAAAACTAGACTAAAACTAAAACAATTCAGATGACTAAAATATGACTAAAACTAAATGGCATTTTAGTCAAAAGACTATGACTAAAACTAAATCAAAATTTGCTGTCAAAATTAACACTGATAAGCACTGCTGTGATTTATGGCTCTATATAAGCACGGCTGTGATTTATGGCTCTTTATAAGCACTGCTGTGATTTATGGCTCTATATAAGCACTGCTGTGATTTATGGCTCTATATAAGCACGGCTGTGATTTATGGCTCTATATAAGCACTGCTGTGATTTATGGCTCTATATAAGCACGGCTGATTTATGGCTCTATATAAGCACGGCTGTGATTTATGGCTCTTATAAGCACGGCTGTGATTTATGGCTCTATATAAGCACTGCTGTGATTTATGGCTCTATATAAGCACTGCTGTGATTTATGGCTCTATATAAGCACTGCTGTGATTTATGGCTCTATATAAGCGACTGTGATTTATGGCTCTATATAAGCTCTGCTGTGATTTATGGCTCTATATAAGCACTGCTGTGATTTATGGCTCTATATAAGCACTGCTGTGATTTATGGCTCTATATAAGCACTGCTGTGATTTATGGCTCTATATAAGCACGGCTGTGATTTATGGCTCTATATAAGCACGGCTGTGATTTATGGCTCTTTATGGCACTGCTTAATCTTTGCATCGCGATGCAGTAATAGACCATAATCCAATATAGCCTATTGACGATTCTCTGACATCATTCATCAGATACGCGCTTCTCGCACTAGCGTAAAATTGTGGAGGGAGGCGAAACACAAAAGCGAGTAATAAAAAACTGCACCCACTATTTTAACATTTACAGTATGTGAGCTTGAGTGCGCGCATGAGTGTGTGCGCGCATGCTCTTTTATGAGAAGTCTGTTTGCTGTCATCGTCAAATTCACAAATCTTCCGCTAATTTTTTTTTCCCTCAGCTCTTATCTCACATTTCATTGGACGTGACACTGTGTGCTTTGAGTCAGCTGTTGTGCGATTGGCCGTCTACTCTAGAGGAGCTACTGCAAGCTCTGAGTCGAGGTTCAGAGGCGGGACACTTCACGCTGATGGCGGAGATGTGCCAGCTGCTTTTAACACAAGGTGAGGTACACGACCACATGTACACTGAACACCAAAATAAAATCAATCCAAGTGAACTTTTAAGTCGGCATGAACCGGAATTCGCGATCGTTTTTTTTCTTCCCTATCATGACATTCCCAGTGAAAAGGTTTCTCAAACAAAAAACAATGTAGGGCAGGACTTGATTTTGTCCATTGGGAATTGATTGGATGGCTGTGGTTTGCTATTGGTTGATCTCATGTGAGTGACAGGATGTCCCGCCCTCGTGCCAGTAAACACATCATCAGAGAAGAAAAGAGATGTCACTGCAAGTGGGATGGGAATTCATTTTGATTAAAGATTACGAGGGCACATGATGTGCACGGATAAATAATTTATAAGAAATGCTGCAATATTCCATAAAATACAAGAATATTCTGTTTTGTTTCCATGAAGACTTTAAAGTTAACGATTCAAATTAGGGATGCATCGAAATGAAAATTCTGGGCCGAAACCTACATTTCTGGATGCACTTGGTCGAAAACCGAAACCAAAACTGCTTTTAAAAAATTATTTATTTATTATTTTAAAGTAGCTTTTTTGTAGTTGATTAATAATTGTATTAATATTACTTTTGAATGAAATTCAATCATTTTAATGAAAAAGAAAAAATAGAAGCCAATAAAAAAAAAAACACTTCTATTGAAAGTAACCTAAATTGAACACAAAATATATTAATATTAAATATCAGTATATTATTCTTAATTAAGTTCTATACAACAGAATCAGATTTAACAGGTTTATTTTTTAACCAATATCCAAATAATGGATTTATCCTACATCTTTTATTGTCCTTTTTGTTGCAGGTTTGGAGTCGGTGGCACTTTACAAACAGAAACTAGACCCAAGTGATGAGAGAAGCTTGATGATTTCTCAAAGCGTGGAGGCTTTTGTCTGTTATCAGCTCATGTATCAGAAATGGTGGAACTACAGTGATGAGACTTCAGCTTTGACCAATAACACCATCAGCAACGGTCACCGTTTAACAGAGAACAACCACAACGAAGATGAAGCAGACTGTAACGGAGAAGCTCAATCTGAAGGCGCTTTCTCTGAGGGCTTCTGGAACGTTCTTCTCTCTGAACCTCATGCCAATCTTCAGGCCACCCAGAGAGCCATAGCAGAGATTCAGAAGAGAGTGACGAGCCTGATTCAGCAGCACAGCCAGTGTAAAGAGGCTTCAGAGGAACATGGAGGATCTGCTAGTGGAAGCAGGTATTTCTGATGCTGTATCTTTGATTCAGGTGCTTCAAAGAAACATCTAACAGCTCTTTTTTGTCTCTCTTTAGCAGTGAATCGCTCTCTACGCTGACTGCCCAGGTTGCTGAACACCATAAAGTGCTCACTGCCATTCCTGAGCTGCTAAGAGTAAGTTACTCAGTTTTCTTAAAGGGACAGTTCACCCAAAAAATGAAAGTTCTGTCATCATTTACTCAAAATCAAGTCGTTCCAAACCTGTATGAGTTTTTTTCTTCTGATGAACACAAAAGAAGATATTTTGAAGAATCTAGGTAACCAGACAGTTGATTAACCCCATTGACTTCCATAGTATGGGAAAAATACACTGCTCAAAAAAATTAAAGGAACACTTTGAAAACACATCAGATCTCAATGGGGAAAAATATCATGCTGGATATCTATACTAATATGGACTGGGTAATGTGTTATGAACGAAGGATGCCACATCGTTTGATGAAAATGAAAATGATCAACCTACAGAGGATTGAATTCAAAGACACCCCGGAAATCTAAGTGAAAAAATGATGCAGCAGGCTTGTCAATTTTGCTGAAATTTCATTGCAGCAACTCAAAATGGTACTCAGTAGTTTGTATGGCCCCCACGTGCTTGTATGCATGCCTGACACCGTCGGGGCATACTCCTAATGAGACGACGGATGGTGTCCTGGGGTATTTCCTCCCAGATCTGGACCAGCGCATCACTGAGCTCCTGGACAGTCTGAGGTGCAACCAGGTGATGTCAGATGGACCGAAACACAATGTCCCAGAGGTGTTCTATTGGATGTAGGTCAGGTGAGCGTGGTGGCCCTTCAATGGTATCATTCCTTCATCCTCCAGGAACTGCCTGCATGCTCTCGCCACATGAGGCCGGGCATTGTTGTGCACCAGGAGGAACCCAGGACCCACTGCACCAGCATAGGGTTTGACAATGGATCCAAGGATTTCATCCCGATACCTAATGGCAGTCAGGGTGCCAATGTCTAGCCTGCAGAGGTCTGTTCGTCCCTCCATGGATATGCCTCCCCAGACCATCACTGACCCACCACCAAACCGGTCATGCTGAACGATGTTACAGGCAGCATAACATTCTCCACGGCTTCTCCAGACCCTTTCCTGTCTGTCACGTGCTCAGGGTGAACCTGCTCTCATTTGTGAAAACCACAGGGCACCAGTGGCAGACCTGCCAATTCTGGTGTTCAATGGGAAATGCCAATCGAGCTCCCTGGTGCTGGGCAGTGAGCACAGGGCCCACTAGAGGACGTCGGGCCCCCAGGCCACCCTCATGAAGTCTGTTTCTGATTGTTTGGTCAGAGACATTCACACCAGTGGCCTGCTGGAGGTCATTTAGTAGGGCTCTGGCAGTGTTCATCATGTTCCTCCTCGCACAAAGGAGCAGATACCGGTCCTGCTGATGGGTTAAGGACCTTCTACGGCCCTGTCCAGCTCTCCTAGAGTAGCTGTCTGTCTTCCTGGAATCTCCTCCATGCTCTTGAGACTGTGCTGGGAGACACAGCAAACCTTCTGGCAATGGCACGTATTGATGAGCCATCCTGAAGGAGCTGGACTGCCTGCGCAACCTCTGTAGGGTCCAGGTATCGCCTCATGCTACCAGTAGTGACACTGACCCTAGCCAAATGCAAAACTGGTGAAAAACAGTCCGAAAAGATGAGTAGGGAAAAAATGTTAGTGGCCTCCACCTGTAAAACCATTCCTGTTTTGGGGGTTGTCTCACTGTTGCCAATCTAGAGCACCTGCTGTTAATGTCATTAACACTAAACAGCTGAAACTGATTACCAACCCCCTCTGTTACTTAACTGACCAGATCAATATCCCAGGAGTTTAACTGACTTGATGCTATTCTCTGATTAAAAAGTGTTCCCTTTATTTTTTTGAGCAGTGTACTATGGAAGTCAATGGGGAGCATCAACTGTTTGGTAACTGACATTCTTTTGTGTTCAACAGAAGAAAGAAAATCTGGAACGACTTGATTTTGAGTAAATGATGACAGAACCATAACTGTCCCTTTAACCCCGTAATGCCTGACATATAAAATGATAGTCAGAAAAAGTTTGCATATGTGTTTTTTGTTGAGTATCATATTTGATACATCAGGCTTTTATGGCTCATTAAGTATGATATAGGAGAAAATGGAGATCATATGAGTAGAAAAACAACACCTCAAATGTATTAAACGGAGCAAAAATATGCAATTTGGAGCAGTTGCTGATATACAGTAGTCAAATCAAATTATTCAAATAATTTTGAATAATACCTGGTCTTGTCTTAGGACAACTTTGATGGAGTTTTTTTGATCCACTTCAAATGTTGACTACTGTATGTCCAAAAAGAAAGAAAGATGACATTCTGATAGCTTGAAATGTAAATCTGAGAGATGCACAAATAAACGTTCCTCAAAAGCCTGATGTATCATATATGATACTCACATATGATGAATATTCAAGTAAACCTAAGTTGCTGCAGTGTAACTGTTCATCTTGAAATATTACTAACAATATAAAAAAATATTCTTACTTTTACTTTATAAAAATCGGTAAGGATTTCACAACAAAATACTAAAAGACCTTCTACTTGAATTATAAACTATTAATCAGATGATAGAAGGTATGTAGTTAATTGCATACAACAGGTTTTTTCAGCAATATTTTAAACATTTTGGAGGCCTTAGAAATTTGTGTCTGAAATATGATGGAGGCTACGTTTCTTATTGTTCAGGGTTTGGCTGCTTAGCTTCAATTATGGGGGCAAAAAGGAGCTTTCTCTATTGACAGCCATTCAAAAGTAGCCATGTATTCTGACCAAATTGATTTCATTTAAATTTTTCTCTTATTTTAGAAATACCCATTTCCGGACGTCATGGAATGTTGCATCGTCTTTCTGCACATGGAAAAACAGTTTACTCTGTTTCCACAGCACATCTGTGCCGAAGCCACGACTTTGTTGCGCAAATACGGAACTACAGAATCGCTCTGTAAAGCCTGGCAGAGACTGACACTGTCCAAATAGCACTTAGTGTTTTTCATATGCAATTACTTTTGTTTGATATGTAAAATGCAATTAGTTGTTTGATATGTAAAATTCACTTGACTTATGTCTGTAATAAAACACATTCTCCCACAGTTTACTTTTTTTATTGAAGCAATCGATTCTATTTGACCAAACTTTGTCAGCCGAACCCCGTTGACTTAAAATGTTTATTTGAAGCACCCCCTAATATTTTAAATTAATATTTCAATAATTTAACACATTTGCATGTTCACAGATCTTTGATGTCAGTTGTCACATGACATGCAAGTAAACAAATTCTTTTTTTGTGTAGTTTTTTTTATTTTAAAATTCTTGATACATTTATATATAAAATATATATATTTTAATATTAAGTCAAGTTTAAAAAGTATATGTTAAATCATAACGAAACAAGTAGCGACAAACCTTTTTTTTTTTTTGTATTGTGATGTACATCCGAATGAAACAACGAAAAAGGGAAAAAATAGTAGTTTGGGACTTGGTTTTATCCTTCAGTTGTTGATTGGCTGGAGGCAGATATGAATGCAAGCTTGTAAGAAAGGGGTGGGGTTTAATTAGAGTAAATGATTGAAGTTTAGCATGCATGATACATCATCATAGAGAAGTCTGATGGCTCAAAAAAAAAATGCATGGATGAATCATAAAAAAAAGATGCATGTAGGGCTATTTTATCGATAATCGCCTTAAGAATATCACAATATCTGATTATATCGTCTACCTGATAGCAACGTTAACATAGGAATAAAGAAATATCAAATAAATGTGTAATCAAGAAAAAAAACATTCGGCAAATTTACAAAAGGATAAATGATGTTTGATAGGGAACACCTCTCCAAAGCAGACACAAGTTGCCATTAAAGCAGTCAGCACCGAACAGGCAAATAAAACACAGATTAGGCTAATTAAAGTTACAAAAGTTATTCTGTCAAGTTCAGTGAGTGATTTTCTTAGGTTAACATTAATGCAGGTATAGCCTAGCTGTCAATGTACGGATCCAATAGGCCTATACTGTTTTTCTTTCTCAAATGTTTACGTTCACTTAAGACAAAACTGTTCACGAGGATATTTTGACATAATTGTGTATATTTGTCTGTGCACTATATGAGGCGCAGCACAGAAAACAGCTCGCATGCAGAACTCTTTGGCGCTTGAATATCAAGATTTGGAATTGATTTTCTATTCCCAATCCTACTAACGAACTAGCGACCTGTTTACGGTCCTGTGGGATTGTGGGAAAACACCCACCAAAAATAAAGCCTTCCAACTTTAAAGGAATGTTTCACCCAAAAATGATCTGGTTATTTACTCAACCCAAGACCATGCATGTGACTTTCTTTTCTCAGCCGAAGAGAAATTAAGGTTTCGAAATTATAATTTTTTTAATGTAATGTAAGTGAATGGTGCCGAACATAGACAATTTTTGACGGTCCACAATTTAATATTTATACGGCTTCAAAGGGCTCCACCTGACGAATAAAGGTCTTTAACGCAACCATCAGTCATTTTCAAAAAAAACTTTTAACTACAGTTTTAATAATAAAGTATATGAATAATGCAGTGCTAATTGATGATCGTAAACGTGCTTCGCAGAGCTGGACCAAGGTGAGCGTTTGTAGAATACATATTTTTCTTAAAATGACTGATCGTTTTGCTAGAGAACACCCTTATTTGTCAGCTGGGGTAGTGAGGACCCCCTTTGAAGCTGCCGAAATATGGATTTTGGACTGTCAAAAACGGTCAACGTTGGGCACTATTCACCGGTGTTAATTCCTCTAAAACCTTAATTTCTCTTCAGCTGAAGAAATAAATCTTAAATCAATTAATTTACATTTTTGGGTGAATTATTCCTTTAAAGGCTGTAAACAAAGGGTCAGTTTTCAGTACACATGCCTTGTAATTGGACATGACACCACTGTGGCGATAGAAAACATTTTAATACACAACTGCCTCGAACAACAGATACAATAAAAACACGTACCACAAACAGTCGAGATCGTGTGACGAACAAATTTAAAACGGTTACATAGGACCAGTGGACTCGTGTTCTCAAAGATGCCCCAAACCTCAATCTAAAATGTATTTATTACAGGAAAAAAAAATGCTTAAAGATAGCAATTTCTTTTGAAAGTTTCGATTTTAATATACATACATGCTGGCTTATTTTTAAAAACACAACCCCAAAGTCACGTGTTCCAACGTTGAGAAGGCATTTCCTCTTATCTCAGTGATGATTAAATCTCGAGCCTTTCCAGAAAATATCAAAACATTTCTAAAAAGGACTGAGCATATTAAAATGCCTGGAGTCTCGTAAGCAGTAAGATACACAAGCGCTGGTCCCATGCTTAAAACGATGGTGTTTTTAATACTGTAAAACAAAAGATAAAATTTTCAAAAAAGCAGCCGATGGGAAGAACAGGAGCACATCTAGAGTCCTGGAACGTCGTGGTGTGATGGACTACAGAGCAGAACAGAATCGGAGATTAGCTTGTTTGCATTTCCCAATGTCCCTTTAGAATGCATGAATCATTTGAAATCATCTTTGTAAAGAACAATGCTGGGATTAAAACAAGTGCGTCATCCACTTGATTTTAGTCAGTGCTTGTTGTTGGCTTCCTCCTGCGAGGAATTGGAGATTCCGTTCTGACTTTGAGTGGAACCGGATCCCAGGCCATAGAGTCGCCCACAGTACTTGGCATCGTCGATGTTGTCTTCAAAAAACAGCTGAGGAAATAAAACACGACAGCAGAATTAATGATCAGCTAAGATTCCCAGCATCAGCTATGGTCTCATTTAGAAAATATGAACCTCTTTCATGCGGAAGAAAGCCATTCCAGTGAGCAGCGAGTCTGAGCCGGCCTGATGCTGCCTGCCGATCCTTTTTAGCTCCAGCTGGTCCGCAACCTCCTGAAGTCCACCCTGAACAGAGCAAAACTCACTGATCATCTTTAACAATGACAATCACAACACGGGTTACAGCACTTGACATACCTTAAGGTTTTTGCAGCTCTTCATAAGATATTTGACGTCGTAAATAGCCGGGAAGAAAAGGTTTAAGATCTGAAAGAACTCGTGCTCCTCTTCTGGCAGCCGGGTGTCTGTGAGGAGCTTCACCAGGTATCCAAAATCATAGCCACTAATGAGGACAGAGAAAACACATTAAAAACCTTTAGATGTCACTAGGGACCAGATTTACTAAACAGGGCAAATTAGCGTGAGAGCGAATTCTCCAAAACGCACAGATGTCTACTGATCTGCTGATGAGCAAATTAAAGAACACAGACGCAGCCGGATCATTTCCATAATGAGCGACGCAATCTAACAAGAGCAGCGCAAATTAGCGTCTGGTTGAAGACATGCTTAAATAATGGCGCAAATACCAGTAAATTGACTATCGTAAATCACCTTGCGTGATTCATTTAAATACTCTCCTCCCATAAATGCGTCTGAAAGGGAAACTCCTATAAACTCATATGCAACGTGCGAATAAACAGTTTAACTCTTTTGACACATAAGAGGTCATTGTACTAAAACAATATCCTGTAAGTTTTAGAACTCAAAACTTCCTCGTTAGTACAAAAACAGCTTTTATTGCTCAGAAAATGACTCAATTTTAAATAATTTTAATAATTCCCGTAAGTCTTCTGCTTAATATGTGGGAAATTCCCTCAAACCTTTATTCACTTAAGCATGTAGGTTGTCCACACAAATTATAAGATCAAATCAGTCATTTTAAAACTTAAACTTCACAAACCGTGATTCAGCGCTGCTGTGTAATCTCGCTCTGTCTCTCAAAATGGGTTGCACAAGGCAAGTGTCAAGCGTGTTGCAGACGCCGATACCAGACTCTCGCGTTTCAGGGGGCTCATTTATAAAACTGTGCGTAGGATCCTTACTAAAAGTGTAAGGCGCCCGAAAGCCAAAAATGGCGTACGCCCAAAAAATATTCAGACTTATAAAACCGTTCGTACGCCAGAACCTGCGCAGAATTCACTTTATAAATCCCAGTCAGCGGAAGATTGTGCGCACATGCGTCTCCACCCCGAAATAACCATATATGGAGCTTACACCGCCTAGTTTTACTATGCAGATCCTCATCTGCATATCATTTGCATATGATTATTCATCCACGTGATAACGTTTAACATCCACAATCTCAGTAATGATTTCATGTTTAAGTGTTTAACTCCATTAATTTGAATGGCACATCTAATCTAAATGTTTATATCAGAAGTAAAACAGTTTAAATCATTATCTTATTTATTTAAACTGTTATTTGCGTCAGTTTCACTAAACGGCCCAACGCGCTCGCTGGCGTGGACATTTAAGAAGGGATGGATATTTGATTCAAGTGATAGGCTTTGAGTGAAATTATATTTGTATTATCTTTCTGTATATGTTTAATTTTCTTTAGATTTTCTGTCTAAAAGTGACCAAAAAGACATTTAACTCCAGCTCACCATCGGTGTGGCCAAACTGCTCCATCTCCAAAACGTTCGTACGCATGGGTCAGAGTTTGCGTGCAGGTGCGCAAATTTTCCCGTAAAGTTTGTTTTTATAAATCACAACTTGTGTGTCGGAAGTGGCGTACGCCTCTTTCAGTGCCCGTTTTGTGCGTACGCAACGGTTATAAATGAGGCCCCAGAAGTCAGTCCAGTTTACGGAATTGTCACTTGCACAATCAAGCCAGTGTTGCATCGTCACTAAAGTTTATCATTTGCACGACTTTTTAAGTCTTACCAATTTAAACATTAAAGCGATTTTAAACTACATACATGAAGCTGCCTCACAAACAGCTCGCGAAAATAACAAAATAGTTATTTTTCGCGGATTATAACGCTTTAAAGGTCAAAACCCACGCAAAATGATGTCAAAATTCCGGTCTTGGTGAGTATCCTCAAACACAGTTGGTTATGTCGCATGTGACAGTATAATGAAAACAGCATATTGATCAGTGCACTAGCTCTTAAAGTGACAACAGCCTAATATGTGTGTCAATGTTGATAAAACAACAAAAGATAGCTTTAATTGTAAGGAATCTGAAATAATTGCCTTATGTATTTAATTTAAACATTTGTTTACTTAATTCATTTTCTGTACCTGAATACTTGTTAGACCTATCCAAAAAATTTTTCTTTATTTCTCAATTTATTTTGTATCTTTGTTCTATTGTATTTATTTGTGCTACTTTTTCACTATAATCCAAAGATCGAAGCTTCCTTGTGTTGTGTACACTCTTGAGCAACAACATCCCATTGTAAAAACAAACATTTAAAGGGATACTTCAGGATTTAGCATAAAGCTTTGTATTAGTAGAAAACCTGTAGTATTTTTGAATTACCGTGCTTTCTACCCTCATATCCCCCTGAGATGAGAGATTTATGTATTTTTTGTCTGGAAAAAATCCTCCGATGACGCAAAAATCGTCATTTTGCGTCATGTGAGGATTTTTTGGCCAGAGGCTGAAGACTACAGCCAGTAGTAGGGGCTGTCCCGCATGTTCTCAACCCGCCCATAGAGGGTGGGATCTCACTCACAGAATGTACAGATAGTATCAGCCGTCTTTCTTTGGAAGCTAAGCTAACAGGCTCTTGTTCTGTGGAGAAAGCTGAGTATTAGGGATTACCATCCTCTTTTTTCCCGGACATGTCCGGCCGTCGAGATCGTCCAAAATGTCCGGGATTCGGCTTTTGCTCTCTGCAGTCGCCATTCATTGTTTACATGCACACCTTTTGTTTCAATCTAACTGAATTCAATTCCAATTGGTGAATCTAAATGTAGTGTTTACATGAACGCTAAACAAGTGATCGGTTGATGTGCGTTTTAACATTGCTAAGAAAATTCCCGCTCCTCCGTGAGAGATACGAGACCGGTGCGTCTCAGTAATCACGCCAACCGGCCTTGCGCCGTTCTCCCACGCCGCTCAGTCTCGTCCTGCTCGCCACAGTAAACATAATGAATGGCGACTGTAGAACGCAAAAGCCGAATCCCGGACATTTTAGGCGATCTCGAAATCCCGGGCAAACTCGGCAGAGTCTCACTAGTAGCTAAGCCTCGTTTTCAACTGCGCTCTCTAACCGGTAGGCGTGGCCTCCTAGGGCAGCGAAGCAAGTGCATTCTGGGAATTGTTGTCTTTCATCCACATAAGCCAAAAATACATTTTCTGGCTTTTCTCAGTCTAGAAAGTTCCAAATTCAAAAATAATTTCACATTTCTTCTACATAAATTACCTATTTTAAATACACATTCATCTTTCCAGATGTGAAGTATCCCTTGAAGCGAGCAAACATTTAGGTGAGAAATGTAATAAAAAAAAATAAAAAATCTTAAAAATAAAGTGAGTAACAGTGTTTTTACCATGTGTCACTATTGCTTTATCTGATACAGATCGTTTGATGTACTGAGTATTTATACTGTAGCGCCGAGGTCAAACTGTGCATAGTTCTTGGTTCTTTCCTTTGCTTCAGCATTTATGGGGTTAATGCGTTGGATTATCGGAAGAAAGCACTTAGATCAAAACCATAACAAAAGCAGCGTTCTCTAAACCATTCACTGAAATCCTGAATAAAAGCTTCAGTGAGCGACATCATCTATTTTGTCATCAGTAAGACGAGTTTCATTTTATTTAAAACACTACACTACAAATGACAATGTATATATGTTTTTCACTTTATTGAATAGCCTGAACTATTACCTTTAAGAACGACAGTATTACAAACAATGGCACATTCATTCATAATTACACAAAACACCTCAAGTCATTATTTTTCAATTATAACTGTGGTAACTCAGTACTTACATTTTATTTGCCACAACCAAGACTTATAAAGCTTATGTTAAATGCATAAATGTTTCACACTGTTGGCAAATGTTTCAACTATGTAACAAGAGCTTTTTCAACATCAAACACGTTTAATGAACTAAGAAAATTATTTCTAATATGCAAAACTGTTACCCAATCATAGCAGTGGGCATTTACTTCCAAGTCTTGAATGTCTCAAAATCAGGATAGAAAATAGCTTATTCTAAATTAGGATGTTTTTTGACGTAAAAATCTTGATAACATAAGTGGACTAAGGCTGCAACTAACGATTATTTTGATAATCGGCTAATCTGACGATTATTTTCCCCGATTAATCGGATGAAAACATAAAAAGATTATAATACATTAAAATTTATTTTAATAAATTATTTTAAACAATATTATTCCACATCCTTGCACAATGCTGTCCTCCAAACAATGTGTAATATAAAATGAAAAATGCCAGTGGTGAAAATTTTCCTATATAAGCTATGCTGACATTATAAACAAAAAAGGTTGAAATATAAGCATTGCATTCCAAACCTAAAAACAACATTTCTTACTATTTTCAAGCAGATATTAAAGTGACTAAATGAAAAATTACAATAAACAAAAACAAAATGTTAATATGAGGCATGAAGAACGCACACATTCACTCGTCTGAACAGTTATATTACATTAATGTGCTATTCGAAAAAAAGTGCCTTTGCTGTTACTGCTCTCATAAATATGATTAGTTGTGTTATATGCAGAATTTTAAACCTATAAAAAAATAATTGTAGATTTTTTGTTTTGTTTTTCATAATTATTGCGCTCCGTCTGTTTGACACGACTAATCGATAATCAAATTTGTTGACTAATATTTTCATTACCTATAACAATCGATTTGATCGATTAGTTGTTGCAGCTCTGAGTGGACCCCAGAGAACATAACCAAAAAAAAAAAAAAAACCTTCTGTTTATTACCCCTTTAACTTTTGTGATGGCAAAGAACGTCAATGTCACATGTGTTGCTAAACATGTCATGTGAACGTTGGACAGTATGTTGGGACGGCGGCGCCAGAACTGCAACTGATATAATGTGTTCTTTAGCACGATAGCTACAGTGTTGACAATGGACTTTTTTGCACCTCAAATTTGACCCAAAAAAGCAGTGAAGCATTTGGGTTAAGAAATAATACAGGTGAAACTCGAAAAATTTGAATATCGTGCAAAAGTTATCATTTTGATGATCATGGCTTATACAGCTTATGAAAACCCCATATTCAAAATCTAAGAAAATTTGAATATTACATGAAATCATTTTTATTTATTTTTATTTTAAATACAGAAATGTCAGCCCTCTGAAAAGCACAATCATGCATATGTATATAGTTATATATACTAAATATATTAGTTTCACCTTTTAATTAGAATTACTGAAATACATGAACTTTTGCACGATATTCAAATTTTTCGAGTTTCAACTGTAATTGTCATTATATTTATAAATGTTTAATAAATCGATAGACTGGAGTCCGGCAGACATTGATGGATTTTTCTATTACCTGTGAAAGGAGAGCCACTTGACATTTTCACACAGCACCAGGCCTGACGTCATCAGGAGCTCTGCGAAGTAGAGTGTGTCGATGCCCTCCTCCTCGTGCTTCTTAAACTGCAGCCCAGAGTTCTGGAGGAGATCTATGGAGTCCTGGGAGTACATGTCCTCTCTGCAAAACACAGGGCCAAACAACTCCGACATTACCATTAATGGCTCAGGCTAAATCTGTAAAACATTCTGGCCTTGTTTACACCTGGTATTAAAATGCGTTTTGGTCGTTCTTATCACAACCAGACGAGGGAGACACGTTCCTGTTCACACCTGGTGTTTTAATCTGTCTCTTTTGTCCACTTTCAACCACTTCTGTCCTGATTTCTTCATGGGGAGGGTTTATGAGTGGGAAATGTGTGTTTTTTCAGATCTTTTGATCAAATAAGCTTGCGCAATTTATATGTGAACAACAGGAGACGACGGAAAAACATACGGAGAGCAGCAGCTTTCATTTCTGCTCTGACAGCCGCAAGACCACACAGAACGCAGTGAGTGTGTGTTAGAAATCAGGAATGGTGAGAGAACATTGAGCTTGGTAAGTTTTTCGTCTTCAAACCAAGGTTGGGTCTCCATCCGACAAAGTTTAAATCCATCTGGCTGACGCGCTTCCCATAATGTTTACGCATTAGGTCAATATGCAGAGAGGAGGTCTTTTGTGGCTGTTTGAACACATTCGGCGACTTGAGCGTTTACACTACGAAAGCAATCCGGTCGAATGCGTTTTCGACTACCTCTGGAAGTGGTCGAAAGTGGACAAGCTCAAAGTTTTAGACCCCGTTTACACCTGTATTTAGCGTCGTCCACTTGTGATCTGATCGACCAAAACGCATCTTACAGTTTTTCTCCATTGGTTTGGCTCATTTCTTGAAAACGAAATTACATTCTCAAAACTCTAAGATCATTTGGCAAAACAGTCTTACAGTTCAGCACAACACTATAGCTCACTTGCAAAAGCTCATATCTCTCCCAAAACTGTTCACTCATGCTTCAAAACTAAGTTTGTTTCCCATATAAAGAGTCAGTGCCACGAAAATGGCAAAGATCCTTCTCAATTGCTTTGGCTCATTTCTTGAAACAGACCGGACGTTCTCAACACTCTTGGTGCTTTTGCCAAAACAACGTGGATGGTTCAGCACAACACCATGGTTCACCTGCAAAAGTTCATACCTCTCCCAAAACAGTTCACTTATGTGTCAAAACTAAATTTCCTTCTCATTTAAACAGTCAGTGCCCCCAAAATGCTTCGTCCCTTTGGCATTGTGTAAGCACAGCAAGTCAAAATGTTTAGATGTTTTGTCACTATGGCAGAGGACCATTGAAATATCCCTCATGTACACCTTTCAGTCTTAGCCCAGTCCTTCATTGACAATGGTTACTGTACTGTTTTTTGTCTAGCTAACAGAATACAATTGTGTATAAAACTGAAAAAAAGAAATGGGATTTTAGGGTAAGAGTAGCCTCCAAGGTTTGACATCACACATTGCACTCATACTGCCAAGGAAATTGTAACCATTATCATTCACACACATAAAGTAACTTCCATACATCAGAGTAAAAAGAAAATGTATACAGCATAATATACTGAACACACAAACAAAAAACAATGAAAATGATGCAGCCTACAGTGCTGTAAATAAAGCTGGAGTTTCACAACTAACAGTTCTTCAGTGGTCGCTGTCCTCACGCTCCCTCTCCTGGCCACCGTCCTCCTCACCCTCCTGGCCATCCACATGCTGCTGTCTTTCTGGCCACAGATTCTCGTCCACATCACAGTGTATATTCTCCCTTGCGATGCAACGAGGGAAGAAATGGCGTGCATGTCGCAACCATCCCCTACACTGATCTCCTGTAATATCCTCACACGCAGCGTCCATTGCATGGAGCAGGGACCTCTGATCTTGAGCCCGATGCTCATACACTCTCCACCTCCAAGCGGAGAAATACTCCTCAATAGGATTGAGGAAAGGAGAGTAAGGTGGTAGGAGCACCATGACCATCCTTGGATGAGTAGTGAACCAGGCCCTGATGAGCGGGCAATGGTGGAAATTCACATTGTCCCATACAATGACATATTGTGGTAGGTGAGGCCCTACAAGGCCTCTCTCATTTTCAGGAATCAAATCAAAATGAAGGCGGTCCAAGAAGATGAGGAGCTTCTGTGTATTGTATGGGCCAGTGGTTCTCAAACTTTTTTGGTCATTCCCCACTTTAGACAAGGAGGAATTTTCAAGCCCCATCACCCCAACACAATGCTAATTAAAAGCGCAACAAGCTTAACATGTTCCAATTTATTGAACTAACAAGTAGTATCAGAGTAACAAGTTGTATCTAAAATACAAACTATATACATCAAATAACAGAAAGTTAAAAAATAAAGAAAATAAAAGTGCAGCTGTGTCGTAATAACTTGCATAAAATAAAAAAAATTGAGAAAATAAAAGTGCAGCTGTGTAATTTTTTTTTACTAATTTCAAAAATAGAAATTTATCCATGTTTTGTTATTGTTTTTTTTCAAGGCGACTGTTATTTTAGAACGTTCCCCCTTAATGTTTCCATGGCGACGCGTCATATTTGTCACGTGACACACCGCAGCCACAATAACACTGTATGACAGATCGCCTTAATTTCCTTACAGACATCAGTGTGTATTTTACAAACTCCAAATGTATTGTTTTACTCGTGCTTATGTGTATTTAAATGGCTGAAACCTAAAATAAACATTATTAGGTTGAAAACACTGCATAGTTGTGATATATGACAGCGCTGAGCTCGTCCGACTCTGGCTCAGCGCCAGCCAACGCGCGAAAGCACAATTTGAATCTGGCAGTGATGTCACTTCACTGAACATTCTAAATCCCATATGTGGGACCGTACTCTCAGGGGAACAGAAATAAAAATCTCTACTCTCTAGTCTGGATGCGCGGTCTTGCTCCAGATTCCGGAAGATTTGATCATTACCATATAAGGCATAAAAAGGAAAATTTCCTCCTGTTTGGCGCGCCCCACCTGTCACGTCTCTATTCCCCACCAGTGGGGCGAGCCCCACAGTTTGAGAAACACTGGTATGGGCCAAGACTGGGGATGTGAGTGGCCACACCATTCTCAGATATGGCAGCACACATAGTTATATTGCCCCCTCACTGGCCTGGGGCCCGGTGGCCAATAATATTATATATATATATATATATATATATATATACACACACATATATGGTATTCATGGTATTATGTTCTTGACTAATTTTGACAATTGAACAGACTATTGTGCATGTGATGACTTATACAATGAAATTACGCTGACACGTTTTGGAGCGAACAACCATTAGACTGAGAATCAACAATCAGTTTAGATCAACAAGATCTATTCACTTGGAAATTGTGCTAAATGTAGGCTACCTGTACTTAATCATTTGCAAAGATGTACTGAGACATTGAGGCATGTACTTATACATTTGCAATTTGATGAAATGAATGAGAAATTCAATTCTGTTGTGAACAATTGCCAAGTGGTTTGGAGGTTTGTCCATGTTGTTTTGAGAATGTCATTTCTGTTTCAAGAAACGAGCCAAACCAATGGAGAAAAACTGTAATACCAGGTGTAAACAAGGCCTCTGATACAAATATCAACATGGGTTAAGCAAGTAATGCTGGACACCTACGTCAGATTGAACTTGAAGTTGAACTGCCATGTTGTGGTTCCAGGCGGGTAGTCTCCGTCTTCATTCATAAACGTCAAACCCAGCTGGATGATTTTTAAAAGGTCCACGTTGCACCTCAGGAGCTGGTACTGATAGTCAACAGTACTGCGAAACTCTCCAATGGGACGAACCACAACACCAGGGAACTCTGTGTCCTGAGGATCCAAAGCACAAATATGGTAAAGCTGAATTTTCAGCTTCATTACTCCAGTCTTCAGCGTCACATGATCCTTCAGAAATAATTCTAATGCTGATTTGTTGCTCAAGAAACATTTCCGTTTTTGCTGCTATATATTTTTTGTTGAAACTTTGATGCACTACTATTCAAAAGTTTGGGATACCTTTTTTTTTTTAAGAAAATGCGTTTATCAAGGACACATTCAATTAATCAAACGTGACAGTAAAAGCATTTATAATGTTACAAAAGATTTCTACTGCAAATACATGCTGTTCTTTTGAACTTTTTCTTCATCAAAGAATCCTAAAAAAAATAAATAAAAAATAAATAAAAAAAAAGTATCATGGTTTCCACAAAAATATTAAGCAACAAACGGTTTTCAAATCTGAAAATAAGAACTATTATTAATAATTGAGCACCAATAATAATAATTGAGAATCAAATCAGCATATTAGATTGATTTCTGAAGGATCATGTGACTGAAGACTGGAGTAATGATGCTGAAAATTCAGCTTTGCATCACAGTAAATAGTTATTTTAAATTGTACTAATATCTTACAATATTACTGTTTTTAATATATTTTTGATTGATAAATAAATGTAACATTGGTGAGCAGAGTAAACCAAGAATCTTACCAACCCCAAGCTGTTAAATAGTTGTGTATATTAACAAAAATGTGCTATTTGACCGGTAACGTTGTCTCAATTATCATTTTAAAGTTATTACAGGACATTTTCCCACATCATTAGTAGATGGAATAGCAACACAGGCGCACACACACACACACACACACACACACACACACCATGGCGATGTAGTTGTAGTTTTGAATGATCTGTCGGATCTTCCTCATCTCCTCCTCCACATTGCTGGCCCAGACCTCACAGATAATTTGACTGGTATCTGCAAGTGCGGCTGGCATGATGATGATGATGATGAAGCCCGAGGAACTGATCGAGTATCCCAGCGATCCTGAAGCTCTCACACGCAAAAGAAACTCTGCCAGGAAGAGCAATTATGTTGTCATGGCATTAATTATGATTCATCACTCATGAGCATGGAAATATATATTTTTTTAAGTACATGAATATTAATGAAAGACTGATGAATATTAATAAGTGTTTGTTAACTCAATCAAATAACTACTCTAGAAACTAGAATCTTCAATTTGAATCTTATCAGGAATGTATAGTAGTTAATTGACATTCATAGTTGACATACGACTGAAGTAAGTTAGGTGAATATTTAATGAAATGTATTAGTGAATATTAACATGCACAACGTTTCCAGACCCAAACAAACAACTAGCAAACTCGGTTAACGTTATCATTCATTCAAAATGTAACGCTCATAGGCGTGGAAATGCTAAAATAACCATATTATAACAATATATTAATTTAATCTTCACTAACATTAACGTCTTAAGTCTAATCTAGATAACTTAACTCTAGTCATTCACAGGCTAGTATCTAGTAGCAATTTTTTTTAAATTAATTTGATTAACGTTACATATATTATTTGTTCATTAAAGAAGTAAAAAATAATAATAATTAACCATGATTTTGGTGCAAGGGTTTGATATTAGCTTAAAACGCTAGCTTCTGTTAGTCTGCTGCCGCCAAACACGCTGACAAACAACATCTCCATTCCAGCCAGAGGATGAGACGCTACTAAACAAATATCATACGGAGTAACACAACGTTTCAGACGACTATTACCTGGCAGGTTGTTAGGTGTTCTTCAGCGTAGATGTAGAAGCCGCTGTGCAGCTAGCAGTAGCAGCGACTCTAAACACACAGCGCGCTGCTTCCGGACCTGCGGGATTATGGGAAAATACCCGCCAAAACTATAGCCTTTCACTCGTTGGCAGTGGACGAAAAAAAACAGTCACAAAATGATTTATATTAAATATTTTGTATATCCCTAATACACACACGCACGATAGATATAAAGTTTTTATTTTTTTTATTTTTTTACATAGTAATATATTGTACTTTTACATTTACATAGTTTAAATGTTTTAAAGAGACAGTTCACCCAAAAACGAAAATTCGATCATTTACTCGTGCTCAAGTTGTTTCAAACCTGTATGAGTTTCTTTCTTCTGTTGACCACAAAATATATTTTAAAGAATGATGGTAACCAGACATTTCACGTCATTGACTTCCATGGTATTTGTCTGGTTACCAACATTCTTTAATATCTTCTTTTGTGTTCAACAGAAGAAAGAAACTCTTAAAGGTTTGGAGTAAATTATGATTTTTGGATACAATTACGATTTTATGGATTTTTCATTTTTGGGTGAACTGTGCCTTTAAATTAAACTTTGAACTTGGATATAATGCAAGAGGTTGTGAGAGTGTTTGTCGTTCATCTATGAGCAAGTTGGACCAACTATTATGTTATATATATATGAGAATCAGTGTCATTTGTGTCCTGTGTTTTTATAGCATAAATTGAATCATTTGCTGAAAATTCCCCATATGTAGTCTTCTTTCTGATATTTTATTGTTAGTAACTGCACATAATAGTTGGAATGAAAAGAAAACTGATTGGCCTCGATCTCAATACAGATAAATCTTTTAGGAATGTGAGAGTAAGAACACGAAAACACACAAAACATTATAAAGATTAGAAGAAAGGAACTTTTTATATTTGTTGTGAAACTACAAAACATACTCTTGTGCTGGTGATATATTTACAATTCTGGTTGACAGTACAGTGTCGATGATAAAATTCACAGCTTTCAAAAGTCTCACAAGAAAAAGAAAGACAGCACACCCAAATCACAAAAGTGCAATAAATACAAGCTGTACTTCTCCAACCATCGCTGTGATCAGATCAGGTTTTTTTTCATCATTAATACAAGAAAAAAAAAGAAAAAAAAATTAAATGCACTGGAGTTTTCAGAATAAAAGTCCTACTGTGTACAATAAACAAATGAATCATTCATGACTACCAGCATACTGACAGCGTTTTTTTTCTTCTTTTGATTATTTTAAGCAAGTATTACATGATTTAGGCATGATTGGACCAAGTGTCCAAATAAAAAAGCCAAATATTATGTCCTTATGAACCTCAGATTTGATAGTCGAAGAGCACCTAATCAATCAAGACAATTCTCTCTCCAACACATACTGTGAACGGTAAGCATACTGTACGACCAGTGAAAACATAAGACAATTTCTCTTGTTCGACTACTCTCAGAATCAGCTCAGCTGTAGTGTTTCCAGGTAAACAGTACACATTTAAAGGGGATATACTGTTTCCCTCACATTCAAATAACCATAAATTGGTAAAAACTGTAAATCTGAAAAACTCTGGTAAAAATAATGATAAAAAAGTACCTTGATTAAAAATGCCAATGTGAGAAATATACATCACGCAGCAGCGTATTAAACTGAGCTGGGATGTATACGTTTGGCAGTGTACTGTCTTAAATGGGTCAAAAAGAGCTGAAACAAAGACAAAGGAATGGTTGTACTCTAATAAACTAGGTTTAACTACAGGATCTACGAGAAAAACGCGCTGCACAAGACAAAACAACCGAGTACAATGGCTTTAAGGTGAAAGCTATATGATGCTTCTACTTGAATTGGAAATGTGGCTAAAAGCTTTTGGGGCAGCACTTCAGTTGGGTTTGTCTGGTGTCAAAAATAAATATGGGAACTCCATCTCCTAAACCAATTTTAGGTGAAATTACAATGGAGAGGAAATGACGGTTTCAGAATGAGTGCTACAAGTAAATACAAGTTCAGTTCTGTCTGTACGCCGCTAGGTGGAGCAAGAGACTAGGCCACATGCGCATGAGCATTGCAGATGAAGGATGGCTTCTGGATCATCCGTAACAGATTCCACACTAGTTTCGGACATTGTGGTATCATTTTGCCGCATATCAAAGCCTATACGTGTTATGAATGCTGCTACAATTCAAACGACATTATTAGTTGATGATCTGGGGTTGGGCAAATGACAGTACATTCAATGTTTCCTTGAGAAACAAAGGCATAATGAAGCACAGGAAGATCTACATGGAAAACATGAGGAGTTCCAGGAGAGAAATGCAAGACAAAAATGTCGAGAGCACAACTGTAAGATTGATTTCACGTAACATTTTAAATGTGAGCTAAATCAATGGAATTGGGCTGGTAATGCCATCCATAACTGGTTAAATTGAGACAAAATTATGTAAAAATACTGTAATTCAGTATCAAATAAGGGGTCACATGAACTGGGGCTTCTTCTGTTTTTAAAGTGCTACATTAATTCAGACTAACATCTTGGCCTGTGATGCAAAGCTATCGTTACGTTGAAAAGGAATTTTTATAACATGGCAGTAACATTTACAGTCACATACTATCTGTAGATACTGTAGATGAAGAGTTTAGTGAAAATCAATATTAGATGAGCAAATAGCTCATTTACATAACGCAAATCACCAGTGACTCCCTCCGTGTGAGTAAATGTTACACACAAACTGTGCAGTGGCTTGCGATACATTATTAAATGTTTACAGGGAGAGCTGGGAATTATCAACTGTGTACAGCCTTCACAGCTTTCAGTGCCCTAGATGTGTTCCCGTTTCTTTGCCTCGGTAAAGATCCGGTTCCAGATTTCAATCGTTTTCTTCATAAACGTGTGAATCTCACGAAAATGGTCCAGGTCATATTTTTGGAGATAATAATAATAATAAATAAAAATAAATAGATCAAATTTGAGATGACAATTCTCCCCAAATCTAATGTACTGTAACAAAAAAAAACTAAAAAGAGAAAAAAAAAGGATCGTTCTCAACACATAAGAGTACAAATAAAAATATTTAAGTAATGGAGAAAAAAAATAACAACAATATATATATATATATATATATATTTCATTTTGGGGGAATTTGCAATTTGGGGGAAAATTGCACTTAACTGTCATCAAATTAATCTCACACTGCAAGTAATTTGAATGGTTTTAGGTAAATCTTATGCAAAATATAATTCCTTATTTTTTTCTATCGTTTATGGTGTGAAATATGAAACATTTTTGTGAGATTCAACACACTAAAGGCTCCTTACTGGTATGTAGCAATTAAATAATTTTATTTTTGGATTTTGACAGAATTTTCATGGCAATTCTCCACAAATCTAGTGTACTTTAATGTATACATAATATATAATAAAATACGTTCTTTTCCTTCACATTACAGTCATAAGAATTTGGGGGGAAATACACTGAACTGTCAACAAATTAATACTAGATTGTAAGTAATTTTAATGGTTTTGGTTCAATTTTAATGGTTATGTAAAATATAATTTTTTCTCCTTTGTTTATAGTGTGTCAATAAAAATATATTTGGTGTATCAATAAAAATATATCAGGGTTTGACATAAATGAAATGATGCTACCGCTTTAGTTTTGAAGCTTATTAGTCACATACAAAGCTAACGTGTTGAAAGACGCGAGGGGTATTTTTAGATTAGAAGAGGTCCGAACCAGTAGAAATGATATACTATTACAACAGGCAACTGTAGAAACTAACAGGGGAAATTGATAAAACCGAAAAAGTCGCTTGAAAGTTTTCCAAAGATGTAACAAGAGCTGGGAAACAGGGTTTCACTTTAATGGGATAGTATGATCTTTGCGTTCACACAATGTGCTTATTTGCTTTATTCTCTATATCAATGCCTTTTTCTATTAAAGTGCATGAACTATCTGATATTCTACCTGAGAGTCTGTGGAACTAAGTGCAGTTTCTACATCATTTTACGAACATTTGCACTAAACGTGTCTTTGTTTGCATGTGCAATTAACAAAACGAACACAGAGCTGTTAGCAATCGATTTAGTCTACTAACCGGTCTAGTTAACTCGTCATGCTTTAGTTTCATGCTTCCTAACATCTGTAACCATTTACACAATTGCAAACATAAATGTGGACAAATGTGCTTGTTTCTAAAGGGACGTGACTGGAATAGCAGGATTTATGCCCATTCATTTTGTCATAAAGTTTGAGTCCTGAACCCTTGTGCTATGAACAGAAGTAGTACCGTAAGTATCTGTATTCACATCTTCAAGAGTTACAGTAAGCAGTCCTGCCCAATAGCAGAGCAGCATGTTTCACACTCGTTTCAAAGACGCACTGTTGTTTTTGAAAGACCACTCAAATACCTAGAACAGATACTGACATACTCTTATTAGTAACAGAACATGGTGAAATTTGAAAAATAAATCTATCTATAAAAAAAAAAAAAAAAACACGGATCTATACAATTTCAGTTTTGAGAGTTACAACCCAGTGTTTTAAAATGACATTTTTCCTACCCAACATACATATTCCTGTCACACCATTCTTCATTATTCATAATACTGCCAGATGTCAGTTTTGTCTCCATGGAAACAAAAGCAGTTGAGAAGAATATCTTCTACACGTCGTCGGCTGGTAGGTCAGGAACGTTTATCTTCGCTCTGGTGAAGAAGGCCATCTTTTCTCTAAGAGAGGTTACAGCAGACAATAAGCAGAGCTTGAAACAGGACAGTGTCAGATATAAAACAATAGAAGAGTTATTATTTGACATTAGCTCTGTTCCAAATGCCTATGAAATGCGCTCCAAATGTGTTCCAAGACCTAATTTTGGCAAATTTTAAGGTAGCATTGCATACTGTATACCGTTCAAATGGAAGGCATTTCCATAATGCATTGCAATGAAGTTGGTGAAGTAAATCATAAATAATCGAAAAATGGTTCAACGTCTTTGAAAACTACGATCTCTCTGTGAATGGTAAAATGGTAGTTGATCTGTCAATGCTATGAGACAGAAATCTCGAAGTTTCGAAGATGAACGAAAGTGTTACAGGTTTGGAACGACATGAGGGTGAGTAACTAATGACAGCATTTTCGTATCTGGGTGAACTAACCCTTCATCACAGTCTGTGAAAATCGTTCATTAGCAACTTCAGACTATTGGAATCAACTGTGAGTTGAAGATCAGGAGAAGAGGGCTATTTGAGTGTCACATGGAGTTGCTCCAGATCAGTCGATTATGGGCTTTCATTTCAGTTTAACATGGTGACTTAGAAGGTAGCTGTCTATATAGGCAGTTAGACAACAAGGCAGCTCACTAGGTTTTGGAATCCCTCCCCAATGACCTAAGATAATGTTTAGGATCAGTTCAGAAACAGTGGCTTGGATGCATACAGAGAAGTTCTGCACACGCAGTGGGTTAAAACATCACTGTATTCGTTCTGTACACGTGCATAACGAACCAAAAGATCTGTATCGGAATTTTTTGTGAACCGTTACACTCCTATTAGCAACAGATGCCCACCTAAAGGACTGGACTCCAGGGACCTCCTTGAGGCTCTGTCCACGGATCTTGTGCACATCCTTGGCCGCCGCTCGCATCATCTTCTCTACCCTCTGTTCCTGTAGCTGCTCTTCCTGGGTCTGAGGAGAGAATGGCGAATCAAAATCAGAAGCTGGACCGGATGACGTGCCGTTTGTGGATTTGTTGGTTCTGGAAATCTACTGGGACTGACCTGTCTCTCTGCACGTTTGAGCAGCAGACGAAAGCGCTCGTCCTCCTGTACCCATGCGGGGAGGACATGCTGGCCCTGCAGACGGGCGTTCTCCAACTGCTGCTTTAGCTCCCGCAGCACATGCAGTTCCTCGTTCAGTCGGCTTTGCCGTGTGCGGGTCACCTGCAAGTCTAGCTCCAGATCCAGAGAGGTGCGCAGAAGCCCGTCCAGACCTTTGACCTGCATCGGTGGCTATGTGTGCGAGCGAGAGAGAACAGAGGGGTGAAAACTCATTCAATAGCTCTGTTGTGTCATCAAGGGCCAGTTCCTTTAGGTGTCAGCAATTACGGTAGACTTTACTTTTCTGATTCAAATTAGAACAGTCTACCTTTTTATGTTAGGAAAAAGTTAGGATCAGTCTTGAAAAAAAATGGGATGACTAACTTTTAAAGGGGTGGTATAATGCCCTTTTCACAAGATGTAAAATATATCTATGATGTCCCCAGAGTGTGTGTGTGAAGTTTTAGCGCAAAATACCCCACAGATATTTTTATATAGCAAGTTAAAGTTGTCACTTTTTGACGGTTTGCAAAAACGCACCGTTTTGTGCCTGGCCCTTTAAATGCAAATGAGCTGCTGCAGAGGGCGGGGTTTCAAGAGCTCGTGTCTGTTAGCAGCTGCTATTACCTCACGCAGACACACTAAAATGACAGAAAATGTTCTGCCTTTAATGTTAAACGGAGTCAGATAAGGATGGAGAGACTCAAGAAGAAGTGACAACATGTAGAATGCAACAGGACGTCTCTGAATGGTTAGTTGATGAATTTATGTTGCTGATGTGGAGTTAACTATCTTCAATTAGGATATTCTGTCATGATAAATCTATAAATTGCTCATATATGAACTGTTGTGAGATGCACACAGAGTGACTTTCTATTGCATGTGAAAAGATGGATGCTAAAGTTTGAGCTGACTCACAAATGTACTCTTATACAACAACTTTTCCTCTTCTCAACATGGACTGCGTGTTCCTGGGGGCGGGGTTTATGTAAATTCTAGGGTTAGTGATGTCACTAACCCGAGAGGAATGTCGTGTAGTCCCAACCAGCCTTTGTTGTAGTCCTTTTCTTTAAAAGCAAATATCTCCCTTTGCTTTGAACTTTGAGCGTTGTAACTTTGCAGATGTTGTTTATGCTCAAACAGCAACATTACACACTAACTAAAGTTAGAAAAGTGAAATCACACTCAACCACCCCTTTAAGATTAGTCTATGCAACCAATCACAAGTCAAAAATCACTGGTCCATACACAGCATTTAACATGTTTTGAAATGTTTTAGTAAAACATATATGTAGATAAACAATGTTTGTTGTTGTTAGGACCCAAACATCTGTGAGCACTAATGCAAATTCTTCTTCAAAATCGTACAGTTTTTCTCAATCGCTTTGGCTCAATTCACAAGTTTTTTCTCTTGAGTTCAGATCTCTGATCAGTTAGTTTCTTGTTCACATCAGTTTTGAATTCCTTATTGATTTAAGCGATAACTAAATGAACATGGTTTGTTGATCAAAACTGATGAGTTGATTCTAAGTGAAATTGTCAAACTTTCCTTGTGTGAGCCTTCACATGCAAAATGATCTATTCAATTATTAAAATCTGCCAGACATGCATGTATACTCCATAAATATCTATGACATTGAATGTTTTTGATGTCTACTAAATTGGCAAATGGCCTACCATTGTAATGAAGTAGGAATCAAAATCTTACCAATTTTGTGTACACTACAGTATTGACTTTTCCCAGTAAATTTTGACTTACTGTAAAAATCTGTATCTAAAAAGCTCAGTGTGAGACACAAGAGCATTCAGCTAGACAAAACTGATATGGTTGTATAGACAGAAAGCAATCAGTGTCAACAAAAAAGCATAAAAAAACATGAAATTTGTAAATAACAAATATTTCCATGAGTGACTGGTTTGAAAAAACATCTAAACATTCTGACCAGTGTGGCTCACATGATGAAAAAAAATAGCATTGGCCAATTTACTGAAACAATAACTGGGTTTTGAAGCATGAACTGGTGAATGTTTTGAGTGAGTTACTGCATTTTGCAGACATGCAATAGAGTTATGATGTTCCATTATGATAAGTGCACATCAAAAACAAAACAGAAGACAATACACACATATATATGTAGGACTTGACATTCACTTTTTCGCTCATCAGCCACTGTGGATAGTGGTTTTCCAAAGTTACAACTAGCCGCGCTTTTGACATCGATACCATGGGGGAAAACTGCTATATGGATATTTTTAATATTATCTCATAATTTGGCAGCAGGTACATTAGGCTGCTGTCACTTTAAGACCTGACTAACACTACATTGCACATAGTTTATTATTTCAGATTAAAAGACTACAGTAGAAAAATGTACATATTATATATCAAATTCAAATGATATGTAATATATAAAATATAAAATTATGTATAATTATTTTTATTTTTTTATTGAAGAGTCTGTGGAACTAAATGCAGTTTCTACTTAACTCGTCATGCTTTAGTTTCATGCTTGCTAACACCACACCACCATTTACCTCACATTTTTAGGATGGGATGTGTGATATTTTTATATTACTGCTTTAAAGGGAGGTGGTACTTTATCCCCTTTTATGGGTTAAAAGCCTGTACTATAAATCATTGAAGCTCTCTGTACAGTCCTCATTAGGCAAATAAATTCAAAGTTACACTCTCACTATGACACTGCTTTAAAAGACTCAATGTAATGTGTTCTCCTAAGGCACAGTGAGAGCAAACCTGACCTTTCCAGAGTATTTAAGGCCCTCTGGAGGGGCTCAGCAAACCCATTTCCTCACTCTGAGACTGTACTTCATTAACACTGACCTCAGGTCAGCACAGAAATGTCGGTATTAAATATTAAACTGCTGCTAATAAGCTTAAACTCCTCTTTCTAAGGAAAGTGTTTAGCTTTAGGGTTAGTGAAATGCATGCAGTTTCCTAAGAAAAATCCAATGGGATCCCTTAATGGAATTTAATTCTATTTCTGATGTTCTGTTGAGATTAACTGCATGATTTATATGTTTGGGGCCCCATTTGAGTTGGTTGAAGCGTGTTTATCAATTTGAATGTTTGGATTTAATAGGATTATTATTTCATTAGGACAATTCTCATAGGATTAGCAGAAGAAATGAAGCATCAACCTGAATGTAAAGCATTTTTTTTTGCTATTAAAGGACCATGGGGTCTCTGAACTGGTTTTAAATCATAAGAATCATATTTTTACCCAAACGAGTGGATGTAAATGTGTAATATTTTCACGTTACCTTCTTCATTCGAACACTGCGTCTCTCAGAAGCATTCCGGACGAATGGAGATTTCTTAGAAAGGGTGGAGCTGTCACTGTCGCTGCGGTTGATCTGGTGATTTGATGAATGTGGGCATAGGTTACGTTTTTTTTAAAAATATTGAGCTCTAAAAATAATTTCAATATCTAAATACATTTGTGTGTGAATCTATGTTCTCACCCTGCAGATATACTGGCTCTGAGGTCCAGGTGAAAATGTCTTGGACCGGATGATGGTGTTTCCTCGCATGAAAGGGTTTTGCTGATGAACATCGTGTCGTCGCTCCTTGGGCCGAACTACATTAGCAGAATGAGGGAGTCCGTCCACACTTGTCTCCTTATTCACCTTGTGAGGCAAAGAGAGGATGTCAGCAAGTTTCATTGGAAAGGTACAACAAAAACTTCTATAAAAGCAATGAGAAAGTTCTTGCTGTGTAAATGAATCATGGCTGTCACCTTTTCCGTTATGACTGCTGTTGGTCCAAGTTTAACCGGCTCTTCCTCCTGTTCCCACTGGCATTCATCGGGGTAGAACTCTTCACCCTCCTCAACATCACTACTTTCTCCATCCACAAACACGTCACCATCTAATGCCTCTGTCGGCCTATAAGATCACAAATATGCCATTTGACACCAGGGTTATTATGGCTCAGACATTATCATTTTTATTTAATCTATACAATTTTCCTTTTAGTTTTATTTTAGGTTGTTTTAATGTGCATAAATAGCTTTTATTTTGCTTAATTACAAGCAAAGAATTACAAAAATACAACATATTCTGCAAACGCCCCTTTTGTGTGCCATGCCTGCCCCATCTCAAACATCAAAAACACAGGTCTTAGGGGAGCTTAGGGGGCATGTCTCAACAGGTACATATAAAGGAATACTTTTAGATGTGTTGCTATGTTTCATGAGTAGGCGAACACTCCCTCTAGAGCGAACGCGAGCATCTCGCTTATAATAAACCCATCCGGTGTATATCTGCACCGGCCGCATTTTGGACGTTGCGCCACAAATATTTGAGACTGCATACACTTGACACATCAAAATGAAAAAAATATAAACAGGAACAATTGTCTTTCTGAACGTGCACATGATGATGTCATATTGAAACGTCCATTGTAGTGCGTTGCATTCCAATGCCCCATTCGCGTAGACGTGTTCATGACCTGGTTGTTTAATCTTTAAAGGTACGAAATTTGGCTTGCACTCCAGTACCCAAAGCTGGATGATTTTCCTGTGTAACGTGTCAGTCATGGTCCCACACGCCGGCTAAACAAACACTCTCTGGCTGCGCCTGCTACCGTAGCCACGCCCCAAACTCGCCCTATTGGTTGAGCTGGAAAGAGATTGACAGATCTGAGCAGACCGCTCAATCTTTTCTCAATGTTTACTTTCGGGAGAGATAAATCCATGAATGTCATACTAATAACAGTCAATGAACAATAAACTGGGTTAAGAGGATGTATTACATAAACATAAAACATGTTTTTAAGTAACATAAAAAAACCTTACATACTTCACCTTTAAGTAATTCCATTTTATCTTCCGAAAATGACTACTTTTAGTTTTGCTTTCCTTTAGTTTCAGCGTTACTTTTAGTTTCCATCTCTTTTAGTATCCACAAATTGCTTATTATTGTTTGCTATGTACTTTATCTATATATTTATCTGCATTATACTTACAACAACACAATTACTATCAAAGTTCAAGTTTAATTTGTCCAATTAAAGTAATTTCTTTGTAAATGAATGTAGTTTTCTTAAGATGCGGTCACATTAGCAAAACTTTGCAGACAAAGAAGGTCCATTATCCGACCGTTATTAATATTTTGACCCATGAAGCAATGCTTACTCACTTCCAAACTTAACAGATTTATATTAGGGCAACACGGTGGATTTAAAGTTGAACAAACTTGAATGCGATGCGAAATCCATGAAAATATTTTATGCACGGGGCTAATTTGCATATTCATAGAACCACGTATACTAAATGAGGCAAGGTTGTAGAGTTACATTCAAGCTATTTTAAGGCATGAAGAATTTCTTTCAAGGAAAAAACGTTTAAATATGTAATTTTGGTGATCAAAGATGAGTTTTAAAGGATAAAATTATTGACTACAGGGGGACTTTAACACAATTATTAAGCGTTTTTGGGCTGCTTGTTTGAGCTTGATATCTGTCAACACAAGTCAAGAAGAGTAAAGACATACAGAAGAGAGTAATGCCTCTGATGTGCATTTAAATACGTCATTAACAACTAGTTGTTCAGTTCCGTTCCGTACACACAGCGTAGAATTTTGCTAAAACATGAATTTTTCGGGAATTAATTCATTAAGAAAAAGTTAATTGCTAAAATGTTTGTGTGTTCAGAACAGAATTAAGCAATAAAAGGTGAACCGACAAACAAATTTAGCTGTAGTATGTACGTGGCCATAGTCTGTCTATTTTAAAATCTACTAACACGTGTAGAAGCTGCAATTACATTTTCATTTTTTGGCTTCTTTTTCTTTCTTTTTTAAGTTAGCAGAAAAAATTATTTGGTAGTTTCCACTGTTGTAATTTCACTTTTGTAATCAGACCATCAGTACTGAAAGTCACAGTGCTCCGAATTAAATAAAAAGTTATTGTTTAAGAAATGCAACTGAGTTAAACCGTAATGATCCTAAAAGAGCAACACTTCTACTTATCTAGTCTGCAACCTTTCAGAAGCGAGTGAGTGAGGGTGGAAAATGCTCTCGAAAAATGCTGCCATGCCACATTCCTTTCCTTGTTTTTAATTTCCATGACAGGTGGTTGTTGTTGAATCATCGTCTAACAATCAGGCTTTGTAAAGTGCAGTTTTGGTTATAATCATGAGACTGCCCTTCAGCCAATCCAAAGGAGGCAAGGTGAGCTAATTTCGATACACATGTGTACCGAAAGAGTCCAGAAAATGGCATGAGAGAGGAATGCCGCTCAGTATTGCTCATGCACTGCCCTTGGATCAGTTGTTCATCCTGTTTATGTTACTAATGTAATTTTGGCGGAGCAGATCAAACACCAGGGAAAGTGAGTCATCGTGTGCCTTCCCACTGCGATGAATTCCCACGAGACAGCAGAAAGGAGGTCAGTCAATAGGAAAATAGGGGTTGGAAAAGAAAGAGAAGGAATATGAGATTCAAACAGCTTGTTAATTGCTTGTGTTGATCCTGGGTGGGATCCTGGATATGATGTGAAACTCAGACTCACACTGACACATTGTTAAGTTGACAGCTGTGCCGAAATGAATTAAAGCTTATTATATTGGTGCTTCGTCACAAGTAGTGGCAGGTAACGTACCAGTCCTCCACAGGAACGTTCTCCAGGTGTGCAGTGGCGGTCTCTGAGGTGCTGGGAGCTGAAGCCTAAAAATAAATAAAAGGATAAAGATTATTATTATATATTTAAAAACATCCTTGATTTAGGCATTTCTGCAATTTTTTACTTTAAATTAGTCTTATACCTGCTGGTAACTGATGCATGCTAATTGTATCTAATACTTTCTAAATGTAATACTTTGGCCAATTATTGGCAAAATGCAATAAGGCACTTTTTTATGAATAGAGTACAATTTTGTGTCCTGTTACTGTTTTAGATGCACATGATTTTGTTGGAAGAAATTGATAAACTATTATTTATAACATAAAAATTAACCTAGAATGCAAGGTAGATATTTTTAAATATATAAAAAAATCCTTGTAAAATGGCGATGGTGTCAAAACTAAAATTTTTTAATTATCAATTGAATTAAATTAAAGTAATATTATAATATCACCATCTCACATTTGCACATTATTAATTATCTATTTAATGTTGATATCTATTGAAGTTTATTGCTAGAAAGTAACAAAAATCATCTCACAAGATAAAAGAGCTTCAGGCCTTATTTTGTTCCTTATTCGTGGAAAGTACCAGTAAAATCTAGATATAATAACCATAATAACAGAACAGGCTGTTTGCAAATTCAAAACTGCTAATAAGAAGTGAAGCAACTAATTCTATGTAATTTGATTATCAACAGTATTAGAAAGCAGAAAGGACTTTTTAGACAAGAAAGAACCCATTTCTTCATTTGAATGACGCAAGAAATGGATATAATATTTATAAATACTCCATTTTCCTTGATGAGCTTAGCAGTTTGGCAAGACCGTTTCCAAGAAATGTTAGTAAAGCATTTAGCTGTGGTGAGGTAAAATGAGTTAAGCATTGTGTGTGTGTGTGTGTGTGTGTGTGTGTGTGTGTTTTACCAGCTCCTGCTGAGCGGAGACCTCTGTTTCCTTGTGCTTTCTATCCATTTCTGGCATGTACGTGCAGTTGAGGAGGTTGTACCATTTGGTGCACCACTCCTCTGAATATTCTTCATCAGCCAAACTGATCTGAGCACCAGCCTTTCAAGACAAAAAAAAAAAAATACACTTTAGACATTTTATGGATGTTCAGCCCTCATGCTGTTTGCTCAATCTCAGATCAGACACTCACTAGACAGTCTTCTCGGCCAGATTTGCTGGTGGTACAGACATCGATGCGTAGGGTCTTCTGTCTGAGAGCAGTGGAGGACATCTGCAGGCTAAACGCTTCCTTGAGCTCTAAGGGTTCCTGTGGAAAAGCGCCGTGGGTGCGGAACAAACAGCGAACGGGCTCGGAGCACGGCAGCACCACCACACGAACATATCTGCAATAGATTAAACCCAACAGAAGTTACAATCTAATCAGAGATGGGGCCCTATTTTAAGGATCTAAAGCGCACGGCGCAAGTGTCCACTTTTGCTAGTTTGACAACGGGAAAAAGGTTGGTCTAAAAGGGTTGTCCCTTTTCTCTTAATCAGCAATGGGTGTGTTTTGGGCGTAACGTGCAATAAACCAATCAGAGTGTAATTTCCCATTCCCTTTAAAAGCTAGCTGCGCTTGAGCTATGGCGGATTCGCTATTTACATGCTGGAATTTGCAAGCAGAAAGACTCCAGAGAGCAAAAGGATCTGCTTGTGCGCAACGTTAAAGAGCGCAAGCAGACCATCTACGGGACAAGCCGGATTCCACCATATCTTTATGTGCATAATATTAATCTTTTACATTGTAATCCTTTTATTTGTAATATTTGGCATGTTTGTGTGCTGCTGCGCGTTCCAGTGTGTGTGTGTATGCGTTGTAGACCCGCCTATAGGCTCACATTACTAACGCGTTCTTTAAATAACAAAAAATAAATAAATACTGCACCATTGACTTTAGACCAGGTTTGTGTTTCTCAATGGCGCAGTCTATTTCAGTTGCTTCAAAATAGCATCGCGCCAACAATGCGGCTGAACACACCTCGTTTTCAGTCCAGCATGCCCATGGGCGCACAAATAGTCGCAAATGCATTTGCTATTTAAACAACGTGGCACAGGACGTGAAAATGATAACTGCGTTGGGGCTGAAACTAGCAAAAAACATTTGTGTTGCGCCTGGTGCCACATTGTACCGCATGTATGATAGGGCCTATGGTCTTTAACGTCAGAGATGGGCATGTACATGCCAAAATCAAACAAGAATTGGCCAATCATAGATCAGTGGATCTCAACTGGTGGGTTTCAATTAAAAAATGGAGGTGGAAAAATCTATTTTGGGTTGAGGCATCAAATGATTAAATAAAATGTCAATTCAAGAAGTCGCGTTCCAAAATGATTCTCAATGCATCTCAATTTCAAAAGTAAAAATGCAGGGGTGTTATGGTGGCCTGCTGCTACATTTTGTGTAAATATGCATAAAAGCCATAATAAAAAATGCCTGTTCTGACTTTCAAGCACCGTCATGTTTAATTATTTTTGTGGATTGATCCACAATCATTTGAGAATCGCAAAGTATCTGTGAATCGATTCCTACACTTCATATTACCATTTTACAACTATTGGAGGGGTTAATTCCATTTGTAAAACCCTGCACATTTCCCTTGCAGAGGTGCTTCATCAAAATTACATCCTGCTGATTAAAATTAATGTCTCTCCATCAACTTTAAATGAAGCTGGCTGAGAGAGCGCAATCCTTACATGTTCTGGCTGGCTGGCAGGGAGAGAGCGCTATAGTTGGACAGCTGCATTACGAACACTGTGAACCTCTTCTCTTTCGCTTCATACTTCAGGCCGAGTTGGATCTGAGCGCTGCTCGCCGAGCTCACGTCATCATAACCCAGCAGCTGCTCGACAGGAAGCCCAGGCCTGGGGGAATGAACGGCACCGTTTTACTATCCAAATCAGGGTCTGTGAAAAAACATCACTGATAATAAATCTCTAGTGGCCTACCTTTTCTCTGAGGGCTCGTACACCCCACTGTCGCCTGCAACCGATTCGTCAGACACTGCCGATGTTACTCCCGCCTTCTTCGATCCAGGCGCGGACACCCTCGTTTGCGTAACAGAATCTTCAAGCACAGAAAAAGGGCGAGTAGAAATGTGAGAATGTGTCACTCTGGAAAGGTTTTAGGTTCCTGAGCTCGAGTGAGTTCACCTGCTGGGCGAGTTGGGAGTGAGCTGAAAATCTACCCTAACGTACTAGACGTTCAGAGGGTTTCTCTGGTTTCTTTAGATTCTGGGTTGCCAGTGACAAATGAAGTGTGTCCATGATGAAGAAAAAGGAAAATCGTGCAGTTCTTTTTAGACATGTATTCTTTGTTTTCGTGTTGGTTTCGGAAAAAAAATTATACCATTTTCAAGAAAAGTATCAATTTGCAACTAACCATTATTTTAATATGGATTAACCTTGCAATCTCCCCCCTAATTAGTCGATTCATCTAACAATGAATGACTTTTAACAAGTAATCTATCGATTATTTCTGATTTGTCAATTGATCCTTTAGTTAGCTTACCAATAAATAATAACCAGAACCATTAATCTTTCAATGTTATATTCAAACATTAAAGCTGCAGTTGGTAACTTTTGTAAAAATGTATTTTTTACATATTTGTTAAAACTGTCATTATTTCCTTACAGTAGAATGAGAGACAGATAATCTGTGAAAAAATCAAGCTCCTCAGGCTCCTCCCAGTGGTCCTATTGCCATTTGCAGAAATACACCGCTCCCGGTAAGAAACAACCAATCAGAGCCAGGAGGAGTGTCTTAATATGCTTGTGTACGCGCTGATCATCACCCCCCTCTCTCGCACAGCGCCTACAGTCGTTCAAAATCAAGACTGCCGGTGTGCCGCAGCTCTGCTAATGGCGGACAAACAACTAAAACTGCCAATTTCTCGAGTGGCACCAGCTCATACAACAAAGACAGGTAAACGGAAAAAGACCGATGACGATAAACAAGCGCGTCGGAGCCCATTTACTCAGTGTCAAAACTCTAGCCGCATAGCATACAGATAAAATGTCACGCACTGTGCAAAGCAACAATTGAAACCTGCTAATTCACTGGCTTGTCATGTTGCTGAAATAATGTACTAGCAAACCTTATTTAGCATTACACATTGCTAGAATAATTACTTACATACTGTAACGTTACCATTATATTATCTTGCTAGCTATTTAAAACTTATAGAAAGAGTGCAACGTTATGAAGTTACATGTATCGCAAAATACGTAATGATTTTAGGACCAAGTTTGTAGTCAAAGTATGGGCAGGCCATGATAGTCAATGTAAAGCATATTGTTGATGTTTCGTCCCTACCAGTGAATGTGCGATAACTGTTTATCCGCCGTCATCAGTGGCCCTGTTTACTAGCCTGCGCGTTCACGGCAGGCTCCGTTGTTGTGGGGGAGGAGCTGTGGAGGGAGGGCTGTAGCGCAGCAGAGAGCGAGGGGGAGTGACCTGTAAGTCAACGTTTTCTAAAAGTTCCCTACTGCAGCTTTAATAATCAATTAATGAATTATCTTTTTCCAGATTAGCAGATAGATCTAACGATTATTTGATAAATTAGCTGTTTTGTTTACAGGTGTGAGCCTTAAAATGTTTTGTTCATTCAGCAGTTTAAAATAGCTGCTTGAATACATATTTGTATGAACGAACAGCTGAAATAACAACCGTATTCGAACTCCGGTAACCAATGACGGTGTCAAATATGGCAATGTCCGTAACACAGAGAAGTTTTAGAAATGTGACACTGCGTCACTCTGGACGAATTTTTATTAATAGTGCCTATTAAAGGATGAGTTCATATCTCATAATTTAAGTTTTTCCAAGTTTTACAATGAGAGTGAATAATAACTCCAATTTTGAAGGCCAAAAAAGCGCATCAATCTAGGGCTGTGCAATTAATTGAATTTCAATTTTGATTTTGGCTCCTATCGATCACCAAAATAGTACAATCGAGTAAAAACGATTATTTTGCCATGTTCTGTTGTCATATTGTGTTCTGAATGACACACATTATTAATTGCACTAATAATCGCACATCCACCCCTCCCGAAGCCATAAATTCTCTCAGCTTGAATGTTTAAACTGATAAGACTTAAAAAGAAGTGAAAATGATCAACTTTAGTTACGATGCAATGCTGGCCAGATTGTGCAAGTGACAATTTCATCATGTCCCGACTCCTAAACGCGAGAGTGTAGTTTCAACGCTTGCCTTGTCCGACCCATTTTTAGCGACAGCGAGAGAGAAGACACAGCACCGCTAAACACTCACGCGGTTTGTGAAATTGCGTCTTGGAGAAAGTTTTAAAATGATTGATTTGCAATCTACTTGCTAAAGTGAATCAATGTTTGCAGGGGACTTTTCCGCATTATAAGTGGTAGACCCGCGGGAATTATTAAAATACTTATTGAAGTATTATCTGTTATATTATTTATTTGAATAGTTCAAAAATTACAATAAATGTTCAAATTTCGATTTTTAAGAATTGTTGAAAGGTGTCTTTTTAATAAATGCAACACGTTCCCAAAGTCATGTGAAATAATCATGTTATATAATTGTGATTTCAATACTGACCAAAATAATCGTGATTATGATTTTTTCCATAATCGAGCAGCCCTACATCAATCCATCATAAAAGTAATCCATACGGCTCCAGGGGGTTAATAAAAGCCTTCTGAAGCGAAGCGATGCATTTTTATACGAAAAATATCCATATTTATAACTTTATAATCACTGGCTTTCAGTAACGGCCGAAGAGTGACCTCTGACCCGACGCATGTCATATTGACGAACGCGGAAGAGCAGAGGATCGAGCAAAACAAAACACCGCTCAAGAATTAGAAGTCTAAAACTATTTTTTTTTTTAAAGAAATGTCTGAGGAGCACGAGTTTGTTGCTCAGCCCTGTTAGTTTGAACCGCGAGAGCCGTCAAAGCTTACGCTACTCCTACATCCTGCGTCATGCGTCGGGTCAGAGGTCACTCTTCCACCGGAACTAGACTCACATACGGCCTCTACCGGAAGCCAGTGATTACAGTTGATAAAATTATTCTTACAAAAATGCATCGCTCCGCTTCACATTTTACAACTGAACGAACCTTGCCTTTTCATAAAAAGGTCAAATGATCTGATATTTTAAGACTTATACACCTTGACACACAGTCATGAGGAATGTTCGCACCACGTGACTTTGATTTGCTAGATCACGTCACATGATTTTGATAAGCAATAAAACATTTTGAGCAATGTACCTTTAGAAGACTCTACTGCGGCCATAATGCTGTCTTGTTTGCTGTCGCGGTAAGCCAGCTGCCCCTGCTGCTGGTCCTCTTCAAGCCGGAGCTCCATCAGCCTGGTTTGCAGATCTAAATCCAACTGTGAGGCCGGGCCAGAAAAGGCCTCTCCTGACAGGAAGGAAGCATCAGTAACAAGGGGCGAGCAAGGAGGAGAGAGGGAAGACAGCGAGGAACGCGGGGACAGGGAGCTCATGGAGTGAGGGGTCTCCGAAAGCCTCAGCACTTGTGTTCTCTGGGCCACCCCCGACCCACCGCCCACCTGCCCGGAGGAGGATGAGACCTCATTCTCATGGATTGTGGTGATTGAACTGGAAGGCCTGTAACCAGAGGCGCTTCCCTCCTGCAAAATAGAGTCCAGTTTGTTCTGGAAGTCAGGGTCGCCCAGTTCGGGCTGCTCCAGGTAGATGTCGGTGAAGCTGAGAGAGGAAGTGGAGCCCATGCTGGAGGTGGCCAGGGATCCTCGGCTGGAAGTCAGCGATCCACGGCTGCTGCCCGAGGAACATGACAGAGTGCTGGCAGACAGACTGGAGTTTTGCGACAAAGGAAAGAGACAGAAGGAGAGAAGGAAAGTTAATCTTGACATCAAATGCATTCTGCTTTAAAGCAAACATGCTAATTAAGGCGTAGCAGGCTCACTAGTGAAACACACAAGGGACTGTTCCTTCATGCAACATGCCTTTGATGTGCCTCAACTAGACGCCGAGGATGAATTAGGCATTAGTCATGATAAAAAGTAAGAGCAAAGCTATTGTTAAAGTTAACAAGAGCACTTGGTTGCATAGTTTTATAACTTCAAAAGTCTGATTCTTCTGATATTCTGAGCATTCTTATTGCAAAGTCATTACATCATAAATGGTATTGCAAAGTCATTACATCATATACAGTGACGAAAAGTTATTATGATATGCAGCTTCCTCTTACTGCTAATATCCAAAACTGCCTAATAAATGAGTTACATATATATAAATGGTCTAGGGATGCACAATATATCAGTATCATATTCGTTGAAGGTCAATTTACTGTATTTTTACATTAAGATTTTTTTTTGTGGAATAGTTAATGCTCACTAAAAAAAGATATTTCAACCAAAAATGTTTATTCTGTCATCATCAACCTTGCATGCTTGATGTGCGATAAGAAACCTCATTGATCAAACTTATTGATTTTAATTCCTAAGTTTGAGCTTGTTTATCATATTTGATGTGATCCATGTATGTGCGGAGATTAAAATAGCCTAAATTAAAAGCCTGCTTCATCATATAAAGCAACTTGATATTTATGGATTATTTTTACAATGTGTTTTAGAACTTTTTGAAGCTTGAAAAATGGACTTCTGATGGATAGACAAAAATGACTTGATTGTAAATAATAATAATAATAATATAAATAAGTATTTGATGAGAATATGAAACATTTCTTCGTGTTCCAAAGATGAACAAACGTCTCTGGGTTTTGGAAGACATGAAAGTAAGTAAATTTATTTCATTTTTGGTTGAACTGAACTCCTATAGTTATCATTTAAAAGAACTAATAATGTCATAACACTGTTAAATGTTTGACATATCTTAAAATAAATAAATAGATTTTTCATATAGTACATTTTAATATTATAAATATTATATATAGAATTATAATTTCACTTGTAGCGTATCAAATGATTGATTTTTAGTATATAGTATAGACTTTTAATACTTTTTCAATTTAATGTTAATAACCGACATTTATGGGTTATTGGCAGTAACAGTAATGTGACTATAATTATCAGTTTATCAGTATCGGCCAGAATTGATTAACATTGGTGAATCCCAATTAGACAACAGGGAGAAAAAGTAAATATTATATGATGTCCATATTATGAGTGTTATTTGCATTGTCCATTTTATGTAAATGTGAGGGTTGGACGATACCTTTTCAGCTGGGTGTGCAGGGAAGATGCCAACCTCACTGTCTCCTCCAGCTCCTTCACTAATTTGTTTCTCCTATAGTGCAGCCTCAACCTGAGCAAAGCAACACAGAGAACTTGGTGACTCAGTACTATAGTGTGTGTGTATATATATAAAATTTAATTAAATTTAAGAAGAAATTTAAGAACATTTTAAATCAATCCCATTCATTTTCTTAATGTATATGTATAGTCTTTCTGTGGTTCTTTTGATAAAATGATGTTGGTCTGTTATTCAACAGCAGCGCATGAAGAAGGCATCTATTGTGTTCAACCTAGATCCAGCGTTTGTGCAGCTCAGGTTACAGGAAGAGTGCAGACGCCAAGCTAAACGAGGATACAGTATCTAGAGTAGAGAACAAGGACCCTGTTCAAATAACTGAGAGAACGAGTGAGAATAAGACCAACAGAAAGAGAGAATGAAAGATAGTGAGTGAATCAAGCAAAAAATTGGTTCTCGCCAAATCAACCTGATCTGAAAACGCAGGTGGTTCTTCTAAGGCCCTGTTTACACCTGGTATTAAGATGCATTTTGGTCGATCGGATCACTAGTGGACGTTACTGTAAACGGGGTCTGTGTAAAACGGGGTCTTAAGCCCGGGACACACCAAGCCGACGTCAAAGAACTAGTGGCGACGAAAGCTGGCTGTGTTTTCGCCTCGGCCAAAAAACTGCGCTTGAACACACCAAAAGTGCTAAAGGCGACTGTCAACTAGCATGTGCGTTCTACTCCTGCGTCAAAGTAAATATCTGTCTATCAGCAGGTGTCAATATTCTATTTCCGTCATTCAAAAAGGGAAACCGAAACTAGGTCTGCAGATATACAAACCATAAACAAAGCAGCGCTTGCTTATCATTTTGAACATTAATCACTTTCTTCATTCCAGTTGGCTTATGTTATTATGAAAGTATTTGTGCATTCGAATGCTCAGCTAAGATGACGTAAAATTATTACAGCTTTCTGTCTGTACCGTTTTGACTTCTTAAACGTCTTAGTACCAGGCGTAAACTAAGGGTGCAAGACTTGCTACAAACCACAAGCAGTAAACTAATAGACTTTTATGAACCATTTGCAATTGACCCTTCGCAGGAGTTTGATTGACAGGCGATCTGACCAATCATAATCCGCCATCCGCGTCCGACAAATCAGTCAGGAGAGTTAGTAGATAAACGTTGGAGGATTTGAACTTGAAAAACGGAGTGTACTGACGTCTTTCCGCGGTTAAAACAACATTCCTTCTTATGCTCATTCATGTTTATTTGATGCTATAAATTAACTAGAAGGAAGAGATGGTCGGTTCACGAGAAGGGCGCCACAGCGATCTGTCACGACACATTAAAGAGCATTAAAGAGCCACAAAACGGTATTTATTGTTCACATTTCTTTAAAAAATGACCAAATTTGGAAGTTGAGACTTCCAAAAGTAACCTAGTCTGTCCTGTCTGTCAGTGCGTTATCAGTGTCCTCTTTGCTCCGCGATGTATTTTTCACTGCGTGAGAACATGGTGTGGCGTGAGAGCGGCGTGGCTTGTCGGACATAGCAACAGTAACTAAAGGGGGAGGGTCTTTGTGAACGGTCAATTGGCATTTTCAATTTCTGCCATTTTAGGCCTTGATTTACAAAACCAAATTGCGCCATTATAATGAATGGGACATGCAGCGAATGAAATGGACAAAGTGACTGCTGTGCTGCTCGTTTTGCTTAACTCCAAATATCTTTGCGAGTGCGGCCTCTGTACATCAAGCCTACAGTCAACATTTTTAAGTCTAAAAGAGGCTTTCAGAGTTGGTTTTGTGTGTTTCCACAATAATGACGCCTTTATCATTCACGCTAGAATAGATTTTTGAGGTGAACTGCTCTAACATGCTGTCAGGGAAAGGGAAAAACAATGGGTCAGATGTGCATTCCTGCAGTATATTAAGTGGATTGTGTAGCCTAGTGATTAAAGAACTAAAGATCAGGACAAAAAGATTTTAGTTTCGAATTCTGCAAAGGGCGATCCTCATTCCCACACTTTCTGACCAATCATTTCCATGATTTTTCAAGGAATTTTCCATGACAGTTACAATAATTTGCAATGGCTGGATAAGGATTTTATTTATTTATTTATAACCGAAAAAATGGGGCATAAAGACAAAAAATTATAGATTTTTTTCAATAGAAAATAGAGAATCAAATTCCAGGACTTAGATAGTAGGAAGGCCTTCATTCCTGCATGAACTTAACACGTTCCCATTCTTTGGTTGTGTAACCAAAGAAATACACCACTGGAACCAAATACACGGAGCTCTACTGGCCCAGTTAACCATCTCACCTCTCGGTCAGTGCTTTGCTCTGGTTGTCCCGTGCAGCTTGCAGGTCCTTCTCGAGTCGTTTCTTTTCAGATTCGATCTTCTCTGCCTCGCTGGGCGCGCGCTTGCGCGGCGTTACATACTGCAGTTCCTTTAGCAGCTCTTCCTTCTCGTTGATGAGGATTAAGCGATCTCTCTCCGGGTCCAGCAGGCCCGGCCATGCCTCGCTATCCAGCTTAGCGATCTGGACCTCAATATTTGCAATCCTGAGCAGCAAAGTGAATAAGGCAATGTAAAGAAAGTTAAACATGCAAATATTGAGAGAGATCAATACAGTGACAGGTTGATTTCAAAATCCATTTACAGCCTAATTAGTAGACGAAATTTTGTTTCACATTTTAAGTAAAAAATGAATTCAGTGTGCATTTCATTTGCTATACAGTGGGGCCAAAAGTCTGAAACCACTACTAATATTTATTTAAAAAAATATTTAAAACAATATTTAAAAAACACAAACACATACACTCTCAAATGAAAAAAAACCCAAACATATATAAATACTGTATATACATTTGTGTATATATATATAAAAATAAAAAAACTGTATTTGGAATGCCCTTTGGTTAAATTGACGTGTCTCAGAAATGAAATTTTTCATATATTTTCTCTTTTTTTATGTCATTATTATTTCTTTGTTTTACAATTTCCTTAAACGTATAGTTTATTTCCAGATTTAAATTACATTTTGGATCACAGATTTTCAGAGTGGTATCAAACATTTGGGTAAATATATATACATATATACACTGCCGTTCAAAAGTTTGGGGTCTTTTTTCAAAGTTTTTAAAACAAGTCTCTTCTTCTCATCAAGGCTGCATTTATTTGATCAAAATACAGTAAAAACAGTTATATTGTGAAATATTATTACAATTTAAAATAACTGTTTTCTATTTGAATATATTTTAAAATGTAATTTATTCCTGTGATGCAAAGCTGAATTTTCACCCTCATTACTCCAGTCTTCAGTGTCAGATTTAAAAAAAAAAAAAATCGCTTTTTGTACTTTTTGTATTTTTAATCAAATACAGTCTTGGTGAGAATAAGAGACTTCTTTTAAAAACATTTAGAAAATCGTACCAATCCAAAACTTTTGACCGACAGTATACACATACATACATACATACATATATATACACAAACACACACATACATGCATAGTAATTTAAATATTGGCATTACTGATTAAAAAAACTTAATTGACCACTTTCTACAAACTAATAATTTAGAAAAATATTTTGAAGAAAAACAGTTACCTTCTTTTCGCCTCCTCATATTTCAGGCTCAGTCGTACCTTCTCAGCCAGTTTATTTGAGCTTGATACAAACTAATTAAAAAAGAATCACAATTAAAAAAAAAATGTTATTCTACAAAAGACTTGCACATTGTGAAACCACTAAGACACTAAAGTGAAACATCATTCACAAGCATGTAAAGCCCAGCACTGAAGGCCGTCTCTCACCTCAGCAGGGATGTCTGTTTGAGACTCTGCGTCCGAGTAGACACGGGGCAGAGAGAGGTTTGAGTTGGCCAGGGACGGATTGCTGGCCCACAGGTCAGACTGAGAGCCATAATCTAACTGGAAATCATCCTTCAGCACAGCCAGTTTCTAAAAGAAAAACACAGTAACCAGATGTCAGCGTGTGATTTTGTCCCTTTGAGCAACATTGTGAGATCAGAAAATCTTTGACCTCTATTTACCGTTCTCTCACAGATATTCATTGCAGACAGAACATTTAGATTTAGATTTACATTTCTGAGATGACAACTGCAGACAGGGGCTTAAGCAGAACTGAAGTTACCTGTGTGATTGTTAAGTGACGAGTAAAGAGAGGCAGTGAGTCTACAGGGAGGAGAGTTTATTTGCAAGAAAGAAACACAAAGCTATGAGTGAGCATGTTACGGGGGAACACACACGCATGACGGAAGAGGTCTGCCAGCTGCAGTGGGGGGTATGCATTATTTAGCATTGCCCGCCTCTCCATATGCTTGTCGAACAGTGTGAGGAATAGCTGGAAATATATCAATAAAAAATGACAAAACAAGAGGGAATAATACTCAAGGAAAAAGGGGTCACCTTGGGAAAAGCTGTTTAAACCCTTCATATTCTACTGTGACATTTGGGAAGACTCCATCTGCCAAACGCACTCTACTATTTAAAAGTTTGGGGTGAGATAGTATCATTTTTTAAGAAATTAATATCTTCATTGTTCCCAATAACTCTATTTCAAATAAATGCTGTTCTTTTGAACTTTCTAATCATCAAGGAATCCAGAAAAAAACGGTATCACGCTTTCCAAAAAAATATCAAAAAGAACAACTGTTTTCAATATTTAGCATAAAAAGAAATGTTTCTTGAGCAGAAAATCAGCGTAATAGAATGATTTCTGAAGGATCATGTGACACTAAAGACTGGAGTAATGATGCTGAAAATTCAGCTTTGAAATCCCAGGAATAAATAACATTTTAAAATATATTATTATAGAAAACAGTTATTTTAAATTATAATTCTATTTCACAATATTACTGTTTTTACTGTATCTTGATCAAATAAATGCAGGCTTCGTGACCATAAGACTTCTTTCAAAAAGAAAGATGAATTATTTGTTATATAATATATAAATAATTGAATAATTAAGATGTTTTTAATGTTGTATATATATATATATATATATATATATATATATATATATATATAACATCAGAAAATGCTAAATAGAAACATTTTTAGTAGTGGTCTCAGACTTTTGGGCCCCATTGTATACGAATAAATACAGTTTTATAATAGCAAATGAAATGTACACTGAAATAAATTGTATTTTACTGTAATTGTATTAATGTTTCATTAATATGCAGCCTTGGTGAGACTTCATGTAAAACATTTTTAAAATCCAGCGCCAAACTTTAATGTGAATTTTACAATTAAAAAGATGTTTAGAAGAAATTTCAACATCTATGCTGTAAAAAAAAAAGGTAAAATTAGAGTCTATGGACCGAAGGGTGATGTACAAAATAGGAAGTCTATAATACGTTTTTTAAAATGGTAATTTTGATTGCACTGCCAATGGGAGGCACAACACATTGTCTTCACTGGCTTCTTTAAATTTGTGTTGCTACAATTAACAAGTCAAAATGTATAAACAACACGGGGGAAACTCGATGAAATTTAAGCCTCCAGTTAAACAAGATTTGTACATTACGGTAAGTGAGTGCAAACCAAATACATAACCAAATATTTTCTTTAGGCCTACATTCAAAAGCAGTAGGTTCACAAAACATTATGCAAACAAGGAAACTTCACACTCCGCAATGCTAGTGCAAACACTCAGCGTGAAAACAAACAGGCCCTAACATTCACCAATATCACATTACATGAATTAACATTATAACCAAATAATCCACTCACTCATTTTTTCTCTGAACCCCATAACGTTACGTGTATTTTGGGTTGAGTTGCATTCTATCCTCTTTTAGGGTGTACTCACACTAGGCACGGTTGCCATGAACCGGGCCCGAGTACGATTGTCCCCCCTCCCCACTCCCCCTCTGGCCTGCACTCACATAGGGTTTCAGCATTCGTGCCGGAGCACGCTTACTTCATTATGGTGCGACAGTTTCGGGATAAACAGGAAGAGCGGCGCTCTCACTGAACACAATGGAGTCCAGCACGGTTAGCGCTCACACTGCATGCGAACCGCGCCCGAGTCCAACTGAACCGTGCTCTGGCCCACCTCTTCCAAGCGGGCCAGGGCCGGCTAATCGAGCCGCGCCCGGGCACGGTTCGGAGCACTCACACTAGTCAAACGAACCGCGCTTTGGTGGTCAAACGCACTCGGGCACGGTTCAAACTGGCTAGTGTGAGTACACCCTTAATGTGTTTGTTTTTTGTTTTTTTTTGCATAGACAAGCTGACCTTCTATACTCTATTTAAATAACATTTAGCTAATTATTATGAATAGTTTTTAGGAACTCATAGACTCCATTATAAATTTTCTTTTAAAAAGTAAAAAAATTCCAATCACAGGACCAATAAAATGAACTAGTGAAGGCAAAAAAAGCCTTTAAAAGTGGTCAATAAATTATGAATTACACAATTATACATTCACATATATCTAAATTCTTGACATATTATATACATGTTTTGTTTTGATGATCTGACGTACATTTTTGTAAAACTTAATTTTGGGATTTTTTTTTTAATGTATTTATTTTCTCCAAATTTCAATGTCACATGATCCGTGATACTTTTTTATCCAGGAATATTTGATGAATGGAAAGTTCATACTTCAAATATTCAAGGTCAAAGTTCATAAAAGTTGTTTTTGTAACAATGTAAAAGTATTTAAGATCACTTTTGCCATTGAAAGTAATTATTTTCTGAAAAGCGTGAAAAAGTGGCCTGCTTCTATATGCCAATACACAACTGTATTTTGTCAAATATTTACATACATTTTTTGTGGGAGTACGAGACAAATAATGGCTGTAAAATAATTTGTTTGTGATTGTCGTCTTCAGTGCAAAGCCCCACCACACTTAGCCACTCCTATCTGCTCAAACACATTAGCTTATTATGACAATAAGATAGGCAATCATTTTGCAGTGAGTAGAGCACTTTACTGCAGTTTTTATTTGAATAGATTGGTTCGCCTACTTCTCTAGTGTGTACTTAGCCATTATGAATTATCGTTGGCTTGACTATTTGTATATGTACACCTGGAACTGAGACAAAAAAGTTCTTCGCAATGTCCTAATGATGAAAGAATGTAGGAATGTGTTCCCAGAATACTCTCAAGGTGTAACAATTTGTCCTTTCGTGAACTGAGCGACATTTAAAAGCTTCTCTCAGGGTGTCATTGATCAAGGAATGTACTGAGAACTCAAAGAGATTTTTACCCGCATGAGCTCCTGTTTCTCCTTCTCCCCAGAGCAGATGGCATCTTTAATGGTCTTCACCTCCTTCAGGATGGCCTGGGCTTCATGCAGTTTGTAGCCATGCGAGGCACTGGACACTTTGTGATCAATTCTGGTGAAAGACAAAGAAAAAACATTCAATAAGAAATTATTTTAAATCATCCAAATTATTTTTAATGACTTAGTTGAATCATCACCCTCGGAATCTCTGAAGAACTGTGAAAGAATCAAATGCATCAGTGAACATTTTTTTTTTTTTTTGAATCGGTAAAGTCCAGCAAGATTTGTGGAAAAGTCTAATTACAATTTTTCTGATCATTTTTTATTTTTTTTTTATTTAAAATGCTATTTGTCAAAGGTTTGCTGAGCTTGTTTGAAAGGTTGCAAATTTTTGCCAAAAATTTTGTGATTATATATCAAAGTGACTATAAAATAATAATAATAGAACTGTGGAATAAAATTATTATTCTAATTATTATTAATAATATGATTATTACTACTACTAAATAAAAACATTACAAAAAATAATAAATATTAATATTGTAATATTCCACTATAAAATTAAAAGAATCGAGTACTTAAGAAAATATAAGAAGAATTATAATATTTATGGCTGTCTTAATTTCTTTATTTTCAAATGTTAAACCATCAAGCCTATATTTTGGTGGAAAACCACAGGTTATTAGTATTTCTCATTACAAGTTTTGGAAGATTGATGGCATATGTTGTGTTCCCAAATGAATGTTATGGCATGAGTTCTTGTAGACCGCACTAACGGCGAAATACTCATATACGCCTCTGTTGAATGTTTTGCTTGCGATTTCCTGGAATGTCAAGCTCCAGTAGAGCCAAGAATACAGAGGTGAGGGGGTGGGTGGATGGTTCTGTTTAGCAGAAGAGGGCATGTAAAGCAAGTCATCGGTAAGTCATGTGCGGACCAGAGTAACAGGTTAGTCCACATTCCTTTGGGCAAGAGAGCTAGAGGGAAGCAGTCAACAGGAATCAAGCCCAGCATCTCAACGCCCTTTTACATACAAAAACAGCCCAATCCAAAGCTTTATGTCAATGTCTTCCTAAAACAGCCCTGAGGGAAAAATATCTTAAAGGAGAATCTTAAAAGTCTCTTTTTGAGGTCTACTACAATAGGTTTTCATGCTTGAGTGTTCAAAAAACACATTATTTTTCACATATTTTACATTATTTTAGCACCTCTCTTCCCAGTCTGTCTGTAACACTCAGTTTAGTTCCAGTCTCACTGAAGCCCCTCCTTCTGAAAAGTGCAATGTGCTCTGATTGGTTGGCTGGTTGCAATTATAAACAAGGCCTTTTTTTTGCACACGCTTTGGGTGGGAATTATTTAAATGAGGAATATTGTGACGTATTCATTCTCGGAATAAAACAAAAGTTGAAAATGTAAACAAGGATAATAGGACTCCTTTAAATTGTAACTCTCATCAAATTGCAACCTAGGCTATTTTTGTTAATCTACCCGAGTCTGACATTCGTGTGAAAGCATAATTAGAATGGAAACGCCACTTTTAAGATTGACCGTATTTTCGTTTTCGGTCAAAATGCCTTTTGAATTGGAGTGCATTGGGGCACTTCTATGATAGCATCAAAATCGCTATTTTTAAAAAACTAAGGAGGCTCGACACAACATGAAACTGTGTTTGAAGTATCACCAGGGGCTCTACACATGGACTCGAGCATTGACAACATTGTTTGTGAACACAAAGTTTACAAAAAAAAAGGTTTTGTACGACTCACTTTATCCGTTTTTTTGTCAGTCAAAAGTAGTCGATCTCCGAATGCAACATAATGAACTGAGTTTCCATCTTTACTTTCCTCATGTTATGTTGCATTCGGAGATCGACTACTTTTGACTGACAAAATTCCAGCCACTGGAAACACTAACTGATAAAGTGAGTCGCTGTTTCGTCTATCAACACGAAATCTAGAACTTTTTGCTGCCATGGTCTGAAGATGATCTGACTCGAATTTGGTGGAGATCAAAGCAACGGTCTAGGAGCAGTTTGAAAAAGTAGCTTTTCAAAGAAAAAATTAAATGGTGAAAAGGAAGTTCGACTGACTATGGAAAAATGTGTATCTATGTTGTCCGAACTGACCCAACGAATCTATCAAGTTTCATTACAATAGGCAAAATTAATCAAAAGCTGTTAGAATTTTTTAAAATTTCAGTATAGTTTTTGACCACAAGGTGGCATAGTCTTTAAACTTTGAGTACCTTCAGGGCATGGTGCCGATGGCACATACATTGTTCGTAAGATATAGCATTTTACAGATGCGCAAAATGGCCGATATGGGAAAATTGGTTATCCTTCGACTCGTTATGTCGCACTGAATCTAAAGAGACCACTCTTGAGATTATGTTTAGGCTAAACCAATCAGATCCTATACGCAAATATAGCCATTTTTATATATCTCCTGACCACTAGGTGGCACTGCACCAAAACTGTGCAGATACCCTCAGGTCATGGTTGTCATAACACACCAAGTTTGGAAATATAGCCTCACATCCATTTTGGCAAGCTCTTTGTCGAATTCGCTCAAGCATTATTCGTGAACGTTTTGACGAATGAACTTGAATTCCGTAACTTTTTGTCGGTATGGTCTGAAGATGATGTTTAAATTTTCATGAAAATCAGAGCAACGGAAGAGTTTGAAAAAGTAGGGTTTTTTAAAAAAAATTATTCGAAATGGCTAAATGACTTCATATGGTGCAATCGAATCGGCTTGAGTCAAGGAATTAGAGGGGAAACTAATTTTGTATTACAATAGGTGCCTACTCACCTTCGATGCTTGGCTCCTAATTAATAGTGATCTTCATTCAAATGACCCCAATATCAATTCTTAAAGCCTCAAGACAGTGTATCAGTAGATATACTCTAGATAGTGTTTTACTTCAAGGCAAGTTATGTCTTTCAATTGAGATGTCCTCGAGGACTGCACACAAAAATAAACATACAATGCAAACAGTGTAGCCCGTTTCACAAACTCACAAATTCGCATGAACCGGTTCGTTTTAGTGAATCAAAAGCACACAACGAAATCAGCCTAATGTGAATCACGAACAAATGACTCCTGTGTCCTGTGAATCAAAACATACGGCATGTGGTCTGAATCCCAAAATGAATGACGGAAATGAAATTTTAATAAAAAGGTTCATGATTTTATTATGTTGTTTTTTTAGCAGTTTAGAGTTTGATTATTTTCTTGTATATTAATAATAATTTATTAATTTAATTACATTTAAGTCATCCAGTTGCTACCTTGGAAGTTTGCTAAGCCCCCCAGGTTGAGAACCACTGGTCTACGACACTGCACTATATAGTTTACAGCATTAGCTGATAGGCCTATTTCTTTTATATTTAATCAAATATACATTCTAACTTAAATATATTCAAATGAATCAAAATTTAATTTAATTGAAACAGGAAAACCTGTATTAATACCCAGATCTTTCAATCCATCAGTTAGGAATCACTGGACTAGTCAAGTAGTTGTTCAGAGAAAATCAGGTGGATTTTGAAAATAACAATATGAAATATGAATAGCTTCACACTGACTGTTTGAGGTGCATGATGTTTTGAAGAACAATAAAAATATCATATCAACTTTTACAACAACAGAGAAGACAAAAAGTGAGCTCACTCCATCACAATAAAGTGCCAATGCACTCATAAAATGGCAAGAGATAAGATGATACATTTTTGTCTTGAACAAAGACGAGGTGTTTTCAGACTGGACAGCTTTTAAACAAGAAAGCGATCAGTTGTTGGAACGTGATCGTGCAATGAGGTCAGGTTACACTTACTCTTTCAACGTCTCAAAGCCTTGCTCCTTATAAAGCAGTTCTTGCCTCATAAAGGCCAAATCTCTCTTCAGCTTATTTACCTGAACAAAAGACAGCAACAGAGAGAAAGTGAGCAGGACAATCAATGAGACACTTGTGTAATTACAAGATGTCTTACATTTGGCTTTAAATATAATCTCACTGCCTGTCATCACATCTGAAATCCATGATGTACGGAGTGCTGCAAATATTACACCCAATTCATGTCTTGCATAAACAAGATAACATTCACTGCAAAAAAAAAAATCAAAGGCTCCATGTTAAGTGGAAGAGCTTCTTACCCGGCTTTTTGCTGTAACAATCTCCGCTTTGAGGATTTCAGGGTCATATTTACTGCTTGATGAGGATCTGGAATTTACTGTAGGAAAGATAAGAGTTCAAAGGCTTTATCTTATCTGGAAAACCACTCGACACGGCTCTGGAATTCCATAGTGATTTATAATATTGCTACAGACTGTCATAAATCTGCATCCATTTTGTATATTTAAAAATAAAGAATTTGCTTGCAAAAGATGTTTGAAGAGTGAAGGCATTGCAGGTTGGGCTGCACAAATATGTAAAAGTGAATTCAAGACTGTAACCTCATCAACTAAGCATGCAGCTCTTGCTGTCTCACAGTTTTAATTATGACAGTTTGCTGATTCTTGACACGTGGGACAAAACAAGTCCCTCAACTAGAATGATATCAATCTTAACTCTTGATTTTGTCTTTATACTATCAAAATTATGGCAATATTCCCTAAAACCACCTGTCCTCAGACTATAACTTAGTTCTTCATTTAGATTAATACATTTTAGGGATGCATGATATACTGTATATTAATTTTTAATGTTATCGTTATCGGCCCGATCACTTCAAAAAAGAAAAATACAGTCAAGTGCAACATGTGCAGCGCAAATTTATCATATCGGCTACATAACATTATAATGAGAACATTATAATTGTGTGCTTGGGACAAGACTTTTGTTTTCGTCATCAGGCTCTCAAAAATTATATAAAAATTTGGATTTAGATTTATCGGCCAATATATCGGTTATCGGCTTTCAAATATAAAGAATTATCGGTATCGGGCAAAATGTTCATATCGGTGCATCCCTAATAAATATACACGTTAAGATAAAGAAAATAGTCTTTTACATAGGGCTGTCAACATTAACACATGCGATTCATTCAAAATCCTTAACGAAATAAAATAATTTAATGGAAATAAATGAGTGAAGCATTATGTAATTTATGTCTCGCAGTTAGATGATCTCAGAAGTTAGGAGTTTATCACACTGAGCATCTACAGCAGAAATGTCGGTTCTAACCTTTTACCCCGATTTCGCTTCACTGTTTGCGATCAGATCCGCTAAACTCATCTCAATGTATTCCTGTTTGGTATCGCAACTTGACAATATTAACAAGCTCTTTGCTGTTGTACCGTACACATACCATACACTGTGAACTGTGAATTTTCCTGTAATGTTGTTTGTGCTTTGGTGTGCATAAATTTATGAATTATTTAGTTATTTGGAGTCTCCAAGTGTCCTAGACACCTACATTTACCTTCAAAAAAAGCTTGAAGAAAATCCAGATTTGTGAGAATCACCCTTCCATCTGATGGTTTACATCTTACTGGATATAGACAGTCCCATCCTTTTAAATAACCTCTATTGACAGCCCTACTTAAAAATAAAATAAAATAAACACTACTATGTACGAAGCCCCTAAAGGGACATGCTGATGGAAAAATGTTTGCGTTTGCTCCCTAAAGTTCTGCGTTCCCCCAAGAAACACCACAAAAACATTCAAATAAGTCTGATGGTGATTAAAATAAAACCGATAGACATGAAAGTCAGTATGAAACTGTCCTGAAGATGTCGATATTTACATTTTATGTTTATATCTGGCATTGTTGACCTATAGTGAGTGACGAATTTCATGAGGTAGTGAAAGGAGAATAATTCTAAACATGTTGCGGTTGTACAGATTAATCAAAAACTTGTGTCAAGAATCACTGTCAAGTGGCTCATAAGAGCAGTCTTTGACAGACTGTTAAAGTGACAGACACGTCTATAGAGGCACAAGTCTTACGGCTGGTCTGTGAGGACGCCTTGTCCCTCCAAGCATCATTTAGCTGCCGATATTCCTGCTGGGCCAGGTGAAGTCGCTGTTCTTTGACCTGGTAGATCTCCTTTTGGGCGCTCAACGCATCCTGAACCACGCTCAGATAATCCCGCAGCATGAGCTCCTGCTCCCGCTGCCACTGAGCCCGTGGATCCTCCAACTGGGTGCTCTCTGAGGGAAGCAGAGAGAAGATAGAAATATCTTGAACATTAATGAGAAAAAAAAATACACTACTGTTTTTTGTTGTTGTTGTTGTTCTGGAAAGAAGTCTCTTCTTCTCACCAAGGCTGCATTTTATTTGATCAAAAACTCAGTAAAAAACATTCATATTGTGAAATATTATTACAATTCAAAAGAACTTTGTTCTATTTTAATATACTTTAAAATGTAATTTATTCCTTTGATGGCAAAGCTGAATTTTCAGCATCATTACTCCAGTCTTCAGTGTCACATGATCCTTCAGAAATCATTCTAATATGCTGATTTGCTGCTCATGAAACATTTCTTTTTATTTTTAAAACAGTATTTGCTGCTTAAATTTTTTTTGTACATTTTATCTTTGTTAATACTGGTTAATACTTTTTTTTCAGCAGGGATGCATTGAATTTATCAAAAGTGACAGTAAAGACAATTATACTGTTAACTTACAAACGATTTCTATTTCAAAGTTCTGATGAACTTTCTATTCATCAAAGAATAATGAAAAAAAAAAAAATTACAATGGTTTCCACAAAAGCAAAAACTGTTCATCGGTGCTGTTATTGTTAACTATTACCAAAAAAAAAAAAAACATTTGTTAATTGAAGTAATAAAAAAGCTTTAATTGAGGTACTAAACCTTCAAATGAAAACTGAAAATATAAAATAAAAATATTTATCAAATTAATTTAAATAATACTAAAACAAAATGTTTATTTGTTACAAATATTTCTAAAACGTAAAAAAGAAAAAAAGACCGAGTAGGTGTTTCCAAATGTTTCAGTTTAAATTGTTACACAAAAATACTGCGCATTGGCGAAAAATTATCTGCACAGAAATTTGTTTAATAAATGAGGCCCACTGAATCAAGAGTTTCAACCCTCAAAGCCATGTTTTTATTTACGTCCAATTAAATATGCCATTTCATCTGTCTAAAACCCACAAAATCACACAACAGACACTCTTTACTCCCATGTATGCGGAAGGTGGGCTGCAACTTGTTCAACTTACTGGTATTGTGGTCGACATAATAGGCTCCAACGTGGGGGTCGTGGGCCTCCTCCCATCCCACAGGCAGCTCATCTCCAATACAGTCAGCAAAAGTCAGAGGCTTAGTCTGCCTGCAAAATCAAACAGGGAATCCATCTGTCAGTCAACAGCCAATCAGAGAGAAGACAGCGGGATGTTGGACCTCCACCCTTCATGCTTATTTTCCATGAGATGTCACTCACTGAGAGTCTGAGCGTGGCGCGAGCATGTGTGTGTGTGTGTGTGTGTGTGTGTGTGTGTGTGTGTGTGTGTGTGTGTGTGTGTGTGTGTGTGGGGTGGGGGGGAGGGGGGCATCAGAGGAATGTCGGGGCTATTCACCTCCAGTGTGCTGGTCGAGCACAATAGCCGGAAACCTAAGCCGGGCATTCCACAGGCCCTGCTGACCCATCGCCTGGAGGTTTCTGAGGCAACACGCTGTGGCTCTCCAAGCCCAGTGCTTTGGATCACCGCAGAGCAACGGGGACACTCACTTGGCCGAAAAGAGCGACGCTAAAACTTTTATTAGCAGGCGCACGCTAATGCTAACAGAGTAGTCTGGCTGAACTTCAGTGGAGAGTAATGCTGGCACTCCCTAGCTAGACTAATCAATTAAAAAGAAAGAGCTTGTTGCGGTTTTAGAGTAAATTCGAAGAGCCTAGGGTAGGAGGTTTATCACTAACCTGATATAAGAATGCTAACCAAAGGCATTAGGTAACAATGATAAATAATTTTTATTACATGCTTTATTTATATATATATTTTTCCACAGAGGATCTATTTAAAAAAAAAAATAAAGCTTACCAAACCAAAACGTTTGAAGTGTGTACAGAAACACAATAATACCGCCGGTCATAATATGGAATAATCAAGATTTTTTGAAAGAGGTCTCTTATGCTCACCAAGCCTGCATGCATTTCATCAATATACAGTAAAAACAGTTATATTGTGAAATAGTACTACAATTTAAAAGAACTGTTTTCTATTATACTTTAAAATGTTATTTATTCCTTTGACTGGCAAGGCTAAATTAATCTAGTCTTCAGTGTCAAATGATCCTTCAGAAATCATTCTAATACGCTGATATGATGCTCAAGAAACATTCCTTACTATTATCAACGTTGACATTTTTTTGCAAACCACCTGATTAAAGCCTGAACAATGGGTCAACCAAATGTGGTTTAATCATTTATCATAAATGTAGCTTTTGCAATATTTTGTAAACAAAAAAAAGACTTATTTCTAAACCTATTGTGTGGACAAATTAGGTTTTTTCCCAACCACTGCAAAAGATTTAAGTTTGTGTTCAGGGCAGTCATTGTTTTCATCCATTAAAGGAATGTCATATTTCCCCATTTCAAATACTTCCACTTTCAGGCTTTGAGAGGAGTGTTTTCTAAAGCCGTTACGTCCAGCAAGCAGGGTTACGCAATACATTCAGCTCTCTGCTCCTCAGATTATCAGGAACATTCCACATTAAATCTGATTTGTGCAGCATATTAAAAGGATTAAACCATTTCCACAAAAAAACAACAAAAAAAATCACATTAAGCTACACGCAATGTATCAATTTATTGCATAAGAAACTAAATATCAAACCAAATGGCATCTGCAAGCAAATGGTGCACAACATTTTCTCACAGCTTTAAATTTGGATGGATGGATGGATGGATGGATGGATGGATGGATGGATGGATGGATGGATGGATGGATGGATGGATGGATGGATGGAAATGTTCTCGATGGATAGATAGATAGATAGATAGATAGATAGATAGATAGATAGATAGATAGATAGATAGATAGATAGATAGATAGATAGATAGATAGATAGATAGATAGATAGATGGATGGATGGATGGATGGATGGATGCATGCTTGCCTTGGAACTATATACATCTAGCCATTTTTTATTTCATATATAGGCAAGCAGGGTTTTGTTCAAATCATCTTACAGTCGTCTGCAGTAAGTGAGCGCACGCTGTTGTTGTCTTCCCCTGTCGATTCAAGACTTTCAAAGAGGGTGAAACTGAACTAGCTCCTTTTTCATGTTATGAATAATGAAACTGTGCTGAGAGACCCCCACCGGCCTGTTCTAAATTTAACTCGGAGAAAAGAAACTTCTGCAACGTAACAAAGACCACGGCTGCAGTGAGAAACGCTCATCTTTTTCTCACCCCATTCTTCTCCAATCTCCAGACTCATGTATGGATCACCTGAATGAATGCCATCAAACTCTAGGCTTTAACCCTGCATATCTGAGATCCTCAAAGACACAAGATCTAAGGAAACTCAAAAGCCCAAAATCCCAAAGCATGCTGTTGAGATTTCCACATTAGAACGATTAGGAATGAGCAGAATGAATATGGCGCAATTGACCTGCTTTTGTGATGTAAAACAACAAGAACTGCAGAAAGGCTTCAGAAAGGTTCTCTCTTGAAGCTCTAGCGAACCTATGAAGTCAAAGACCCAGAACCCATGGTCTAATGCGAAATGACAAAGCCCACAGCCGAGTGCAAACACAGGACATAGCTCAACGATGAGTCAGACACTTTCATTCAGCGCACTCCAAAAATTCCCCGAGTCATTTATGAGGCTCCAACTAGCAGCGCGCCGCGCTCAAGGTCCGACAATAAAAGTGCGCTGCTACACCCCGACGACGGTCTCCTATCAGAGAGAGCCAGATAACATTCCATTTACCTGAGCGCATGTTTTCAGCATGTCACGCTGAGGAAAAACAAAACAGTTACGCCCAGTGTGGGACATGTGGGCAGTCCACAGGAATGCTTTCTCCGCAATTATGCGGTTGGACCTACATCGAGTTTCCAAAGAAAACTAATTATGAGGCATTTGATTCTTGTTTAGCATCAGCAGTGGATCCAGAAGTCTGAGAGCACTACTGAACATCCTCTAACTTAGCATTTTTCCTATTTAATCTATTAAATCTATTTTTGTTGCAAATTATATCATCAGCAACAATTTGAGTGAAAATTTTTAAATGTACATGAAATTCAAAAAGTCTAAGACCCTGTTTACACCTGGTATTAAGATGCTTTTTGGTCGATCGGATCACAAGTGGAAGTCAATAAATGCAGGTGTCTGCAACGTATTGAGCTTGTTCACTTTTAACCACTTCCAGTTGAAAACGCATTCGACCGGATTGCTTTCACAGTGTAAACGCTCATGTGGTCGAAACAGCCACAAAAGACCGTCTTCTCTCCGCTACTGACCTGATGCACGAACATTATGGGAAGCACTCGAGCCAGACGGGATTTAAACTGTCAGATGGAGACCCAAGTTTAATTTGAAGACGAAAAATGTACCAAGCACAATGTTCTCTCACCATTCCTGATTTCTAACACACACTCGCTGCGATCCACGAAAACACATCTTAACACCGGGTGTAAACAGGGCCTTAGTATTTGGTTTGCACCACCCTATATTATTTTCAACACAAAAGTTTTTAAATATAATTATTTCACATTTATCCCTTTACAGGCTTCATACTTTTGTACTCCGTTGTATCATTTTGCTTTGTTGCTTTTCTGACTTTACTTATTCAATTTTATTACATGGCTTGGTTGAATTCTAATGTAGAATGCGGTCTGTTATTTCTTGATAACAGAGCGCTGCTAAGTATAACACACCGTTGCCATGAAAAACAGAGCGTTGCTATGGACGCAGGATTCTAACCGTAGAGACGGAACGGACTATTTTCTTTAGCAGAAGCAATGCAATCGTTTTAAAATCAATAAACTCCTTTTTAAATCAATATTTTGTGCCAAATTATTGATTTATTTGGTAGGTAGCCATGTAATAAGCGGAATAGTGTAGAGCGAGGCGGTTGTTATAGCGAATACAACCCCGACAGGCTGATCAGGACCCCGACGCGAAGCGGTTATGCTTACATATTGTATTGTATTGTATTGTATTGTTATTATTATTATTATTATTATTATTATTATAAAAGCATAAAAATAATAAATGTTGCTATAATATTATTAGTCCACAGATGTGATAAAAAAGGAAAGTGTAGTAGAGGTGAGAGACCGAAGTGGGATCAGGGTTCAGGACGTGACCCGGGTCACTTCCCCTCTGCATGATGTCACCACAGACAATTACAGCAATAACAATCAGTGATTTCAATTACTGATACTTCAATTTGTACTTATGGATCCCTGTAATCTTGAATATTTGGATCCATTCTCAAGCAAAAAAAAAAAAAAAAAAGCAAAAAAAGATGACATACAGCGGCCAGCTGTGAATAGAAGCACTGAAAATTAGGAACCAATTTAATATGTAAACAAACGACATAATCTCAGTTTGGCAAAACACAAAACTGATTTAGCCTGCAAGTAATAAAAATAAAAACAATAAAAAAATTGTGATGTGATGTAACTACAACCAAAAAGCCAAACAGCTACACAAACAGCAACTATGAAGATCATTACTAATACCAACATACTAATACATGGATGCATGTAAATTACTCAACCAAAATCTCCGATTTTTTTAACACTCTCAAGCAGCACATTATTATTATTATTATTATTATTATTTAATGACTGAAAGGCAGGCAACACCTCAGCGGCTCGGTGCGTTTGCCTCAAGAACGCTGTCAAATGGGAGCTCATTACCAAGAACATCAGAACTCCCCCGTCAACTAACTGTTGCTCAGCAGTGGAGACGCAGCCGTCTGAGAGATGGGGGGAGGTGGGTCTGCTGACAGTTTTGGGTCAGGATTTGAAATATTTGTCATTTTTAATCAGCGCCTTTGATGCACCACACTGTGCAATAACAGACCAGCCGACCAGGCATGAGCGCGGAAACGTCTGTTGTGCCTCAGCTTTTGTTTCCGTGCAGTTGCTCAACTCAGTGCCATTTCAGTACAGACTCATTTAAATTGGAATTAGAGTGAGGTCAGAAATTCTGTCATCATTTATTGATTTATCTTAAATATGTCTTATTCATTTTATATCAAAATTTCACATACATACACAACCGGTCAAAAGTTTTGGATAATTAAGATTTTAATTTATGTTTTTGAAAGAAGTGTCTTATGTTCACCAAGGCTGCATTATTTTATCAAAATAAAAAAAAAGTTAAGTGAAATATAACTAGCCTATATGAAATATATGTGAGAAATCCTTTTGAATATATTTCAAAATGTAATTTATTCAATTTTTATTTTTTGACAGGCCAAGCTGAATTTTCAGCATCATTACTCAAGTCTTCAGTCTTCATGATGATGAAAACAGTTTTTTATGGAAAAGTGATGCACTGCAATTCAAAAGTTGGGGTAAACATATATATATATATATATTTTAATAGTAATACTTTAATTTAGTATTAAAGTGACAATAAAGGCATTTATAACATTAAAATATTATTTCAAATAAATGCTGTTCATTTAACTTATTTTCTATTTTCAATGAACCCCCCAAAAAATGATTATGGTTCCTAAAAAAACTGTTTTCAACACTGATAATAATCAGAAATATTTCTTGAGCATAATATAATGATTTCTGAAGGATCACGTGACACTAAAGACTGGAGTAATTATACTGAAAATTCAGCCTTAATCACAGAAATAAATTAGAAAAAGTATTAAAGAAATATTAGTAAATATTATAATAAAAAGTTATTTTAAAATATTTTTGAACTATATATTATATTATTATTATATTATTTTTAAATTGTATTTTATATTATATTTAATATTTTACAATATCATGGTATTATATATATATATATATATATATATATATATATATATATATATGTGTGTGTGTGTGTGTGTGTGTGTATATATATATGTGTGTGTGTGTGTGTGTGTATTTCTGCATTTATTTATTCTGCGAAACACAAATGAAAATATTTTTACAAATATTTCAACTGGTTTTGTCCATACGAATGTCAATGGTGTCTAAAGCAGCATTGCATACTTTCAATGCATGTATAAAAAAAATGTTTTTTGTTTTTGTTTGTTTGTTTTTTTACCACACACACAGAGAAATATCATCAAATATATACTTTTTTTTCCAAAATATCTTCATTTGTATCCCAGAAGAAAGTCATTCTGGTTTGGAATGACAAGAGGGCGAGTAAAAGATGACAGAATTTGTTTTATTTTTGGGTGAACTATTCCAAACCTTTGACAAAAACGTAGCTCTTATACCAAGCAAACAAGTGTGGAATGCATCAAAAACGATTTGACCGTTCTTGTTAAAGTTTGCACAGCTCGGGTGCACTTTGATCCCGTCCTGCACCTTGACTCGCAGTGAAAGGGATTTGAGGGAATCAGCTGTGGGCTTCGCTCATGCTAAGGAATGTGTCCCAGGTACTTGTTGACAACTTTCTGCCATCTTGGTTTCCTGGCTACAGGCAAACCAGTTGCACCACACAAAGATGAAAAATATGCGGCCTGTTTGCTATCATCTTCCCATTTCTGTGCACGCTGTAAATAACTGAAAATCCAAAGGAGGGAAGGAAAAACACCCCAGTGCACATACCAAACCTCGAATATAATCTTAAGCATTCCTGCACAGATTTTGTGTTAAAGTCCAGGGAGACTTAAGTGGGAAAGCTGGCACTGATCATGGGTTCCAGGATGAATTTAACAAAGCAGTGGTTCAACACTGAAATGCTTGGACATGTGCATTATTGAGAATTGGGGATTTAAAGAAGAACACATTCAGTGAACTACAGCTGTACACATGAGTAATGGACTCAGCACGCATCTGTATACTGAGTAATAAGCAAGTATGCATTCCCAGAACGTGCAGTGCTCAACACATACCTATCCCTTGGGTCAATCCAACTGGTGGCTTGATTTATATGGTCTATATAATAGACCTTCCCGTCAAAATCTCGGGCCTCTTCCCAACCCTCTGGCAATGGTAACTCCTTCCTTGGCATGACCAACTAGTCTCCATGTAATTTTCTCTGTAAGTCTTCTAAGTTGATTTGAAAGCAAACCATGTGTTGCTTTGCGTGGACTAGTCCAAAAAAGTTAAACCCCACGCATAAGGAAAGTGCCATTAATTAACCACTGGCAGATGTATTCCATAATATGATCCGTGTTCCAGTATTCCAGGTCAGTTCGTGCAGGCTATACTGAGCATTGTTTCCACGAGCCAACGCTGTTAAATGAATGGACGAGGGTGTGATGCTGTGAATCGCGTAACTTTGCCGCAGGAGTTGCACTTATATGTTCAGAAACTCCTCGTTTCTTGTGCATTCTCGGTCGAGTACGCACTACATCAAACAGTCAATCATCTTTTCTCGCGGAGATTGATGGATGGTTAACTTGCGCGAGACGTCAAAAAACTTTCAACGGTCGTGCGCGTGAGTTTTCCTCCGAGAAAAAGAAGTCAAAAGTCGAATTTAAAGTCCACACAATTCACTCCGAGAAGAAAATATAGCTAATTTTCCAGCATTATCCACATATGAGCGAGTCTATGGTGGGGTTTTTTTTTTTTTTTTTTTTTTGCTCAGTGTCTGCCCACCATGTTTTAGCGACAACTGTGCTAGCCTGTTAGCCCAAAAGCTCGTTGTATAGGCAACGCAAAACAGTTAGTTACTCCACACAAACGTATTCCGTATCTTCGTGTTTTGCCGATGCATTCCTATCACCTCCGGTGCATTTCGGCAATTTCTTTGGAAAAGTAGCGCGTTTCTTTCTCATTTGTTTCCAAATGTTGTGTTTTCCTTTAAGTGGCTGTGTGCGGCTCTCCCCCGTAGTCAAGCTCGGTCGCTATGCTGCGGTCGGAATGGATTACGTCATACAGGTGATGGCCGTAGTCCTTCTAGTAGCAGAGCACACTCAGATTAACCATTATCCTCATGACAGCCAGAAGAAAAACAATTCAATTTTTTTTTTTTTTTTTTTTCTTCTTCTTCATATCATTACACGGTTTAGAGCATAAGAAACAAATGGTTAAAAAAAGAAAGACAAATATAGCCTATTTTATGCTTTGTTTATCTTTCTATGTTTATATACTGTCTATGATTTTATGTTATGCTATGTCATCTGTAGCGGACACCAGGACTCAGCTGTTTAAAAAAATGAAAAGACATGAAATGGGATTTTGTTTTCATTCACCAATCAGTCTTTAGGTTTCAGAATTTTTGTTTTAACCAAACTTTGTATAAAGATGATTCTCAACTATGTTATGAAAGATATAACGGAATGAATTGATATACCATTTTACAATATGTGGGTAAAATGGCCATAAATGTGTAGTGCCATTCAATACAATGTATCCACACTGTATCTAATCTGCATATTATTGTGTTCTTGGGGCAACGTGTAATGAAGAAATAAATCTAATAATGGCTACATTTTCATAAAGATGTCTAATATTTCATAAGAATATTGATATATAATTGACTTATCTATTATCAAAATGCCTGATGGGTTCTGGGGTCCTCTACAGTGGACATGTATGAAATCAATGCCATGTTTTGTAACAGAAATTAAACTGTTTGGTTTCCGACATTCTTCAAAATATCTTCTTCAGCAGAAGAAAGAAACTCATACAGGTTATGAACACATTGAGGGTGAGTAAATTATATAAACAATTTCATTTTAGGGTGAACAATCCTTTTAAGTTAATGGCCTCTTTTGGAGACATTTATCACATGTCCTGGAATTAAGGATCTGATCAATCTTCAAGTGGATTTTTGATGTGGACAATGAGTGTGATGTTAATCAGAGTTGGAGGTAATGCATTACAAGTAACACAAGTTACGTAATCAGATTACTTTTTTCAAGTAGCTAGTAAAGTAATGCATTACTTTTACATTTAAAAAAAATATATAAGTTACTTTTAAATAAGTAACGTGAGTTACTTTGTTTTCCCATTTATTGACTGACAGCTGAGAGAACTCAGGAGAAAGTGCAGAGGTGTTGTGTGAACATTATTGTAGTTCTAGACTAAATTTACTCATCTCACTTGCACAAAAACAGATTCAGTATTCCTCAAAATGAATAAAAACTGTGAAATGCAAACTCAGAATATTATGCAAACCTGCAATAATTAAATATGCTGACTTGCACAAATATACTTCATCTCATCCAGAATGGCAGCACAGCTGAAAGGTTTGTGTTAGCGGCCCCCTCTACTGTACAGGCGTGCATTCGCATTTCTATCAGCCTGAGGTTTATTCATATCACTTTTGGTGTGAAAGAGCCTTTGCATTGGCCAAAAATAGAACTTTTGTTGTTGTTGTTTGTTATTTAAACAAACAAGCAAGCCCAGCCCAGATGAGAAAAAGTAACACAAAAGTAATGTAACACATTACTTTACATAAACAAAGTAATGCAATCAGTAATGCATAACTTTTAAAAGTAAATATACCCAACACTGATGATAATGAGATAAGCCCTGGACTAGTTGACACAAGTAAGCTAGCAGTTAATTTACTTCAAATGTATATAGGCTATACAGTGCTATGCATAAGTTTAGACACCCATGCTAAAGTTGACTAAAAAGAGGAATAAAAAAATCATCTTTTGGAAATTGAACTTAATGCCTTAATTAAAAATCTCTATGCTCTGGGTCAGTTTAAACTAATTTTCTTTTTGCGTTTTTTTTTTTTCTTGGTTAGTTTTGTAATTTGTTTTTAAACCAAAAATATGTTTCAATATACACCATAGTTTAAGTGACACACACACACACACACACACACACACACACCACATTCCAACATCATTTATGGACAGCATATCTGTAAAGTTGAACTGTAAAAAATTTTTTTTAATTAGGCTACTTATAAAACATGTAACGTTAACCACCCCACATTCTGAATGCCAAGAAGCGAAAGTTCTCCGCCCCTCAACTGTCACCCGCTGGGGTGATACGAGGCGCGTGCTTTTCAAAACAATCCAGGGCGGATCACGTGCTGCACTGGAGAGCAAAATCAGCAGCTCGCGCTCTGCTCGGTCACACACACACTTCTCTTCAGGTTCAGGTTCAGGTGCGCTCATGGTTGTACTGCGTCATATCTCCGTGGCGTTCAGCGCCGCGATGGCTGCGGTCGGGACCGCGCTGTTTATCGCACTCAATGTCTTTTATAAAAGACGGGTATGGACACCAGAGTCAAACTACTGCACGTTTCGAGAGGTTAGTATGAAACGAAAGAAATAGTTCCTCTTTTTATGATAACGTTACCGCTTGTCGCGCGTGACTGATAGGTGGAGACAATCATCAAGGGAACTTCCAGTTAATTGAACTGAGCACACTACGTAGCGACTGTGTCTGTGTGATTTTTGGATTCTGTGTGCAAATGTGTGCATTTAGATTCTATTTTGAGAAGTCACAGTATCTAGATGATATAAAAGTAATTCTGTTCATTTCTGTTTATTTGCAATGCTTTTTAGTACTTATCTCTAAAAGTGCAATGCCAATTCCCAGCTGCACCCGAGAACAATACAACCGTTTCAAACGAATTATTGCTTATAATCAAAACATTACTGTGTTTAGATGAGCATATATAGCCTACACAGTTCCCAAGTTCATGAACAACTTGAAAATATCTGAATTTACGTATCGTGATATAAAATGATGTATGGAAAAAAAGTCATGGAAATGAATAAATATGGAAATTTATATACTAAATAATAATATTCAGTAATGCTCAGGTCTATGATATTTCAGTCAGCTGCTAGATATTGATCTTGGGACAGTAAATCTTGCTTGCAGGTGATTTTGAGTTGGTTCATTTCAATGAATGAGTCAAACCAGTAAACAAAATGATTTATGATGAAAAGATCATGAAAGTTCATGATAGTGGGTAAAGTATATGGATTATTCATCATGAATATACAGTGCCACAAAAACAGTATGACAATGTAGGATGCTTCTTGAAGATGAAAGTCAAAATTACATGTTATTATTGTTTTTAAAAACAATAAATCAGGCATAAACCTGTTTTTTTCCCTCTGCAACAGCAACAGAATAGCCAAAGTAACAGTAACGGGGTCGGTCGGTCTGTCTGTTATTACACAACTAATACCCTAATTAATAATGGCAAAGGCTTTGACTATTTGCAGAAATTGCTAAATTAATCCCTGCTTTATGTGCGAAAATCCCAGGAAAAACAGACTCTAAATCCAGTCCTGCTGTATTGCTCATTTCCCTGCCTTCTCTTCGATGAATGTGTGTATGTTTAGGAGGAGGAGGAGGAGGAGGAGGAGCGCATTGAGAAGCAGGTGCTTGTTCTTGGGTTGGACGGCGCTGGTAAGAGCAGTATTCTGCAGGGTCTGAGTGGAGCGGGCCACAGGACGAGCAACCGAAAGCCCACGCGTGGCTTCAACTTCATCAGCCTACACACACCTGCGTGCCAGCTGGACTTCCTGGAAAGTACGAATTGGTGCCAGATCACCCTTTCCTCATATTCACCTGCATACCTTTGTGAAAAACAAGTACACTTTAGCATCCTTTAGAGAGTACTTAATATGGAAATAATCTGTGTTCAAACTAGTGCTGTCAAATCGATTAATCTTGAAATGTGTGTGCATGTATATTTTATATATATATATATATATATATATATATATATATATATATATATATATATATATATATATATATATATATATATAAATAAATATACATGCACTCACATTTATTATGTAAACAAAAACTTTTATCTTAGATGCGATTAATCGAGATTAATCTCGTATTAATCGTAATATTATTACATAATATATGTGTGTTTATATATTATTCTCTCTCTCTCTCTCTATATATATATATATATATATACAGTATATATATATTTACAGTATATATGTGTATATATATATATATATATATATATATATACTGTGTGTGTATATATATACTGTGTGTGTATATATATACTGTGTGTGTATATATATATACTGTGTGTGTATATATATATACTGTGTGTGTATATATATATATATATATATACTGTGTATATATATATATATATATATATATATATATATATACTGTGTATATATATATATATATATATATATATATATTAGAGCTGCACGATTAATCGTTAAAAGATCGCGATCTTGATTCAAACACCCATGCAATCTCTTCCTAAATGACAACGATTCGCCTGTGTCTATTAAACCTATTAAATCTGCGTTTGCGCTGCCGCTGACATAGAGAGAGACGTTAACATGTATGAAACGGCTTCACAAAAAGTCTTTTCAGACAATCATTCATTCAAGAGATTTGTTTAAAAACAGTGATTCATCCAGTAATGAAACCAGTGAAGTATTTATGAGTGAGTCATTTAATCATTCATTCAAGAGATTTGTTCAAAAACGCTGATTCATCCAGTAATGAAACAAGTTAAGTATTTATAAGTGAGTCATTGAATCATTCATTCAAGAGATTTGTTCAAAAACGCGGATTCATCCAATAATGAAACAAGCGAAGTCTTTGAGTGAGTCATTGAATCATTAATTCAAGAGATTTGTTCAAAAGTGCTGATTAATCCAATAATGAAACAAGTGAAGTCTTTATGAGTCATTGAATCATTCATTCATTCAAGAGATTTGTTCAAAAACAGTGATTCATCTAGTAATGAAACAAGTGAAGTCTTTATGAGTGAGTCATTGAATCATTCATTCAAGAGATTTGTTCAAAAACTCTGGTTCATCCAGTAATGAAATAAGTAATGTATTTATGAGTGAGTGATTTAATCATCAATTCAAGAGATTTGTTCAAAAGCGCTGATTCATCCAGTAATGAAACAAGTGAAGTATGTATGAGTCATTGAATCTTTAATTCAAGAGATTTGTTCAAAAACTCTAGTTCATCCAGTAATGAAACAAGTGAAGTCTTTATGATTGAGTCATTGAATAATTCACTCAACCCGATTAAAAAAAAAAAACATTCAGATTAATTAAACATTTTTAAATAGACTGCAGCAATTGACATTTTGTCAGAACCTCTAGTAAATGACATGTTATTTTGCTTAGTTGTCTGTTCAGAATCATTATCTTTATTTGAAACATAAAAATCGTGATTCTTAATTCATCCAGAATCGTGCAGCTCTAATATATATACTGTACAGTGTATATGTGTGTATATATATATATATATATATATATATATATATATACACACTATATATATATATATATATATATATACAGTATATATATATATATATATTTTTTTTTTTTAGATACAATTAATCGCGGTTAATAGATTTGACAGCACTAGTTTGAACTGAATGTAATGTTTTCAAGACACTAACATTTATATTGCAATTACAACTATGATTATGTTATATTACCAAAATTATGTTTTGCGCCCCATACACCGACAACCATATAAACATTCAACACACTATCTAGATATTTTGGACAAACACAGGCTATTTTTACTATATATTAAGCATACAATACGTTTAAAATGATTGTTCATATATGTAAATATGCACTACTTGCAGCAATCGTTCTCCCCTCCACCATGTTTAAAGTTTATGTCACTCCCAACTCGGAAACTTGGGTATCAAAACTATCCCCAAGTTTCCCAGTGGTATATACGACTTCATGTCCAATTTTTAACAAGGAAACTCAATACAATACTACCGAGTTTCCTGGTTACGAACTACGATAATTCCGATAGCACACGAAGACAGCATTAATATCAAGTACATTACATGTGTTTTGACATGTTAGTCAACACATCAAAATTAGCATACTTCTTTATTATAAAGTGCACTTTTTAAAAGTGTACTTAAATGTCAAGAAACGCAGTCTTAACGTTTTTTATAACATTTATAGTATATTTGCATGTACAGTTTTTGAAGTACACTGCAAGTACACATTCAATACAATAAAGCACACTTCTTTTTCAGAAGAGTATGTTCATATTCCTCATGTGGGATACTTAAGTTCTTGCTCTCAAAGTGATAATGACTCAGTTATTGCCTTACCAGCCATTTCATATTTCCGTAAAGCCTGTTCATCTGTGTTTCTGGCAGTAATAACACATCACAGTTAATTCAATCACCTTGTCCCATCAGTTGGAGGTGGTGAAGACTTACGAATATACTGGGTGGATTACCTAAGGAAAACACACATCTTAGTGTACGTGGTGGACTCCTCTGATCGAGGCCGGCTCCCTGAGGCCAAAGACGAGCTCCATCGGTTGCTGAAAGCAGACGCTGATCTTCCAGTGGTGGTCTTGGGAAACAAGCAGGTGACCAAAAGCCTCAGTTCATAGTTGAACTTCAACCCTGTTTAGTGTCGGAAAGGCTTCATATTGATTTCCAGTGTTTTTTCCCCCTCTAGTTAAAGGGATAGCTCACCTTATTTTGAAGAAATAGTTTTTGCCCATACAATAAAACGGGTCCAAAGCAGCACTGGACCAAAGTGTTTTTTTTGTTTTCCGCAAAAGTAAGGCATACCGGTTTGGATATTCCCTTTTGGGTGAACTATACCTTTAATAGAGTAGTAGGCTCCCTGGTTTTTTTTTTTATCTTGACTAAAATGCTTTTTATACCCTCATTCAGGATAAGCCCGATGCTGTTAGCGTCCCGGAGCTGCGCGAGGCTCTTTCCCTGAGCTCTGTGGCGGATCAGAGGAAGCTCTTCCTGCTGGAAGCTCAGTTGGGATCTGACGGATTAAGCAGAACCTGCGGCCTCCAAAAGTTCCAGGACCTGCTTCTGACATTGGTGTGACTGGTTGGCACTGCGGTGCCACAAGAGACTGGCAAAGGGATCTTTTGTCATTCCATGTATGGGTTTCTTCCTCGAATCGTGTGAGAAGTAAGGAACGGTTCCGTCAGGATTATGCTACTTAAGGAGTTGAACAAAATGAGTACTGTGGTGATATGGGCGTTATTGCTGCTAGTTACAGCGCACAATATCTTACTTTTCATGAATATGATTATATTCAGTATTACAAAGAGTGTATTATATTATATATTATGTTTTATCTCTGCATGTGGAGTCATATTTCCAATAACAAACTTATGTATTGCTGACACGTTCTCCTGCTTGCAACTGTAAGTATTTAGCTTGGAAATGCTATATATACATACAGTACCGGTCAAAACTAAGTTTGGAAACATTACTATTTTTAATGTTTTTGAAAGAAGTCTCCTAAGCTCATCAAGCATAGCATATATTTGAACAAAAATACTGAAAAAACAATAATATATTCGAATTTAAAATAATGTTTTTCTATTTTAATATACTTTAAAATGTAATTTATTCCTGTGATCAAAGCTGAATTTTCAGCATCATTACTCCAGTCTTCAGTGTCACATGAACCCGTCAGAAATCATTCTAATATGATTTGATGCTTAGTTATTATTAATGTTGGAAACAGGAAATTATTGGATATCACTGTAATAATTATCCAATCATTGACTTTTAAGTATTTGCCTTTGGAAATCCAAACAGCGACTTTTTTGTTTTTGTTTGGCCGGGCAGTGTATATATGAATATATGTGTATATAAATATATGTGTGTGTGTGTGTGTACATATATGTATATTTATATATGTATATATGTGTATATAATTAATTGTCTGATTTAAACACAAATTAATTTAAAAATATGTTTATACTTCAGGACAAATTATTATTTATTTATTTTATTGATATGAGAATTTAGGGCATGTCTGTAATTATCATGACAATAATGACACAATGGAAAAACATTCAATATTTATTTTCTTTATGAGAAAAATAATCTTTTTTTTTTCTTCTTTTTTTTAAATAGGGACATTCCGTGAGTGAATGAACTAATCCTTGAACGCTTTTTGCCTCCAGCATGTCAGATTGTGCTGTTGATAGTGGATGCCTCAGATAATTCTCTTTTTATAACTGTAATTCAGGCTTCCAACTGAGATGTTGTGTTGAATTTGCACAGCTGTTCAAAAATAAGGCCTGTGAAATCAATACAGTCTGGTTATGCAAGTGGTTTGAATTAGCATCAACAAGAGCTAGTGGTATGAAAGAAGAACTATGTGAAAAGTCTCTTGAAATACAGCTTATTTACCCCATATTAATTGCAAATTACAGTACACTGGCTACAGATACTCCTTTCCTGGAGATACATGGACAAATGAAATATGAATGTAATAAATGTCAGTTTTATAATGCAAATGCATTGCATTTACAGTCTTGTGAGGATTTCGCAACGCTGAACAGTTGCTGCAAGATTTTTTTATTTGAACTCATTCACAACCATGCTATGCATCATGTGACATAAGATGAAGTGATGAAGCAACAACAGTGTCTACAGGAGCACTACAGCACTGAAAAAATGTAATTATTCTGTATTAAAGGTATGTTTCAAATTTAACACTCAACGTCATTTTGGCACAATGTTGAATAACAACTGACATGTCAGATAAAAAAAAGACCTTAAAAAAAATCGTGTGATTATATTTTAAAAAACATTTATTTACTATTTATCCTAATGTTGGTGTAATTTTGCGGTCAAATTTAACATTTTTCGGTGAAACTTTGCAGGCAAAATCCAGTAATTTCACATTTCCTGGTCCCAGGTTCATTTTCAGGATGCTAATTGATCCACCGTTTACCATTTGATCAAACTGGCGCTGATCATCAGGCGCCACCTACAGGCCTATTATGTGAAGTGTAGGCGGAGAACAACACGCAAAATGGTCACGTGAAAGGACTTTAACATTTTTGATAATTATGCAGCAATAATATAATAGTACAGTAGCCTACTACTGGGCAAAAATTTGGACACATTACTATTTTTATGTTTTTTTTAAATAATGCGCATCAAGCCTGCATTTATTTGATCAAAAATACAGAAAAATATTATTACAATTTAAAATAATGGTTTTCTATTTTAACATACTGTAAAAATATCATTTATTTCTGTGATGCAAAGCTGGATTTTCAACAGCCATAACTCCAGTCTTCAGTGTCGCATGATTTTTCAGAAATCATTCTAATATGCTGATTTATCATCAATGTTAGAAACAGGGGTTTTTTAACCTGTGACACTTTTTTCAGGATTCATTGATGAATAAAAAGTTAAAAAGAACAGTATTTAATTAAAATAGAAATTATTTTATAAGTCTTTACTGTCACTTTTGATCAATTTAGCACATCCTTGCTGAATAAAAATAGCCTAATAATTTCTTTTAAAAAAATGTTACTGACCCCAAACGGTAGTGTATTGGTTATACAAAATATTTCTATTTTAAATAATGTTCTTTTTTTAAACTCTGAAACCTGAAAAAAGTATCAAAGGTGATAAGTATATTGTAATAGAAAACCATTTTTTCCAAATTATAGTAATATTCCTCAATATTGCTATTTTTGACTGTATTTTCAATCAAATAATTGCAGCCTTGGTGAGCGTAAGTCTTTTAAAAGACATTCAAAATACTATCCCCAAACTTTTGAACGGTATGAACACAATAAAGCTCTTTAAAAAACACCTCTAAATTATTTCGATATGGCTGAACATATCCCAGATTTTTCCTTCATGTCACACTGTATCAGATTGTTGTTTTCAATCCCATGTATTAATTTTATTTGCCAAAACACACTAGACATCCATTAAAAAGTCAGAATTAATCCATTGTAATTTATGAGTTTATATATGTCTGCATTTCACTCAACATCATACAATTACAAATGCAAAGCTTATATACATCTACAAATTCTCAATTTGCTCACTAGATTCATTTAAACACTTAAAAGTGAACATGTTCTTGAAGATGCCATAGTAGAAAGGAACTGTTGGAAATCCTCTCATCCTGAAGACTCCCTACGTTAGAGGTCTTCAACACTGCTTCCACTGTCCTGCAGAGTTTAGCTCCAACTTTAAACTAGCACACCCTGAACCAGCTAATAAAGCTCTTCAGGATCCCTTAAAAAAAAAAAACAGTTCACATGCAGGTTGGATATAAACTTGGTGGACAGTGTGTCTCCAGGAGCAGGATTGAAGAGGTGATATTCTGACTAGCAGTTTGAGACCCCAGTTCTTCACCGTGACATCACGTAGACTTCCGAGATTGCAGAGACGCAATGAACGCAGCATATTCCTCAGGATGACACCGTTTGAATAATTCCACTTTCCGTTTGATCTGCTTCGGCGTGTCCTGGTAGTAATTCTTCTCGTCCTTTGCCATTGCCTGAAATGTCAATAAAGCATAATCAGTTACGTGAACTCTATCTAAAAGAGTGTTATTTGTGTACATTTCGGCTCTCTTTGACCTTGTAATCCTCGTTGTGTTCCTTCACCATGTATTGAACATATTCAATCATGTCGGTGGAGCACGTGGTTTTGTCTTTCCCACGGACACTGGCCTCTGCCTCCATTTCTGCAGGCAAAACACCAAATCATATTGGCAGTGCATGAAAATATTTCTACATCTCAATAATAACAGATTTCATAAGCACTGGTTTCAAAACGTACCTTTAATGACATAGGGTTTCAACACAACTGCCTCCATTGGTTCACTTTTTGTGTCCTGAAACATCAGATTAAAGCAATTGGTTGTCCCGATCAGGCAGTATTTGTAGAAACACACTGTAACGGTGATTCAAGCTTGATACTTGCCTTTTTAGGTTTAATAGGAAGCATGCCCTTGGTCCCAGGTGACAGTCCCATGTCTTGTAGATTTTGCTTCACTGTTTTGTGTTCATCCCAAGCTTTACGGATCTGAGGACTTGTTAGATAACCCGTTTCATGATAAACTTCATAATTGCATAACATTGTAGAGTAAAAGTCAACAACAGATTTTATCACTCTTGTGAAAATACACAAGCATACTTTTAAAAAGACTAACCCTTGGGCATCCTTAAGGACATTTTTGTCATGTTACTGTTTTTTTATTGGAATTTTACTTTCACCCTGCTTTAATAAATCTATTTTTACACTAGGTACACAAAATAGTTGCACTCAGAACCTTAAGGGCCAAAATGTCCCCATTGAAACCCATTAAAACTGCAAGGTTCAATCCCAGGGCCATTTAACTATAAAAGTATGCATTCTTTGATAATAGGCTTTCATTCTGTTGGCAAGGCTTCACAATTAAAATCTGTACTACTTTTTTTTTTACCAGATGGCTCCTATAAAGCTAACACTTGCTTTCATGTTTTCTGCTTTGGTGTATTATGTTCAATTGGATCAATTATTTAGCAATAATTGTATGGGTTTGTTGGTGTGGATGTCAGAGAGTGGTTTGGATATGTACTAAACAAAATTGTGTGTGTGTGTCATTTTTGAGAGAGAAAAATTACTGCAAATCACAAATCCCATCTTTGCTGGCATCTAAGTGGTTCTGCGCCCAAACTAAATCTTACTGAAAGCGAATTTTTTGAGATATCAACCTCAAATTTGGAACACAACTTTTGTTTAGATTTATGGCTTTGATTTTCTAACAGTTTAACATGTTATAAACTATATCATTTATATGTAATTGCGTATGTAATATGTTTTAGTTTAATGTCGTTTCTATTGAAACTTTTGTGTCATGCATTTAAATATATTTGTTAATTATCCTTTTGTAATGATGAAGTTGCAATTTAATACATAAAATAGAATAAGATTAAATGCAAAATAGAATAACACACTACAATTAAAATTATAATCTAATACTTTACAAGTGCTTTAATATGTTAGTCAACGCATCAAAATAAGTGTACTTTAAAGCAAGACAAAAAAATATGAAAACATGATTTAAACAAGTACACTTTAAGTACACTTGAGTGGAATTTTATTTAGTTCATACTGTATATTATCTGCAGGTACAGTTGTTTTGGAAAAAATATATATACTTTAAATATTTGAAGTACACTATAAATGCACATTCAATTACACGCATTTCTTTTTAGGATAGTCTTAATTATTAAATTATTCGCCCTGGTTTCACAGACAAGGTTTAAGTCGAGTCCCAGACTAAAATAGCCTACATGTTTGTGCAACTTGCACTGATATATCTTAAAATATGTCAGTGCCATTGTTTTGTCTCAAGATGCACACCAGTAATGTTTTTTTTTCTTTTTTTCTACGGCATGTTTATAAAAGCTATTTAAATGTCCTAAATGTAACTAAGGCCTAATCTTAACCCTATATGTGAAACCATGCCAATAACTTAAAAAAAAAACAAAAAAAAACATTGTTAGCAAGAAAGCCCTTTCTAGATGGCATTTAGCATGTCCCTATACTTACCATTCAATGTGCGGTTTCTCCTTTCTTCTTAGCTTCCTTTTCAGGTTCTTCTTGTTTTTATTATAATCAAACGTGTTACGTTTACTTTGTTTCTTGAGTTTACCCATAATTATAAATTAAAACACCAGTCAACAACTGTCTTTACTCTGCGACACGCGTGTTTGAGGAACGCGGAAGTAACGACTTCTTCTCCAAAGGCATTTACGTCGACCTGGTTCCATATCGCCACCTGCCGTCAAAGGTGGAGAGACGAGCTTTGCCTGATTGTGAAATATCATGTTCTCAATTTTTGTAATGTGTTATCGCGAATGGAGAAGAGTGTGGATAGAGAAGACTTTAAGTTTCATTCATGCTACCTTTCTTAAGTGGAGACACGAGGAGGACGCAGTTCGTGATAGCGCGTTTTGATATAATTTAAAAACATACACTTCACCCATAAGTGGAAATCGCGGGGGGTCAGAACCAAATATTTTGAACATTTACAAATGCAAGCGGGGCAACAACAAAATACGTTTTAAACATTCTGAGTCCCCCCTCCCTTTCCTATCAGTGCTTTGGTCCACTCTCCAACACCACCGACACACATTACACCCGCGGAGACAACGTGTAAGTTACAATCTGAAATTAAAATTAAGATTTAAGTTTTAACACTCCTGTGGGGAACTCCGTTATAGCTTTATAGATACATAAGAGAAGCTGTAAAATAAGTGCGGTTTCTTAATTAATTGTCTTTTGCACGTCTTGTGTTCTTGAATATAACGCAATCTGCTTTAGAGAAGGTGCACTTTTACTGTAGTGGGGATGTTACTATGATTATGAGCAAACATAAACCGAAGTTTCTTCTCAATGCACTGTTTGGAATCTGACACCAACACCTTTTTACAGATATTTTGGTAACACTACAATAAGGTTTCATTCGTTAATATAAGTTTAACTACATTAGTTAAGATGAATTGTGAACTAAGAATGCACAATACTTAAGCATTTATTAATCTTAGTTCATTTTCATTTTGACATTTACTAATACATTATTAATGTGAAGAGGGGGAGAAAACAAGAAAGCTAAACTCTTAGTGCAGCCAACCTTAAGGATATAAGAACACTTTACAAGATATCTAGTTTAATCAAAAAGCATGTGTAATTTATTGAAATCATGAAACTTTTCATGAAATTTAACCGTGAAACAACAATGTATTAACAGTTTAACAATGTTTAAAAAAAAAACGTTAATGTTTTTTTCTTCAAATTCCATTTTAGTTTTACCTGGTTTCTGTTTTATTTTGTCTATATGGTTTAATCAAAAACATATCTAATTAGAAATTCTGTATTGTGCATTTTAATTTTTCTGGTAATCAAATGAAGGAATAAAACATTAATTTATCTTTTATTCAAATGAAAATTAAACAAGCCCTTTAATTGTTTGGCAAACAAGTGCAACACAACAGAGGGACGCTAACAAGTTCCAAAGAGGTGGTGGAGCAGTCTGTTGAGGAGGCATTCAGTGACCCTACAAGAGACGATGCCCTGAAAGGAAATCATGGTACACCCACCTACTACATCCCTCAGCACAGAGTGTCCATCATGGAGAGAGATTCAAGAGGTAGTCAAGCACGCAAGATCATCTTCTGCTCCAGGTCCCAGCGATATACCGTACAGAGTATACAAAAAATGCCCTAAGCTCCTCTGAAGGCTATGGAAGCTTATGCGGGTAATTTGGTCCAAGGGAACCATTCCAACAAGCTGGAGAAGGGCAGAAGGGTGCTTTGTGCCCAAAGAACAGGGATCCACACAGATCAGCCAGTTCCGAACTATCTCCCTACTTAGTGTGGAGGGAAAGATTTTCTTTGCTGTGCTTGCGAAGAGAATGCATGCTTACATGACCCAGAATGGATATATTAACACCTCTATCTAGAAGAGTGGTGTTGAAGGGTTGTCCGGGTGCTTGGAGCATTCAGGGGTTCTCAGCCAACTCATCCAAGAAGCAAAGGAGAAGAAAGGCAACCTAACAGTTGTCTGGCTTGACTTTGCAAATGCATATGGGTCTATTTCCCATACCTTGATCCAAGTTGCTTTGGACTTTTACCACATCCACATCCCACATAACATCCAGGGCATGATCACCAGTTATCTGAGAGACATCAAGCTACGATTCCAGTCCGCCAAGTGGCAGCCAGTGGAAAAGGGGATAGTGACAGGATGCACAATCTCTCCCATCTTGTTCATCATGGGAATGAACCTGATCATCTCTGCAGCGAGTACAAAGTCAAGAGGGCCGAAGACCGCAGCAGGATGTCAACAGCCAGCAATCAGGGCATTCATGGATGACCTTGACCTTGATCGTGATAACACCAACTCAAGTGCAGGCAAGATGGGTCCTAGCAGAACTGGATCGCATGGCCACTTGGGCAAAGATGGTCTTCAAGCCCAAGAAATCAAGGAGCCTGGTGATCCAAAAGGGCAAAACAGCTGGAAGGTTCAAGCTACCTGTTCAAGGGGAAGTAATCCCGAATATCCAGGGGAACCCAATTAAATGCCCTGGAAAGTGGTATGATGATTCCCTGTCAGACAGGAACAGCATCTCCAGGACTGGAAAACAAGTTGAAGAATGGCTGAAAAAGATTGACAAGTCTGGCCTGCCTGGGAAATAAAAGTGCTGGATCTACCAACATGGCCTGCTCCCGAGACTCATGTGGCTTCTCACGGTATATGAGGTGCTTCTATCAACTGTTGAAAAAATGGAGAGGAAGTTCAACAGGCACCTTAGAAGATGGTTGGGAATACCCCCGAACTTTAAATCCTTGGGGCTTTACATAAGGTCGGGCCAGCTCCAGCTTCCCCTGTCATCAGTGGTGGAGGAGTTTAAAGTCGCCAAATGCAGACTGTCCCTGACATATAGGGACTCTCAAGACCAACTCACCAGGGAAGCAGGAGTCAGAACAAGATCTGGCCGTAAGTGGGCCGCCAGCACGGCAATTATCCAGGCAGAATGTTCTCTCATAACCAAAGATATCATCGGAAACCCTTGCACTGGAAGACAGGGTCTAGGAACAGCACATTTCCAGCAGTGGTCAAAGTCCACCCCTAGGGAGAAGAGAACCATGATCCAGGATGAAGTCTGAAATCTTGAGGAAGAAGGGAGAAGAGCAAAATCCATCGGGCTCGCAACCCATGGTGCCTGGACGAGGTGGAACCTCCCCAAGAGAACAATAACATGGAGTGAACTGTGGCGGCTGGAGCCCTTCCGTAAATCCTTTCTACTCCGAACAGTGTATGACACCTTACCAACCCCAGTCAATTTGCACAGGTGGGGGATGAGGGAGGACCCACTGTGCAGGTTGTGTGGTGGGAAAGGAACAATGGTGCACATTCTGTCAGGGTGTAAGATTGCATTGAGAAGCATTGAGCAAGAAAGGAGGAAGAAACAACCAGCCAAAGTAAGACCACTGCTGAGCACCATCGCCTTTGTGAAAGAGGGCCAAAGACCTGTCGTCCACAGCCAAGCCAGGCAGAATCTCCTGCAGTCAGCCCAGGGATGGGAAATGGAGGTTGATCTTGAGAGGAAACTCCACTTCCCCGTGGCAGTATTTTCCACAACTCTAAGGCCCGACATTATCATGTGGTCTCCAGAGGGAAAGAAGATCATTCTGGTGGAGTTGGTGGTGCTGTGGGAGGAGGGCTGTGAGGAAGCTGCAGAGAAGGAAAAAAGCCAAATACCAGCAACTTGTCCAAGACTGCCTGGACAAGGGGTGGACAACACGGCTGATGACGGTGGAAGTCGGATGTCAAGGATTCCCAGCTCAATCTGTGTGGAATCTATTGACAAAGGTTGGATTGAGAGGCCACTTGAGGAAAGCAGCCGTTCGTAGGCTGGGAGAAGCGTCAGAGAGAGCCTCCTGTTGGCTCTGGCACAAGAGAGAGGGCACAAGCTGGAAGCCTGGAGGAGAGGGGCAGTGACCTGGCCAGTCACTGCTGACCCGCCAACTGGAGGGTGTTGTGGTTAAGGGTCGAAAAACCCAGTGAAGTTTGGGGACCACCTGATGACCTCTCTCCCAGGCCAAGGCTTCATCCATTAGAAATGGGTGTATGGTAGCATTGCAGATGTATTATACAACTAATATAGTTAATCTAATATAATATCACATTAAGTTTTTCTTCATTTTTCTTTTTTCAGTGCAGTTTTTCTCCAGATATTAGCATGATAAATGTGATTTTGATTTTATAAAAGTTTAATAAACAAGAAGTTAATATTAAGTGATGTACATTTTAGAGAACATTTAGCCTGTTTTAGCTCTATTTCACCAACGAAAATAGTTGGAAACTAAGCCACGGCACTGTAATTGCGTCTCTGAGAAACACACCGAGGTGTTTCCTTACTGAACGAATCAGTTGAATCTCAATGACTCACTCATTAACAGTGACTTGCTGCCTCCTACTTGCGGTTTTAATTTCACATTTAAAGTATTTTTTCATGTTTTAAATCATTTCAAATATAAATATTCAACATTTTATTTTTAAAACATCAAAATATTATTTATGTCTGTGTAAAAGCATCTAAATGCCACTTCAAATGCAGCTTCTGTGTTTCCTCTCCATTGCAAATATTTTGATACAGCCCTTTTGTGTCTTATTATAATTTAATTTGATTACATTTATGAAATTTACACAAAAGATGACGCATGCATATAATTAGGTTTAAAAATAAATGTATAAAAGGTAAAAGGTCTGTCCCAGACAAAACCTAAAATACTATGTGAAGGACGCAAGATAATTGAATAATTATTATGATACCGCGTGGTGAACCTATGAACCTAACATATTTAAACAACTATTGATTTGTGTTGTTGGCCAGGTAAAATGACAGAGAAAAGAAAAACGGACATAAGATCATTTTTCAGTGCACCAAAACGCCAAGTAAATACAAAATTAAGACAATACATCATTATAAGAATGGGTGCTTATGGAAATACTAACGTCATGGTGTCAAAGGCAAAGTATACAGAAAGTACTGAGGGACAGGAAGACCAGGGACAGTCAGGTTTAGAATCTCAGGTAAGTGTGTTGAGCTTTTGTTAATGTTTTTTGGAGGTGTGCTTGTTTAGCAGATGAGCACCACTGACTCGACAATTTACAGTATGACCAGCCAATTTAACAAGTGTTATGAAAAAAAAGAGTCTTTATTTAGAAGTCTTGCTATTGGGTTGGATGAGGTAGTTATTAGGAGTATGCAACACATCTTCTGTTCCAGGAGTCAGACTGTCCTGAGACAGTGAGAGTAGAGGAAGGGTCAGAACCAGGGAGAGAGCCAGAGAAAGCAGCACAAGGAGACAATATTGCCAGCACCAGCACAGGGGACAGGAGCACAGTCTAAAGTTCAGATCTCAGTGACTGCACAAAGCCATACCAACCACATCCCCAGTGTATCGAGAAACAAATACTTCCAAACAAGTCATTGGCATTTCAAGAGAAATGTTACCAAGACTTTCCATGGCTACATTACAGTCCATCAGAAAGAGGGGTCTTGTGTTTTTACTGCAGCAAAGGTGTTTCAAATCAGTACTCTTTAGGTCATAGACCTGATGCTGCTTTTATTAGTACAGGCTTTAGAAATTGGAAAAAAGCCATTGAAAAATGTACAGCACACCAGACCTCCCAAGCCCACCGACATTATGTGACTGTGAGTGCACATCAGTCAAACCCAATCAGCGCACAGTTATCCAGTGCATGGGGTAAACACCAGGAGGTGGCAAGACATTGCTTGAATAGAATTGTTAGCTCTGTACGGCATGTGGCAAGGCAGGGACAATCTTTAAGAGGCCATACTGATGAAAGTGGGAATCTGTATCAGCTTCTGAAACTTAGGGCAGAAGAGGATGATCCCATTTTATTGAAATGGTTAAAAGATTGCACCATGGCACAAGCCCTAAATCACAGAATGAAATCCTGAAAATTATGGCCAATACAATAATCCATGGCATTGCAAGTGAAATTAGGTCTCCAGCCCTTGTTGGAGATTAGGTCTTCCAGCCCAGTAGTTGATGGTACCCAGGATATTTCTGGTGTTGAGCAGGAAAGTGTCTGTCTTCTTCTGTGTCTCCAAGATGTTCCTTTGCTGCAGTTTGACAGTTTACCTTTAGTTTCATGACATCAGCTACATGTTCAAGAAACATTTGCATGTCATTAATTTCGGTAAAGATGAAGCAAAAGGGTTCCAGAGCATCGATTCTGTCCTCTGGAAACTCAGCCTTCTCTAATCTGTCCATGGCTTATACTTATATACTTATCTACATTAAGTATATATTTATATATGTATATATACTTACAGAAACGATTTTTGAACAACATTGGGAGCTGTTCTCAATCCGACACGAGCCACACATGCGTCGATTGCAAGTGACGTCACTTGCAGAGGAAGCGCTGGTGTCTGAGCGTGCAAGGGCAAGTCTGCAGTCAGACCCTTCTCGTCTGCGCTATGTGGACCATGACCTTGTTCCACATGAGGAATTTATTGGATTATACAGTTTGTCAGAGACAACAGGCCAGGGCATTGCCTAGATGGTAACTGATGTGCTGTTGAGGCTCAATCTGCCCATGTCTGCTTTACGTGGGCAGAGTTACGATGGCGCCTCAAACATGGCAGGAAAGTACAGCGGTGCACAGGCAATAGTGAGGGAGCAGCAGCCATTAGCCCTCTATGTGCATTGTGGTGCACAGTCTAAATCACACAGGCTGGCTGCTCAGCCTCACCAATGATCCGGGACTGCCTTTCTTGGGTCCACCAGTTAGACATCCTTTTAAGCCAGTCAGGAAAATTTAAGAGAATGTTTGAAAACATAGTTACCTCTGAAAATGTACCCATTACCACACTGAAACCTCTATGTCCAACCAGGTGGACTGTGCGCAATTCTGCTATATTAGCTGTGCTAGGGGAGTATGAGCGGGCACTTGGCAGCCTAGAGGAGATGGCAAAAAGTGTATCTAGGACAGCTTCAACTGACTGTGTTGGGCCTCACACTTGCTTCTGCTGTTGTTGGAGAGCTTGAATGCCTAAACATTTCACTGCAGAAGAAGACCCAGACTGTCTCTATGCAGGCTGCAGGAGATTGTGTCCGATCCTCTCTTCAGGGAAAGAGAAATGACAAGAGCTATCTTGAACTGTATGAGAAAGCTACAGCATTGGTTAACTCCACTGAATCAGTTGACTCTATTGAGACAGCAAATTCAAGGCGCTTTGCACGCAAAGCAGTGGATCATTACAGGGCAGAGTTCTTTAAAGTATTGGATTGTGTGGAGGATCAGTTTGGTGACCGTTTCAATCCAGACAGTCTAAAGACTCTGCAAAACTTAGAGAGTGTCCTTTTGACCGGGGTGTTAACTGATTCAATGGTTAAATACCCTGAGTTGCATAGAGGTTCTCTCTCAGTACAGTTGCCCCTCTTGCGCCAGAAATACCCCTGTGGCAGCAGTGGAGAGGCAGCAGATGTCCTAAGGGGAATGCCAGTGGAGGTTCGGGGGTTGTTTGACCAAGTTGAGGTCCTGTTCAGAATTTTGTTGGTGGTGCCAGTGTCCTCATGTGAAGCTGAGAGGAGCTTCAGTGCATTACGGAGACTGAAGACGTGGCTAAGGGCTACAATGGGCCAAGACAGACTCAACAGTCTGCAATGTGCACAAAGACAGGCTGAACAGCCTTAACATAAGCCTTTTGTTTAGTGCCTGTCCTGTCATGCAAGTTAGATTTAAATTACAGCTATATTTTATTACTACATATAGAGCAGTGGCTATAACCTAATAACCTAATCATTTTATTTGTTACAAAATCATTTTAATTCTTTTATAATGGGACACTTTTTCACAATATTGACGTTTTTCATTACTTTTAAAGTTAAGTTGAAAACTTAAAGTAATAACTTTTTTTTTCTCTCTTTCTCATCTATAGCCTACTGATCTCACTATACAGTTGTGTGAGGGTGTATTTCTAAAAGAGTGTAGTCATGCCTTTATTTGCTAGGCATGGTAAATGTTTTTATATACTGTATGTTTTAATTATAACTGTGAAGCAACAACGTTGCTATTAAATGTGCTATATAAATAAATAAATGTTGAAGTTAAGTTCAAATTCCATTGTATTTTGGTGGGTTGACTGTGTAAACAACTTCAAAAACCTTGCAATAAAAAAAAAATTGTTTTGAAGAATTTTTTGGTCAATTTAGTCAGCTTTTCCATTGAACCAGAAAGAAACTTTGAGAAGAAGGATAATGGAATGGTCTCCATGCTACACTAATAATAGTAGTAAGGCTTTCCTCTCTGTACACATTTCCTTGCAAGTATATTTTGCCTGTATTATTGGTGTCCCCTTCAAAAATTGCTCTTGAGAAATGTTATGTTTATTGTCCCCCCCAACATTTAGATGACATTTTCACCCCTGACTTCACCGTGTTATTATTATTAGTAATTTTTATTATTCATATTCATATTTATTGTTATTATAACCATCATTATTATTTTATATATATAAAGGCTTTAAATAATGATGTATAAGTTACCCGTTTTACCTCTAGATGGAGATATAAACTAAGCTTTGCAAAACGCACAAGTAACGAGTGCATTTCATCTGCAGTTCATGTAAATATATGAAAAAAAGTTCAGATGTCTGAAAAAGAAAATCTGTTGATGTCATCAAAGAAAAGACAGATATTGATAAATAGACAGCGATCAGCTTATATAGTCAGCAATATGGTTAGAATAATAATAATAAAACATCGAATAATAAGCAGATATATATGGGGATACGGAAACATATTATAGTATCTTACAAAAGACAAGCACGAACATGCAAAAATCTGATTGAGAAAGAACGAAACCTACTATGGCGAAGATTTGGTCATGAATATTAAACAGATCACGTGGTCGATGTTTTATAGACTTTTTACTAAAGCAAGTGTACAAACATTTTTAGGACAACAATAATGAGCATTAAATATATATATATATATATATATATATATATATATATATATATATATATATATATATATATATATATATATATATATATATAATGTTTGTCCACTAGTACTGACCCCAAACTTTTTAACGGTAGTAATAATGTTACAAAAGCTTTCTATTTAAAATAAATGCTGTTCTTTTGAACTTTCTATTCATCAAATAATCCTGAAAAAAAAAAATTGTACACAACTGTTTTCAACATTGATAATAATAATAAATGTTTCTTGAGCATGACATCATCATATTAGAATGATTTCTGAAGGATCATGTGACACTGAAGACTGGAGTAATGATGCTGAAAATTCAGCTTTGATCACAGCAATAAATAAAAATAAATAAAAATATTACTGTTTTTGCTGTATTTTGGATAAAATAAATGAAGCCTTGGTGAACAGAAGAGACTTCTTTTAGAATTATTATAAATAATATAAACAATAATTGTGGCCACCACTATATATATATATATATATATATATATATATATATATATATATATATATATATATATATATATATACTATTCTTATGGATATTCAAGAGTTAAGCTTACAGTATTATTTATCTAAGCCTTCAAATATTGCCTACTATGCCTAGTCTAACATATATCATTTGTTATTATACTAATACTGTACACCTGATTGAAAATATGTCAGTTCTTCGTTTTACATGCTAAATCAATCACATACAGCGGGAAAGTAATGTTCTTTTAATGTCGTCGTCTTCTTCTTCTTCTTCTTCTTTTGTTTTCCACAGGACCGTTCAAGCAGGACGCTCCGGGTTGGTTACCAAGCAACGTCAGCATGTCTCATTAATATTCATGAGCTCAGCCTTTGCCATAGTAGGCTCTACGATCGACGCAAGTCCGAAGCTTCTGGGCGGGGAACATAGGCGGGGAATCAGAGGAGCGAAACGGCAGAGCTGAGAGTAATTCAGGGTTAATAATATTCCGCCGTGGGGGGGAGCGGGGGAGGACACACATACACATACACACACACACATACATACACTGCCAACCCGGCGACGAGGTTGGGCCTGCGGTGCCTGCCTGCAACCCAGGAAACATGGAGCTCGAGAATATCGTGGCCAACACTGTTCTGTTGAAGGCGAGAGAAGGTAAGACATGACAGCCCGCCTGATCATTGTCACTTTTGACAGCTGTGTTCCTCAAACGCCGTGCTTATCTGGCTCAAAACGATGGGGGATTCCCCCAAAGGAAGTTAGGCCAAAAAAGACAAGAGCAATGCAAAGAATGCATGCGTTATGATGCTTATTCATTTACGAATCAACCCGAGAGTTACACATTAATCATGGTGTGTTGCTCGCCGCCTGCTTTGTGCTGTGTTCCTAACCTTGAGCAAAAAAAAGATGGACCTGTCAATCAAAAAAAACATCTCCGTTTCTGTAAAAACCCTGTTTGGGTTTTATTCTACGACATTTCTAGAGACCTGTGAGTTTCCGCATAAAGGAGAAGCGATAAACACTGTGTTGTCTGAAGTGTTATATATTGACAACAGTCATTAGTCTGTGTGCTCGAGATAAGCGCCTGAATTAACTGAACCTCTGAATTAACCGACCCTCTGATTTTTGAAAGTGTTTTTCAAAATAGTGATCTGTCTGCCTACTTGATAGTCAAAAATGGTGTCTAGTAGGCACTTTCAGCTGTTTATCATTTTTTCTGCAGGTGTATTTCTCAAACATGAGGGAATCCTGCTGTATTTTCTCTCGTCCGTGTTCGAACGGTCTTGCGCTGCACACTTGGGCTACTAACGTTACATTTGTTACGAAAATGAACAATGGCAGCCACAAGGTCTCTAAAAGATCGCTGTGATTGTAGTTAATTTTATTCAGTATTAAATAATACAATCAGTGTAAGAAGCATATGTTAATTTTTATAGTTTTACATTCATTACAAAATACACAAAAAAAGTTTTTAGTCAGGCCCATACTAAATATCCCAGGCAATGTATTACAAATGACAGTTGTTAACCTTAGGACATTTTAAAATGTTGAAAGCTGTCTTATTCCATAGATGGTTTCAGTTTTGTCACTGCTGTATGATTGCTTAATGTGTTGTTTCCTCCTTTTTTTTTAGATGATATTTAGCACTAGCTTATCTAAGTAGACAGAGCTCTATATTTATGGTGTACTTACATTCATTTTTATTTTGGGAAACTTGCTTGTTTATCTTATCAAAATTGGCTTTGCAGTATTGTAATATTGTAGTATTTATTATAAATTATTTATCTGCGCACATCATTGATTAAACATAATAATAATGTGCCCCCGTAATCCTTAATCAAATTAACTTTCCCTCCCTCTTGAAGCGACATCTCTTCTCTTCTCTGATGACACCATTACTGGTCAACCTGTCACTCACATGAGATCAACCAATAACAAACCAAAACCTTTCAATCAATTCTTGTTTCACTTGGATATACTTCACAATTGGGAAGAAAAGAGTATCGCAACTTCTGTTTCATGGCAATTTTAAAGTTTAAAGGGTTAGTTCAACCAAAAATGAAAATTCTGTCATAATTTACTCACCCTCATGTTGTTTCAAATCCGTAAGTCTTTCATTCATTTTCGAAACACAAATGAAGAAATCTGAAAGCTTTCAGTCCCTCCATTTACAGTCTACGCATCTACCACTTTTACGCTTCAAAAAGAGATTGTAAAACTAATCCAAATGAATTGAGCAGTTTAGTCCAAATTTCCTGAAGAGAACCAGTTGCTTTATATGATGAACAGATTGAATTTAGGCTTTTATATAAAAATAAATCTTGATCAATGAACATAAACAGAAGATCAACCGAACCTGCTTGATGCGTGAGAACAAACCTCATTGGTTCTTTCTGAAGCTCAAACATGCTGCGTAACACATGAGAACGAACCTCATTGGTTCTTAATGAAGCTCAAACGTAAAGTGTAACACTAGAATGAACCTCATTGGTTCTTACTGAAGCTCAAACGTAAAGCGAAACACGAGAATGAACCTCATTGGTTCTCTCACGTCAGGTGAACATACTTGAGCTTCTGTTTACCACAATTGATGTGTGAATTGTGGTAAACAGAGTTATATGTGTATAAAAGCCAAGATTCAATTTGTTCGTCATATAAAGTGATTGTGTCTCTTTAGAAAATTTGGACTAAACCACTCGTATTCAATTCATATGGATTAGTTTAACGATCACTTTATGAACTTTTTGAAGCGTTAAATTGGTAGTTGCGTACTGTAGCTGTCAATGGTATAAGCGAAAGTCCTACGGGTTTGGAACGACATGAGGGTTAGTAATTAATGACAGAATTTACATTTTGGAGTAAACTATCCCTTAAAGGAATTTGACGGTTAAGTTTTACTCAGTCTCAAAATTCTGTTCATTATTGCAGAAAATAATTTTGACTTCAACCTCAGTCTGTAAAAACTAATTAATAAAGCGATGACAGAAATGTACTTGCAGTGGAATTTCTTGTACATTTTGCACAGCAGACTTTCATTGAAAGTGCATGGTGCAGTCACATTTATCCGTTGGATGGTGAAATTTTGCAGACAAAATCAAGTCATTCCAATAGAAAAATATGCAATTCACACTTCAGGCACCTATTCAAGGTCCATGAGCCGTGACTCGAACTCTGGTCGCCCGAAGCACAACGGCGCTACATGTCGACGATAAAATATATTTATAATGCAGTGCTGTTAAACGACATAGTCTTTATCACTGTATAGAATACTATAAAATAATCCTCCTGTTCAAAGGAGCTGTTTTATTGGTTGGCGCATAGCCAATGAAATGGGACTTCTATTGTACGTGATGATGTCATAAAACCCGCCTCCTCGTGGACATTCTGAAACGCTAACATGGCTTCATGTATTAGACTGATATTAAAAGTAATAAATGATACTATGTACAGAAAAGCCGATGTGCCCAGAATATGACGAAAGAAAGCAAATTTGTGTTTAGTGCAAATAAACTTGCTGCCTGTGTTTTATTAATAATGTACAAATTGTGTGTTTAAAAAAAAATAGCGTTTTAGAACGTCCACGAGGAGGCGGGTTTCATGACATCATCACGTACAATAGAAGTCCCATTTCATTGGCTATGCGCCAACCAATAAAACGTCTTCTTTGAATTGCAACCAACAGATTGAAGCTCAAAAAAGTGCATCCATCCATTATAAACGAACTCCACTCGGCTCCAGGGGGGTAATAAAGGCCCGTCAAAATACCCGTCTAAATGCCCGTCTCGGCAAGTATTCTCTCGTTTATGTCATAAGTGAACAGTTGAGAAGGAAACCGAATGTTTGCATTCGGTCTTAAGTGACAGCACACACCTAATATTCCTACTGTTGTCTGTGTCTTTAATATTAATAAAACTACAAAATGCAACCAAAAATTTTTTTTTTTGCTGATCCGAAAAATGATCCGATCCGGCACTAGTTAATTGCGATTAATCGTGCAGCCCTACTCACTCATAAAGATTTCACTTGTTTCATTACTAGATGAATCAGCATTTTTGAACAAATCTCTTGAATAAATTATTCAATGACATAGGCTAAAAAAAATTTAACAGCCACTTGTCGCCACCTGGTGGCGTAACGATGGAATCGATACAATCGCTATTTGATCGTTATTCGCTACCGTAGACATCAGTGTTTACTTTTGTCCCAGCACTTCTGTGATGATAATCTGAATGGTTGTAACACAGAAACAATGATACTGTGTGGTTGAAAAGACTGTGAAGCTGTATCGTACCTTATGAAAACTGCTCTCTGAATCAGCGGCAGCACCGACACAGATCTGAATGTTCCGGTGTGATTTTGTCAAAAGTTTAATAGAAGTTTTAACAATGGAGGTGTTTCATTTCAATGCTGGGAACCCACAGGGTTTATAGGGCTCGTTCCACTTTTTCTCAGAAGAGCTGTTAAACAGAAAGCACAACAAGGAAGATGAGTGTTTTATATGCTATGTTCTATACTTTGTTGGTGATTTATATCGTGAATAGTGTGATGAAAGCAGGGCCTTTTTGGTAAGTGCTGGAGGCAAGTTTTGCACACAGTGAATGAAACCTCTTCACCTCTGCACTGCTGCTGCATAAACAGTATATTTCACAAGCCATTTGCATCTTGGCAACTTCCCACAACGATAATGACAGAGGTTTGCTACTGTATCCATACCATTGTAATCTCGCCACTGCAAACCATTTGTTTGAATTGCAAATAGCACACTGTGACGTTAGAGACACTTATGTTACAAAATAAATGCTGTTCTACTGAACTCTCTATTCATTAAAGAATCCTGGGGAAAATGTAACACTGTTTCCGTACAAATATTAAGCAGAACAACTGTCTTCTCCATTGATTATAATAAGAAATGTTTTTTATTTCTGACCATTACGAAATGATTGCAGCTTTGCCATTACATTTTAAATTGTAATATGTTTCACAATATTGCGGTTTTTCCTGTATTTCTGATCAAATAAATGCTGATGTGGTGAGAATAAGAGACTTATTTCAAAAACATAAAAAAATATATATTTCCAGCCCCAAATTTTTTAACATTATATAATTTTTTTGGTAACACTTTACAATAAGGTTCATTAGTTAACATTAGTTAACTACCTTAGTTAACATGAACTAAGAATGCTTCTTCAGCATTTATTAATCTTATTAATATTAATTTCAACATTTAGGCTACTAATACATTATTAAAATCAAATGTTGCATTTGTTAGCATTAGTTAATGCACTGTGAACTAACATGAACAAACAATGAACAGCTGCATTTTTATGAACTAATATTAACAAAGATTAAGACATTCTGTAACAAATGTATTGTACATTGTTATTCAATACATTAACTAATGTTAACAAATTAACCTTATTTTAAAGTGTTACCAATTTAAAAAAAAAATGTTTTATGTCTGTGTAAAGAATCACTGTCCGCAAACCTGCTTTCATTATCATCACCACAATCATTTTAGCAAAAAGTTTATATTTGTTATCATGGCACATCTCTACTATCACAGTTCAGTGGCAGTTTTGTGGTCAAAAATGTAATTTGATGATTTTTACATCATGATCAGTGAGCATGATCATTTGTTTGAACTGCCTTTAGCACACTGCCTGACTTTACGTATTAATTATTGTCAAGTTATATCTTTGAGGTAAGTTGAGGTGCAAAGTCTGGGCTTTCACAGCAGGTTTTGATTATGTAAGATAATGAGGTTTCTCAACTGGGCTCATCTAGAGTCTCTTCTGTGAGAAAGTCTTTGTTGTGACGTACAGTCGTGTTTTGAACTCTTATCAGATCGCAGTCACAAGCTTCTCCCGTACATTTGTAATAATTTTATCTTCTGCCCTCCCGTCCTATCCCATTAGCGTCGAATCTATTCTTCAAATTCGCTCATAACCTAGCAACAATGCAAACACCTGGCCGTAGCTTTCACAAGAGTCCTCTCCATTCCCGACGAGCGTGTCCCACGCGCAGCATCGCTTCCTGACCTTTCTCTGCGCTGTCTGTTGACAAGCTCGCCGGGCCCAGCACCTGGGCCAGTCATTCTAATCGGGGAGCCCGAGCTGCCCTGATGACGTCAGCTAGGACAAGTGCGGGCCAGCAGGACATTCTCACGGCATTGCCGTGATTCTTTTCCTGAAATCAATCCAGGGACGTATTAGATGCGAGCTGAATGTAAAGATGTACAACAGGGACTAAATCTTACGCCTGTTCATGTTAGACCAGAATATCTCAAATTTAATTTGATAATAATTTAAAGGGGTCCTATTTTTCTTTTTTACGTGTTCAACTTTCTTTAGTGTGTAATGTTGCTGTTTGAGCATGAAAAATGTCTTCAAGGTTACAAAGCACACCAAGTCAATCCAAAGCAAGTTATTCGCTATACCTATCAGTAAGCACTGTTTCTGAACTCCCTGAAATGCTTCCATTGTAGTCTTGAATTTTTTCATGCGAACGTACACGCCACAATGTTCCTCATTTAAATAATTCCCGCCTAAGGCATATGCAAAAAAGGGTGGTTGAGGCCTGGTTGAGTTGTGTTAGTAGTATGTTGTTGCCATGTCCAAGAGACGCTGTTTTTTCCAAAGGTGGTTTAGGGTTGATCAGCTTGTTCTTCTTGATTGTCATTATCGGACTCTGACTCAATCTTAGAGCGGTAAAACTGACGCAATAGTTAGCGTAGTTACAGTAGTGTTTACATTTCCGACACAAGCTCTAAGGCAGCAATAGACCAATCACAACACACTGGGGGCCAGCTGACCAATCAGAGAAGTGCTTTTTGGAAGGCAGGTTTTAAAGTAATCAAAGCTAAAAAAAGATAGGGCTGGGCAAAAAATTGGTTCTAGAAAAATAATTTGCACACACTGTGTGAGAAGTTTTGTGTGCATGTCTCAGACATGGCGCAAATAATAAAATGAATTCTCTTTCACGTCTCCCTGCGCTTAAACGGACAAATTCACACAGATTTATCTCAAAATGCCTGCCTTTGCGAGTATCCAAGTAAACATTGTCGGTTATGGCTTAAGTAAACAGTAGAGAAAGAATGCATGTGTATCGTTATGTTGTATCCACGCATTAGTCTTAAAGTGACAGCAGTCTAATAGTCCTACTGCTGTCTGTTTTTTAATGTTAATCAAACTACAAAAGACAAAGAAATCACTCTTTCACTCCACACCTGCTCTTCACTGAATAACGTTTTTGTAACTTCAATAAGGATTAACTTCAATTTTATTTGTACAGTGATTTACGTTTGATTACTTTATTCAATTTCTGTACCTGAGAACTACAGTTAGACCTTAAAATCACTGATAATTTCATTCGTATCTTTGTTCTATTGTATTTATTTGTGTTATTGCTTGTAGTTTAATTAATTGTTCTTTTATTATTATTATTGGTGGTTAACTTCTATGTAATAATCTTTGAAATGTATATTAGCTAGCTAGTAGTTTTAGCTGTTGAAATTGGAATCGAGAATGGGCAAGAGAGTGGGCAAATTCCAATCGCAAGTGAGCATCTCTATGCCCTACTCACGCTGAAGGGCAGAGCCCTTGACGTGGGGACTTTGGAGGGAGCAGGGCACTTGTGTTGCCCTGAACAACTTTAATTATTTTGTTTACATGAACTCCAACTCTCCCGCCATATCTTTATTTAAAATGAGTTGCGAGGACTTGTCTCCCTGGGTCACATGACCATAATGATTAAATTACTTCCTTGAAGTGACCATCGTCCTTCAAGAATAAATGGCCCCTTCCTGAATCGTTTGGAATTCGCCAAGAGGGTGAAAACGGGTGTTGCAACAATGCAAATGATAATAAAAGCAATGTGTTTGAACATGAAATGATGTACACATATTCTAGTAGACCCTATAAACACAATTATGAACCTGTAAATGAGCATATCAACATCATGGTGGCAAATTAACTTTAAAATGCAATGTAACACATTGTGATTCAAATGAAGTAACAATCACATTAGTATACTTTATGGAGCAGTTTAGATTTTATCATGTATATTACTGTACATAATTATACTATAAATATAAAAATTTATATATTAGATTTATTTTGAAAGAAATTAATATTTTATTCAGCAGGAATGCATTACATTGATCAAAAGTGACAGTAAAGACATTTACAATGTTACAAAAGATTCCTATTTCAAATAAATGCTGTCTTTTTTAACTATCTATTCATTAAAGAATTCTGGGGGAAAAAAATGTATAACAGTTTCCACAAATATATTAAGCAGCAAAAACTGTTTTCAAAATAATAGGAAATGTTTCATGAGCAGGAAATGTTTCATGAGCAGGAAATCAGCATATTAGAATGATTTCTGAAGGATCATGTGACACTGAAGACTGGAGTAATGATGCTGAAAATTCAGCTTTTCCATCAAATAAATAAATGACATTTTAAAATATATTAAAATAGAAAACAGTTTTTGAAACTGTAATATGACACAATATTACTGATTTTCCTGTAATTTTGATAAAATATGTGTTTTTGTGAACATATGAGACTTCTTTCAAAAACATTAAAAGTCTTACAGACCCCCAACTTTTGAATGGTAGTGTGTATGTGCATTTAAAAAATATAATATATATATATATATATATATATATATATACATTTTATAATAAAGGATCACTGTCTGCAAAACTGCTGTCATTGTCGTCACGGAAATCATTTTAGCAAACCGTTTCTATTTTAGATATGATTGGTCATAATTTTATGATTTTTACATCATGATCACTGAGTAGGTTTATTAAAGGGATAGTTCATTTTGAAATTAATTTTTGGTATGTTTTAGCTTACCTCAAGGGCATCCAAGATGTAAGTGTCTTTTTTTCCGCAGTGGTTTCAATTTTGATATTTTTAGGTCAAACCGTTCTTGTCTGTCAGTCATATAATGCAGGTCTATGGTCATTATCTCAAAGAGCATGCACAGAGTCCATATTAAAACAATTCCCCGTCGTCCAAATTAAACAATTCCCCATCGTAAGTACACATTGATGGCCTAAGACACGAAACGAGCGGTTTGTGTGAGAAAACGAACAGTATTTATATCGTTTTTACCTCTTATACACAGCCATGTCCAAGTGATCTGATCTGACGTGTGCGCAGACTGGTGCATAGATATATACACACTAGATGTCGCCTTGTCTACGGCAGTTCATTGGAACGAATGTCTTTAAGGCGACATCTAGTGTGTATATATCTATGCACCAGTCTGCGCACACGTCAGATCAGATCACTTGGACATTGCTGTGTATAAGAGGTAAAAACGATATAAATACTGTTCGTTTTCTCACACAAACCGCTCGTTTCGTGTCTTAGGCCATCAATGTGTACTTACGATGGGGAATTGTTTAATTTGGACGACGGGGAATTGTTTTAATTTGGACTCTGTGCATGCTCTTTGAGGTGGTGACCACAGACCTGTGAACTAAAAATTGAAACTACTGCGGAAAAAAAGACACCTACATCTTGGATGCCCTTGAGGTAAGCTAAAACATACCAAAAATTTATTTCAAAGTGAACTATCCCTTTAAGTGTCATTACTAGAATTGTCTCTAAACATTTTAGAAATGTATTTTTATTTCCAGTTCAAAGCTATCTGGTGTATTAGCCATCCCAAGTCTTCTCTTTAAAAAAGAGAAATGTTGTTACCATCACACAGGATCAAACATCCATACCATCACGCATTATACCAGAATCCACTTGATAAATCTGAGAAATGTTTTAACATCCATGAAACAGTTTGAAGAAGTCTTATTTTTCAAGCTTTCAAAAGTGTCCTAATTGAAGAATTACCAATATATGGCCTATTATTATTCACATAATAGGATAATATATACGTATTCATATCCCATTCAGTCTTCTATAGCCCACCTGTGTTAAGATAGTAATCTAATAGCATTTTAGAGCCTGTATGCAGTTCCTGCCTCTAATTTGATCTTTGCTTGATTCCTTTGCAGGAGGGGGTGGGAACAGAAAAGGCAAGAGCAAGAAATGGAAACAGATGCTTCAGTTCCCTCATATAAGCCTGTGTGAGGAGTTACGTCAGACTATAGGTACACAGCTCACGTTTATATCAAATATGTCATAAGTGTTGATATGCAAGTCACATTCATGTCATATGAACAAACTGTTCACTCGTATAGAAAAAGTTGTTTTTTCTGTATTTTTTTATTTTTTATTCTCAAATTCTCTGTCATTTTATTTTGGTGTCTTAAAGCTATCTGAAATGTGATCGCAGAGAAATATGGCAATATGCAAGGAAAATACCAATCTTAAATTGCTGTGGTTCGCCGGGTGAACTATACAATGAGTGAAAAAAATACATAGATTTATATTGATGGAATGTCTTAAATAGTATAGCAGAAGTCTTAATTATCATTCTTAAATTTGGGGACAGAAAAACAGGAATCACCATATGGCCTAATGTGATTATTAACCTTCAAAAAAATTATGATTCCATTAATTAGATGTGAGCGCTGCATGTTTAAATTATGGCGTTACTGCGGTTTCAGAGCATTTCTCAATTATTGAGTACCTCACATTTATGATGTGATTTCTTATGAGGAATGTTGATGAATTACGACAGTGCTGTCTATACTTTAACATAACTTTATGCTGTCTATACTGTAAAATATTGTGAATGGTTATGAGTGCACATTTTATCTCCCTCATCTTTTCGAATGAGCAGCTAAAAGTAAAGCATTTCAAAATAAAAATCCAGGTGTATTTTGGGCTTGTTTATAATGAAACGTTCCTCATTATGCCAAAAATAAATAAATAAATAATCTTTTGGTTATTTATTTGTATTTTGGTCACATAATTATTAAAATTCTGTATTATTTTGTCTGAAATGAAATTATTAAAAAATAATTCATTAAAAATGCTACAATTTAGGCATTACAATATTATAATGTGCAGTATGAAAAAAGGGAACTAGTGTTATTATTAAAATGGTTTAGTTATTAAAAATCAGTGCGTTAACATGCACCCTCATAATGCGATTATAATGGAATTTTGGCAGTATTGCGATTAAACCATCTCATGTAAATGCAATATTTAGATCAAACTGATGCGATTTAAGCTCATAATCGTAGTAACCATATTCGCATTAAACTATGTGGCGTACACCGTTTTTAATCGCAATAAACAGTCATGGAAACACCTTAGGCCTTTCCACACTAATACTTTTTTGTTTGAAAACGCATCTTTTTCTCTCCGTTTTGGCCTTCCGTCCACAATGAGACGGCGTTTTTATTAATGAAAGCGAAGCTTTTTGAAAACGCTCTCCAAAGTGGATACATTTTAAACTGCCGTTTTCGCGTTGTAGTGTGGACTGTGAAACCGGAGGTACTTGAAAATGATGTTTAGTCATGTGATGCATATTGTACCAATAGATATTCAGGTTTACACCGGTATTGTGCCTGTTATGTGCTATTCACTTTCACACAGTTGCTAAAATATGTTACTTTGCACACTCTTCATATCACAGTCCTGCAAAGTTGACACAAAATGTACTCTCATTTGTCTCATTTGCCAAACTCGCATGAGAGCAGTTGCGTTTTAGACCAAACAGATGGTAACCATCAGTGAATGGTGAGATATTTAGCTAAATAAAATGATCCTGCCAGAAGAATTGCGCGATAACTTTATTATTCATTTTTCCTTCTGTATGATCTCAGTGAGCTTTTGTGAGGGTTTACGCATGCGCAGTAAGGGTGAATTCCCGACGTTTCAGTGTGGATAAGAAACTTTTGGAAAATGCCTGAAAACGATAGTCATGAACGAAGAGCGTTTTTAAATGAAAGAGAGCTTGTGTAAGACTGGGCAAGGTTTAGCTCTCCTCTGGCCATGGACTTAAGACCAGTGTGGAATCTTCTCACTCAATTTACCACTCGCTGCTGCTTCTCATTGCTTTTAGAGGAAAACTGCCCATAACTGCTGGTCTAGGATCAGTTTTCATCGTAATAGTAGAATATTGGCGAAACAGATTTGGGGTTAAGCGTCAAAGGTTTCTATTTACAACGTGTTTCGCAGCGTTGAGCAATGTTGCCAATCACAAACATATCAGATGATTTCTTGAACACAATTAGACGTGTTTCAATTAGAATCCACTCAAAGTTCTGCACGCTCGCAAATCCTCATTATAAGTTAACTTATAACAAACAAAGTGTAGAAATGATGTCCTCTAAATAAGAGATTGATTGTGCTTCAGTCAGCTTCATTGATTATAACGGAACTTTGTGAGATCGCGATAAATTGAGGTGACAGCTTTTTTTGGTGATTATAAAGGGAGCGCTCTCTGTGCACTTTCTAGGCTTATAATCCATTCAAAATTGAAATACAACCTTTTTTTTTGCTGCGTTGAGGCAATGGTTATTTTTTAGGTGTGTAACGATACCCTCATGTCACGATTCAGTACATATCACGATACTAAACTCACAATTCATTTTATTTATTTATTTTGGGCGAACTATGCACAATACATTTTGCTACTATCCACGATACATATTGCATTTTTGCATTGCAATATATTGTGACACGATACATTGTTACACCCCTATTATTTATTATTCGAATTGGCTGCCATGCTAAATCACGAACGTAGCTGCTTTAATAACAAATAATTTATCGGGAGCGTTCATGCTGGGATTGTATAGGTTGTTGCTAGATGACAGTAACTTGAAACCATTTCCTGACATACAATTTAAAATGTGTTTTTAAGGAGGAAGCGCATCTAACCTGGAGTTGGTTTACCCTTTGCCTATGCAAACAAGGTGTCGCACATGTGCAGAGACTAGCGCATGCATAGATTCACACACACAAACACATTCCCATATTTCTTATGTCTGTTTGGCTCCTTCTGAGGTTAATACATTAGTCCAGCTGTTTTGCAGTCTTTGTAAAGGTTATCCATATGCAATATTGTATTAAATTGTATTATGTAAACCGGGATGTTGAGAATGTAGGTTGGCCACAGAGTTTCATGTCTGCGTCAGTTGACAGGGTAAGTGCGGCTGTTGTTGAGGAGAGGAAACTGTGGCTAGGGCAGAAAGAGGAAGTTAACTGTCATTTTTTTGACGTTAGTCACTTAATTCTTGTCAGGATGAGAAAAAAATCTGTCAATTGTGCTGTTAATGTCTTTGATTTTGCACCGGGAATGTACAGGTCAATACATTTTGCAGATGCGTTGTGAATTGATTTGTTTAGACTTTTACATTTTTATACAGTATGTCTGCCGCCATGTGACCAACTTTTGCTGAATCAGTTTCCTTTAGAAGTCACATAGATGTTCTTACCAAATCTACTGTAGCAATGTGTGTATATGCATGCTCCCCGCCACCGCACCTCCCAACTCAGTTCATTTTAACAGGAAATATACTATACAACAGGGTTCAAAAACTTCAATAGTCAATAATTGTATCCCTTAAAACAGGGGTGTCAAACTCAGTTCCTGGAGGGCCACTGTCCTGCAGAGTTTAGCTCCAACCAGCTCCAAAAACACTTGCCTGGAAGTTTCTAGTAATCCTGAAGACCTTGATTAGCTGGATCAGGTGTGTTTAATTAGGGTTGAAGCTAAACTCTGCAGGGTGGTGGCCCTCCAGGAACTGAGTTTGACACCCCTGCCTTAAAACCATTTTTAAAAAAGTATTCATGCCTTAAAATAGCTGCAAATGTAACGCCTGTTTCACACATACGTGTTGCGGTATTTTCAACATTTTTATTATCAGCGTCTTTTATAAAATAATATAACAAAGTTTCAGCATTGCGATTCTTTTTGTACCAGTTGTTGTAGGTCTACACACTTTCACAGACGTATTCACGTTTAAACTCAATACACTTCAAAAAATGTATTATTTAATGCATTACTTCTAGTTCTATATAGATTTATATATTAAGTTGCTCAAGCAAGTGGCAAAGCGGTTAAACATGTAGGCCTAATTATGTTAACATCGCAAGCATTTTAAATTAAAACATACAACTGACAAAAACAGCTCTCTCATACCTTTTCTTTTGCATTTAAATCTTTTTTTACAAGAAATATCGTGGGTCACAAAGAACTTGTTTTTCCACCTCCACGAAGAGACGAGTACATCCATTATGTCGCGTTGTTGAGGTATTGTGTAGTTTTTCTTGCTTAAATTACCCCGGGCTTAAAGTTAAAGGTGTGGTTGATTATGATTTCACTTTTTTAACTTTAAGTAGTGTGTAATCTTGCTTTTTGAGCTCAAAGTTCAAAGACAAGAGAGATATTTTCTTTGATAGAAATTGCTTTTTAAGGACTAACAAACGGTTGGTAGGAACTACACGGCATTCCTCCCAGGTTAGTGACATCATGAACCCTAAAATTTACATAAACCCCTCTCCCGGGAACGCGATTTATAGATTATCATGAAATGCTAATCAATGACTAGAAGATAACTACACAAAAGCTACATAAATTCATCAACTAACCATTCAGAAATGTTGTCTACATGTTGTCACTTCTTCTTGAGTCTCTCCATCTTTGTCTGACTCCGGTTTGAACATAAAAGGCTAAAAGTTTTTGACATTTTCAGTGCATGTCTGTGTGAGGTAAAAAGACACAAGCTGTTGAAGTTCCGCTCCCTGTGCTGGGAGCAGCAGCTCATTTGCATTTAAAGGGACAGACACAAACAGTGCATTTTTGCTCACCCTCGAAAAGTGACAATTTTAACATGCTATATAAAAATATCCGTGGGGTGTTTTGAGCTGAAACTTCACATACACACTCTGGGGACATCAGAGACTTATTTTACATCTTGTGAAAAAGGTATTATACCACCCCTTTTAAAAGAAAATGACTGTGAAAAATAGTTTTTGGGAGGAGTAAAATTTACATATGTGGTTTCAACAACCAGATGCATTTACACTTGTCCAGTTTCGTCTGGAATGCGGAGACGACCTCCTGAAGTGGTTTAAGCAATCGGATTCAAATCCATCTCGAATGCATTTCGGAGGGCATTTACTCCTGGTCTTTTCACGATCGGATAGCTATCCGATCACAGAAAACGCATGAAGTGGCCAGGTGTAAACAGACCCTTAGAGGGCAGGATGGCCGATATAAAGCGATATATAATATGAATAATTTATATTTATTTTAACTAATATTTAATAAGTTAGAAATAAATATGAAATATATTTAATAAATAAATCTTTAAAATAAACATGCTTTAGATGGCAATTGATTCTGCAATCGTATTACAGTATTTTTCACAAATAAAGTAATTGTTTTAAAATATATGAATAATAAAAAGGAAGTAAGCACGGTAACAGGGCACTCAGTAATATGGTACGTTTGTGCACACTGGTAATCATATTTTTTTCAAATAAAAACAAGGTAACACTAATTTTACAGAGCACACAGTGAAAATGGCATGAATATGACATAGTGGAGAACTGGATATAGCACAGCACATTTTGACGGTAAATGAGAGTATTATAGGATATTGTTTGCTTGTTACTAATAATATAAAAGCAAATGCTTTTTCTTTTTTTTTCACATACCGTTTACTTTCTTTAACAGTTCAATCTAATAATAACATATTAAATATAACTGTTAAACAGAGACCGTAAAGATTAAACTAATGAAGACGGATAATGTGCGCGCAGTGTGTCAGGCGCATTCTCACGCATTTTCAGCGCCACCCGTCAAAATAAAAGTCTCGCTTCTATCACATCGGCCAATCAGAAAAACGTATGGGCCGATGCCGATATATTTTAAAAATACAGAATATCGGCCGTGGTGATATATCGGTCGACCACTAATTTTATGTATCGCTCTCTACAACGTCGGACACATAACGGTAATTAATATGATTGACCTTTTGCTTGACTTTATCAAACAGCTTAATAATGTGTTGCTAATGTTACACAAACCATGTTCCCATTTCTTATCTCAGAATCAGACATCAGAATCAGTATCCTTCTAAAAATCAGATGAAGTAATAGCACTTCTTTAGAATAATGTTTTCTTGCAGAAAGTTGTGGAAGAAACTTGAGGTGTTACACAATCGCTCTTAACTTCCTGACAGTTACTGATTTGATCTTGAGTGTGTGCAATGCCAGGGAAACATGCCATTTCCTTCTGTTCTCACAACAAAAACGTCTTGTATCTAAATAACATAACTAAAAATGCTCAGAAAGGTAGATTTTCACATCTTATTTTGAAAATGTAAATGTTGCATGGCTGTGCAAAAGTGTGTGACGATTCAAGGATGTTGTGTGTGATTTATAGCAAGGCTGGCTGAATTTGATCATTATTATTATTTAGTATATTCTGACTGATACCTATAAGCTAATGAAGTTATGGTCAATATCATTTAAATGGCTAATATCTGTACTATTTTTTCAATCAATTGTTTTAAATGCTACAATTTAGGCATGAGGCATCATAGCATTATAATGAAAGTATGAAAAATGCAAAGCAGTATTATTATTAAACAGTTTTACTAGTGTTATAATTAAAATGATTACTGTTTTTAAAGATTAAAGGAATAGCCTAGTTCACTTAAAAATTCACTTTTCCATCAACTGTTTGGTTACTGACATTCTTCAAAATATATTCTTTTGTGTTCAGCATAAGAAAGAAATTCATACAGGTTTGACAACTTTAGGGTGGGGAAATGATGATTTTTCATTTTTAAGTGAACTATTCCTTTAAGTAAATGTTAGATGACATCAAAGGCATGCACAATTGAATATCCAATGCTGACCAATACCGATAAATAAATAAAAATCTGATAAAGGCCTATTGCCAATTATGATACTTGTATATCATGCTTACCTTGTTTCCATTTGACATGCTATATGATACGTGTTTTGATTTATTTTATTTTTTTGCCATGATTTCTGGTTGCTATAGGTGGTTTCCAAAAGTCCAGGTCAAAAGAGTTCAGTATTCTGGCCCCTATGTATGGCTCAGTTTTCTGATCCAATGGAAATGAAGGGCATAATATCATGATATGAAAAAATATACAGTATAAGCACATTTCTTCTCAACAAGCTATAATTCGAGTTATATATCATTCATGTTTGTAGCACAAACAGTGTGGGATGAGTTACGTGTTGAATTTACTACTTAGGGTTAAGAGTTTGTTCACATCCTAAGCCTGTGTATAAGCAAAGCTGCAGTAAACAGTGCTGTTACTGTACAGTAGACTTACACAGACACATAATTGAGGAGTGGGGTTTGGGGAGGGGGTGGATGGATTAAAAGTACCTATTAGTTTAAATCCAATCATATAATTTCCTCTGAGTTGGAGCCTAATTTATCCTAATGTCACCAGATTCTGCAAATGAGATGTGGTTTAGATGGGAATCATCTGTGAGCCGCCCAGAAGTCTACTCTGGGAAAACATTGAAGAAAAGCTTTCTCTGTTTCCCATTAGCCTGTTATATTAGCATGGTACCTGCCATAACCAGAGTTCTTTGGTGAAACACAGTCCCATGAATATTAATCAACTTGAGTTGGGCAGGAAGTGAAACACTTGGTGTGTGTGTGTGTGTGTGTGTGTGTGTGTGTGTGTGTGTGTGTGTGTGTGTGTGTGTACTGTGCCCATCGTGCATCTCATGCCTGTGTCTTTCTCACTTACTTCCTGTTTCCTTTGTTATAATTACTGTCTCAAACCATTCCCCGAAACAGCTTCAGGTTTCTTTAGTTGGCTAATGGAGTTCTAATCTGATCTAAAAACCTTATTATTATTTTTACTATGACCACTGCCATTACACTTTTGTGAATAATCCCATGTTCTTTCATGTCTCAACTTTGGTGCCTTTTAAGTGTAAAGAGAATCATGCTGGCTTCGCCTTAGGTGTCTGAAGAAGGAACTTGAGTGCAAAACCACAAACGAAGGACCAAACAATATAAACATTGAAACGAATGGTTAAAAAAGACATAAAAGACAGCTTTGGGCATCTCTGATTATTTTCAACCTTCCATGCCTGGGGTGTTCCCATCCCATTTAATGTGCTCCATTCAATAATACCTCTCTTCATCATTTTACATTGTAAACACGTCATGTCTTGCCACATTGCTTCTAGGGAGGCTTAAGATCAGTGCTTTCGATTTTTCTCCACTTTGTCAGCAGTATTATATCAAAATGTTCCTTACGGACAAGTCTGTCCCTAAATAATGAAGCTTTCTCTTACAGGTTTTATGTTTGATAGTGTGCCTCACAGTGAATTGTGCAAGAGAACATTATGCACATTTCATAAGTGTCATAAAACATCCTAATAAACAAAATACCATGAGTTACTTTTATTAGCATGAAGAACCAGTCATTAAGAAATCAGAATTTCGGCCATTTGCTTTCTTCAGTTTTTTAAAGAAGAAAAATAAAAGGTTGTGTTAGTAATCTTTCATCAAAATATTAAGAGCTTGCGCTGACTCTGAAATGACTATTTTTTTCAGGATGATGTCACATTCTAGGCCAAAATAATAGGTGTTGAAAACTGTTAACAAATGGCCAGATGGCAACTTCACTATTCTTTTAGACTACTAGTATAAAAGGGATGTTAACCTTTAGAAGGACCTTTTTTTAAACCTTATTAAATGCATGTCATCTTTTATGTCAAATTTATACATGTTATCTATTCGGCCAATTAGAAACAACACACCAGGGCTGCTATGAATTAAATTAAATCATCATCTTTATTAAGTTATCATTATTGACTAAATCCATTTTTGCACTGAAGTGACATTTAAATGTATTGATTGTCACAGACTGTTTAATTTAGCTCAGAGGTGGCATAATGCACTTACCCTGTAATGACAATTGCATAAATAATACAATGAGATTTGGTTTAAAAATAAAATTCTGTATATTGAAATACCAAATGATTTTTAAGTGGCACCAATTCCCTGTATTAATGAGTGAGTCATTGAATCATTCATTCAAAAGATTTGTTCAAAACGGCTAATTTATTCTGAAATGAACCAAGTGACTGTCTTTACAAATGGGTAATTGAATCATTCTCTCAAATGTGTGTTTAATGCTGCTGACATATAATTTAAAAACGTATTATCTTTTCAAATCTTCTATTGTGTGTCATATATATATTGAGTTGGCTCATGCTTTTTATTTTTCGCACTTCAGAAATGTGAAGTAATTTCTGGTAAGGGAGCATAGTGAGCATTGATTCTCCCTGTTTTTTGTGGTGCATTGTGGGATTTTTCTGCGATCAAATGTTACAGAGCACTGAAAGGATTTTGCGATTGAGACAGCCCTTAAAATGACCGACTCTCTGATCAGTGCCCTGACTACTGAAGTAGGGAGCTGATTGAGATGGCTAAGTTAGAAGGCTGTTTGTCTAAAGGTATGCTATGCTAACAGGCTAATCGGTTAACTGTGAACGAAGTCCTTTTAAGATAAGTCAATTCACTCGGCGGCCATCTTTGAAACGCCTCTCGGGCATGCAAGTGCAGCGCCTATCTTTTTGAATGGGGAAACATCAAATTCTCCAAAACTGTAAACCAAACTCACGATTAAATTTCATATTTGAAATCGCCAATGAAATCAGACAACAACGGTCTCATAATTTAATTATAATTTTGTTTCTAAACACTCGAATCATGACAAAACGAAAAATTTCAGGCTGGATCAAGCTAATGCGCAGTGTAAGCGCACATATGCACTTTAATCCGTATGACTTTACCAATCAGCGATTGGCTCTTATTTAGAAGGTGGGACTTAGTCCGCCATATTGAGCGTTGCACTTTTCCCCATTCAAAACAATAGGAGTGACGCCTTGTGATATTCTATAGTCTTTGCCGTAAACTAAGTGGCCTAATCAGCTAATGGTTAGCAGGCTAGGTATAGAAGTATGCTAATCTAGCAGGCTAATCTGTTAGTGTTATGCTACTGATACTATTAGTGTAGCTTACTGATATAATAAACCATAGATCTGCGAATGTTTAAACTAATAATTTAAGCTTCCGTTATTTGGTATAATGTGACCACTTAAAAGACATTTATTGTCATATTTACATTTTCAAATGCTCTTGATCTTCATTTTTCATATGACTCAATTCCTGGGATGAAATTTTCTTCCTCTCCACAATCATCTGCAAACTGGTAATCAGGTCTGGCTCCATTCAACGCTCATTTTCATGATCCATTCCTCCAAGGATTAAAAACAAGCACTTTCTGTTTGTTTGTTTCACATGGAAATATATCATTATGGAAGTAAAATGGGTTGACTATAATTGTTGGATACTTCTGAAATGTTTTAAATGGCAATCACGACAAGATATAAACACGGATAAATAATGCAGGACCATTTTTCACATCTTTACGCAAGACAATGTTTTCCAAGCTTGTTCAGTCTTGTCTAATTGTTGTGTTTTGAATTCATTGGTATTCTCCTGAAAAAGGTCATTCGGGAAAGCCTTGGGAATTTTTCGCCCTGTTGTGTGACATCACCTTATGGAATTGAGAAAACATGTCTTCATTGACTTTTGTCAAAGGTCATGTTTGAATTGTTTGTATGAGAATGTGTCTATTTTATTGCCATTGATTCATAAGCTTAGAAATGTCTACATGGCACTTCAGGCCAGACAACAGCAGATGTTCAGCCGTTTTTCTCCGTTTTAAAGCACAGCCGCTTGGCCTGGCACCTCAGGAAGCTCTCAGCTTCCGTGTTTAAAATGCAAGGAACCAAAAAACAACCTCCACAGCAAATTACAACATGCCCAGTAGCACATTATAATCCACTCGATTACAATTTTAGATTCGATTTTTGACAAAAACTAACCAACCCAACATATGTTTTTATATTGTATTATATATTTTTATATTGTTATAATTTGACGTTTAATCTCCAAATTAATGCAGAAACAACATAAAGAATACAGTAGCCTATATTTTAAATATTTGTTTAATGGATTCTTTTTGTGAAAGAAGGCCAGTATCACTGATACCAATACTGCTACTAATGTCCCTATGGAAAATATTTATTTCTCAATTTTAGCCATTAATTATAGCCATTCAGCATTACAGTATAATTGAATGCTGTCAATTTCACTTTTAATTTAAGTGAATTTATAACAGTCTTCACACAAACCCATTATAATAAGCATCACATTTACCTGTGCCCCTCAATTTTTCAATCGTCCCATTCAGGCCGTTTCAGATTTTTACTTGCCCTGTCAAAATGCACAAAGAGTTATTGTTTTCATATTGTTTTTGACCCGTGTAACCTTGTAAACAGTGCTTTAAGATGTTCAGGTAGGTCTAACAGGTAGGAAATAGCCTATACAGACATTGAATAAAGTTATCAAACACTTCACAGTCTTCACTGCATAAATTATAAATGAAATATAGATTAATCATTATTAATGCTACAAAAGTTATTCGGTCAAGAGCATTGAGTGATTTTCTCTTTTTGTTTTGTACTTTGACTATTCTTAATGACAGACATCAGCGGGTTTTATAGGCTGCTGTCACTTTAAGACCTGCCGCACGTGACGCGGATGTGACACGCGTCCCATTTTCTCTTTACGTTCATTTAAGACTTCATTTAACTAATTTAAAGACTGTGCTTGCTAATTTTGTGTGTTTTTGTCCGTGCAAGCACTGACTGAAGCGGGTTTCTATGCACCCGAGTGTGTGTGTCACAGTACTGCACTGCGTTCTCTTTTGTGTCTTATCGTGCTTGAATGGTGTAAAAGCATTTGCATGAATAAGAGTGTGATCATAATGCGTAACGCTAGCCAAAGGATGACTGGGGGGAAAAAATGCTCCTTTAATTGCGTTGAATATTTTTTTAATGCGTTAAACTAAAAAAAGTATTGCATGTTAACGTGTACATTTTGACATCACTAATACAGTATACACATGCATACATACATACATACATATTTACTCTCACTCACACACACACACACACACACACACAGTATATTGTGTATATATATCCATGGGCCCATGGTTTCCGTGTCAGGCTCCAGTGGGCTTCTGTCTATATGGCTTTTGTGAGCCACCACTGCAACCGTAAATGAGCCTTCAATTCAGGTTTATGACATTGACTATATTTCCTTGGCTGTATATTTGGCTTTATCACAGAATTGCCCCACTAACTAAACAATGACAAATGAAAGTCTAATATCAGCCAATGCTCTTGGAGATTTTAGCATGACATTGACCTTGCAATTTAAAAGTGTAATTGATGATATTGCTCCTGTGAAAGTCAGGAAGAAGAGTGGCAGACATAAAGCACCTTGGAGAAACTCAAAAGCAGTGCAAAATATGAAAAGACAATGCAGAAAAGCAGAGCGCATGTGGCAGAAGACAAAACTTGTAGTCCATTATAACATTTACAAAGACAGCATTCATGCTTTTAATATGGAACTATATGCAAAGCTAGACAGACTTTCTTCTCGAATATTATAAACAGCAACTTAAAAAACTTAAACAGCACTCTTTTTGCTACTGTAGAGAGACTGACAAACCCCCCCAAGCCAGATTCCCAATGAATTGCTCTCAGACAGCAAGTGCAGTGAGTTTGCTTCCTTCTTCTCTGAGAAAATCAATAATATCAGAGAGGTGATCAGCACATCCTTGAGTTGTGCTGAGATCAGACAGATCAGACCACAACCCGAGAAAGTAGTCACCATGTCTGATTTCGAAGAAATTGATGGCAAGTTTTTTTTTTCAGCACCTTAAAACATCAACCTGCGGCCTTGACATACTTCCCACATCTTTTTTCAAAAGTGTGTTAAACTGTTTAGAAGCAGATCTCCTAGAAGTGGCAAACTCTTCACTTTTCTCTAGGACTTTTCCAAACTCCCTGAAAACTGCAGTTGTCAAGCCTCTCCTGAAAAAGAGCAATCTGGATAAGACCATATTAAGCAACTATATAGATCATTGAAAAAGTTGTCTTCAATCAGCTGAACAAATTCTTAAGCTCGAATGGATACTTTGACAATTTTTAATCTGGTTTCTGACCGCATCACACCACAGAGACAGCGCTCATAAAGATAATAAACGATATTCGCTTAAATACTGATACAGGCGAATTATCAGTGCTGGTACTACTCGACCTCAGTGCTGCATTCGACACTGTCGATCATAACATACTTCTTGACAGGCTGGAAAACTGGGTGGGGCTTTCTGGGATAGTCCTAAAATGGTTCAGGTCATACTTAGGAGGGAGAGGTTATTATGTGAGTATAGGAGACCATAAGTCTGAGTGGACATCCATGACATGCGGAGTCCCTCAAGGCTCAATTCTTGCGCCACTCCTGTTCAACCGGTATATGCTCCCAATGAGCCAAATAATGAGAAAGAACCAAATTACTTACCACAGATGCAGACAACACACAGCTGTACTTAGCCCTATTGCCTAATGACTACAGCCTCATTGACTCCCTGTGCCAGTGCATTGATGAAGTAAACAGTTGGATGTGCCAAAACTTTCTTCAGTTAAACAAAGACAAAACCGAAGTCATTGCGTTTGGAAACAAAGATGAAGTTCTCAAGGTGAACGCATACCTTCACTCTAGGGGTCAAACTAACAACTAAAAATCAAGTCAGGAATCTCGGTGTGATTCTGTAGTCAGATCTTAGTTTCAATAGTCATGTCAAAGCAATAACTAAATCAGCATACTGTCATCTGAAAAATATTGCAAGAATTAGATGCTTTGTTTCCAGACAAGACTTAGAGAAACTTGTGCATGCTTTCATCAACAGCGGGGTGGATTATTGTAATGGACTCCTCACTGGCCTTCCCAAAAAGACCATAAGACAGTTGCAGCTCATACAGAACGCTGAACAGAACCAGAAAATATGAACACATCACACCAGTCCTCAGGTCTTTACACTGGCTCCCGGTTACATTTTAGGATTGATTTTAAGATATTATTACTGGTATATAAATCATTCAATGGCCTAGGACCTCAATACATTGCAGATATGCTCACTGAATATAAACCCAACAGATCACTCCGATCATTAGGATCACATCAGCTAGAAATACCAAGGGTTTACTCTAAGCATGGCGTGTCCGCTTTTAGCTATTATGCTGGAACCAGCTTCCAGAAGAGATCAGATGTGCTCCTACAGTAGTCACATTCAAATCCAGACTCAAAACACTTCTGTTTAGCTGTGCATTTACTGAATGAGCACTGTGCCACTGTTCGTCCGACTATTTGTACTGTATTTTATTCCATTTTTTTTATACTAAACTGTTTTAATTATTCTTATTTCTTTTGATTATTTTAATTTATTCTATGTAAAGCACTTTGAATTACCATTGTGTATGAAATATGCTATATAAATAAACTTGCCTTGCCTTTTTGAACCAGCAAACAAACTCCACCCTGAAGTCAGCATGAAATCAAATTGTTTTTATTGATTTTGACTCATGTAAACTTGTATTTTAATAAGTAAGGTTGTTATCATGTCACCATGTTACCATACCACAGCAAAAACTACTAGCCTAACATATGCAACATTTAACCAAATGTAGTTCAAGACAAGTTAAATAAAATAAGAACAAATAAACAGATTACATGCAATAGCACAAATAAGTACAATAGAACATAGATGCAAATGAAATAAACAGTGGTTAAGATTTTTTAGGTAGGTCTAACTAAGTCTAACAGTAGTATTCAAGTATGAAATACTACAGAAATTGAATTTATCAAATAAAAAATAACGCTGTATAAATGAAATAAAAAATAATCTTACAAAAGTTATTCAACTACTTTCATTTTAAAGCTACAAAAGTTGTTCAGGCATACGCAGGGAGTGCTTTTTTGTTTGACATGAAAATTAGACAGCATCATGAATATTAGTTTCTTGCTCCAAAACAGTCGTAATTTAGCCTTGCATCACAATTTTTGGTTTCAGTAACATGCAGTGACGAATTGTGTACTAATACACTAAATTGGATCAATTTCAATTCTATTTTTACTTTAAATAGAAGCTCACTGTGATTATCTCCCATCTCCTAACTCATTTGACCATTCACTAACAGGTCACTAAACCCCTCTTAGAATTAACAATGTGACAGAGCGAGACCCTGTTCCGAAGGCCAATCTCTCCATCTTTTCTGGTGACTAAGTACACTCAAAGGAAGCCTTGTGACCGTGTGAATGAAACCATGTTACTGCTCATTTAATCATTTCCATATAATGGGCATAGCGGGTCAAACCTGGTTTGTTTTTAAGGTTCTTAATAGTGTTGTATAATTGAAGTACACCCCATATAGGGGAGGAGAGGAAGATAAAAGCGGTCCCATTTCATAATCAATTATTAACAACATATAATCACTCACAGTCTACTGGCTACAACTGAGACAGTTTGAAACTCCTCACAAAAGCTTAAAGTAGTCAATCAGAAACCCACTGATGCAAACCACTGAACAAAATTGTGCACCACACATTCTACGTTTACATGCAACCAAATAGTCCGTTTGTAATCGGATGGACGACTCAGTCGGACTCAAAAGCCTTCATGTAAACGCCTTAATCGATCCAATTGAGCTCGATCTGAATGAAATTTCGGGTGTGAAGGGCTGGGTTATTCCTTTTCTGATCTATTCGATAGGACATGTAAACACTTGATCGGATTGAAAACCGAAACTGGAAAGTACTGCACATGTGCAATGACGTACGGAACGAGCTGTTGTAGTTGTTGAATGAAGTGACATGAATGACTGACGTGTCATTCTAAAATTCCCCTCAGTATTAAGATCAATATTAAGTCTTAAGAAAAGTAGCAATGTAAGAGAATATTATGTGCAAACAGCGGGGAAACTCTGTATATTCCTGCAGTGTGCGCATGTCAAAAAACTTAATTGTGATCAGAAGCTTGTGACATAAATGCGCATGTAAACACTACTTCGGATTCGGAAACAAATGTGCATGTAAACATAGCCAGTGTCTGATAAATTGTATTTTTATGACACTAAACTGTATGACGTAATCAAATACAGTGGCCCCAAAAAGGATTTGAACACTTACACCACAATTACAATGCCACAATATAACAAAATATCAAAATGCAATTATTTTAAAGAAATAGAGCTCAAATATACTTTTTAATCAGTAAATTTAGGCTTTTTAAAATATGAAGCATTAGATTCATTGTTAAAAAATGACCTCAAGACCAATTAGTTGAAAATAATTGAAGAGTAGCTCATGAAAAGTGACTTTTTGATAAAAGTTGTAGCATAATTTGTTTGCAGATGCCACTTGTTTTGATATTTTGTATCTAATGCAGTGAAATTCTGATATTTTTAAGTGTGGCTTAAGAGTCCAAATACTTTTTGGGGCCAATGTTTATAATATTTCTATTTGGATAAACATTAAAATAATAACTAACAATGATGGCCAGATGTTTAATGAACCAAAAGTATTGGTTGGGTGACTTAAAACATAACTTTATTTGAACGTGTAGTACATAACATGCTTTGACAAAAATATTAAAGTTTCATAAAATAATTAACCTTTCAGCCTCAACCTCACATAAATCATTTTTATGAAAAGGCTGTCAAAAATATAAATGATGTGCTTTTTATCTGCTCCATAAACAATTCTACATAGGCTTCCTTATTATCCCAATTTTTTGAAAGCACATTAGCTTAGTTTAAATGTACATTAAAAAATCTGATTTTCACATTGATCTGAACGGCTCTGATCTGAACAAAAACAGCAGACAGGCTGAATAAAAATGTAAATCCTCTCTCTGACAGTAGGTGGCGCTTATGGAACAGCAGAAATGTAGCTGTTTCCCCGGTAACCTTTGTAAACAAAGCTTATAAACACTAGTTAATTGGGCATTACACGGAGGGAAGATGAAAAGCAAATGCCATCCCCCTTTGAGATGCATTCATATAATTCATTCATTCATAAATTCTTGCAGATATTTTCTCCAAGCGATCTGCCTTCCGTCATGTTTTCGAATGCGTTCGAACAGCCACAAAATTAAATGTGTAAACAGGAACGTGTCTCCCTCGTCTACTTGTGATCAGAATGACCAAAACGCATCGTAATACCAGGTGTAAACAGGTCCGAAATGTCTCCTTTTGTTCCACACAAAATAATAAAGAAAGAAATGAACATATGAGTTTCCTAATGTGGGGTTTATAAATGAGAATCAACTGCATCTCCACAATGTATGGTGGTGGCCATTTCAAATTTTCAACAGTAAATCTGAAGACAAATATTTCTCTAAAGAGATCGCATCTGCTCTAATTAAAACAAGCGTGTATCAAGAGCAATAATGCTGATAGTAATCTGCACTCTGCAGTAAAGCTTGGCGCTTTGTGCCAGAAGCATTATGAAGGAGCTGTAAGCTCTCCATGTATTTATGCGGCATTGCTATCAATACCAGCCTCCTACACACTGCTTCTATGTTGCTGCTGGTCCACACACTCCCATTTTCCTCTGTGTAAATCCTGCTGTCTCTTTGCATATACCTGAGCAGCAAATGCAAATCTCAGCCACTGGCCATAGCCTTCCCACTCTATTCACTTCGATGCATTCTCTGTCTTCATAATCACACTCATTTCAACCACTGCATCGGGTGTGTGGCCAAAGACGTGGACTAGAGCAGCTGTTACAGTCGGAACCTTGTGGTTTGAAATCTGCCTCACTTTACGTTACCGTAAGGCTAAATTATAGGCATGTTAGGCTATACTTGCTTTATCTCAAATTGAAAGAGCTCTATATCAATTTGGGCAATCAATCGACCAACATTTGCCTGTTTTGAGTTTATTGGCTGGTAATTATTATTTTTTTTGGGGGGGATTTTGAGTGAATATTGTGTAATTATTTTAATTTCAGAAATTCCTTACACAGAACAAACTATATAAATTAAATTGTCTTACATTATTATCTACATTATGTTGACCATTGGCCACCCTGATCTCTAGACAGTTCTTAACTGGTGGTCCATAAAATAAATAGAAATTTTAAATGGAAACATTAAATGAAATTAAATGAAATTAACGAAAACAAAATGATTTTTTAAATAAAATGATTTTTTTATTCAAATAAAATTAATTAATTTAATTTCATAAAAATGAAATGTTACATTAAATAAAATGAAATGTTAAATATAATCAAAATTAAACAAATTTTTACAATGAATTACAATGAAAATAAAATTTTAAACTGAATTAAAATAAAAATGTTATTAAATTTTATTTACATTTTTTTTTTTATTGAATTAAAATAAAATGAAAAATAAAATAAAATTTAATTCAAATTAAATTACATTCAGGGCTCCAGACTAACTTCTGAGATTACCATAAAGGTAATTAATCATAAAATGACTATTGTTTTACATTAATAAGTGCAGTTACTAATAATATTACATGTCTATCTCTCGGAAATGCACATTTGACAGTAAAGCACTGAGCTTAAGCTGAACAATAAGCAATAACATGTAAAAAAAAAACACTAATTTTTATAGAGAACATTTTAAATAGGTTAAATTAATATTTTATCACATTAAAAACAACATTTAATGTTACATTTTGAAATAATTTCCATGTAAATACCCATGAAGCTGTGTTGACTGTTTGTTACTGTTTGTCTTTGTTCTGAAAAGTTATATAAAAATAAAGTTAAAAAAACATTTGAAGTGCTTGAATTTCACTCTAAATAGGTTGTACGGACCCTGAAATGACTATTTCTGCCACAATACCATGGTTACAATTAGCGTTACTAGTACTACATTAAATCCATGGTGAATGTTGGTGAGTTGTGGACTGAAAGGCCTTTCATAACTCAAACGTTTATGGTACAATGTTTCTCCTGGTTTCCAGGTCAGCACTATTTGACCTGATATGGTTAATAACAGAGAATTCTGAACTGAATTTGAATGTTTCTCATTAGATCTTGCAGTAATGTTATTAATACTGCTGTGAATCCAAACACTTTCTCACTGGATCACCCAGCGCTGTGTAGTAACGGTGTCACATGATCGAGATCGGTCCACGAGTAAAACTGTTGTGAGCTCGCGATGCGCTGTCTAGTATAAACTACGAAAAGCTGATAAACTGTCCGCGCTGCGCAGCTCGAACAAGAAGCACGGTTTCTTTATGCTTTGCTTTCGTTTGCCGTTTGATGTTCCTCATATGCAACAGAAATGGCAGCTGTTATCAGTTGGGCATCGTGGTGGTCGCACCAGTGCAAACTCTAACAAAAATTTTGTCACACAGCAAGAAAAAAGTCGAAATCGCAGATCGCAGTCTGGACATTTTCAATTCAATTAAAATTAAATAATAAACAAGTATGCAAATAATAAAACTGGTACAGGCACTTTGAGTCTCAATGCTCAATGATTTCTCAAATCCCAATCATTTTTGTACACTGTTGGGTTTATACAGTTCATGAAAATATTAAAACATTTCAATTTTTGATTTTTATCTTTTGTTTACGCTAAACATTGGTACTGTGTCGGGTCAGCACTTGATTTTCAGAGTAAAACCTGTGTGTCAAGCAAAACATGCTGTTCTAGATATCCGTATCGGCCATTGCAAAACCCGGTCGACCACTACTCTGGATGCAAGTACTGTGCATTTTCTCTGAATATGGCTTTAACGCAACAGCTTTACCAATCCTGGGGTGTGCCTTTGATATTTTGAAGATGTTGTCGATGTTATTATCCGTTTTGTTGTGGTCAACTAATGGTTTCGTCTCTTCAGTTTCCTTTCCAAAGCGAAAAGAAGAGAGGAAAGTGCTATTGATTTTTATTGTATTCATTGATTGTCCCAAATGATATTTACTCATATTTTCTCTCTCTCTCTCTCTCTCTCTCTCTCTCTCTCTCTCTCTCTCTCTCTCTCTCTCTCTCTCTCTCTCTCTCTCTCTCTCTCTCTCTCTCTGTGAGTGTTTGTGCTTAACCCCACCTTTTCAAAGCCCTTAGTCACTGTGTTTCGTGTTGGTCTCTTTTCACAGAGAAAGACTACAACAGCCTTTGTGAGAGGCAACCAATCGGCTGCTTTCTATTCCGTCAGTTCTGTGATACCAGGCCGGAGTTGAGGCGCTGTGTCAAATTCTTGGATGCTGTGGTGAGAAGCAGACCGCTAATTATTCTTCACTTCAAAGACAAAACCGTTTCTTCCCCTTTCATCTGCAAACCAAACTGACTTACGTACAGTGAAATGTACAGTTCTGGAGCAACTACAGGAATAACTTTTGTCCCTATCCTTCCCTTACCCTGACCTATTATATACTGTGAGGTCAGTGTGGTGTTCTCTATGTAGGATTTTAAGTCTTGCTATGATTGCCCTTGCTAAAAGCTACACACCACAGCAATACAATAACGACACAGAGGAACAATACCATTGGAATCACTTTCAGAACTATGTTTTTCCAGATAATCGAAGATAAAAACATTCATAAATATATGAGTAATTTGCACTAAAAATAGACCTTCCCGAAAATTCACAACATCTTTGTAAACTTCAGATTGGATAGTTAGAATTTTGTATATTAATGAATTCCAATAATTTGTGAATTTGGCGCACGCTTGTTTACAATTAGCATAATTTCTGGCCATTAATTACAACTACATAATGTTTTTTGTACAGTAATGTTGTGGGATATTTGGACTCCCTTCCCAGGTTTGGCTCCAGTATATTGCAACAAAATTCAATAGAGACTAACTGGCCATATGCATAAAAAAAATTATTCAATTAAAATGCAAGTTTGCTGACAAATACTGTTTGTGCTAGAATAATAAAAAGGAAAAAAAGACTATCCAGCTTTTTTCAGTCTTTTTTTTATATAATGAAATGTATTGTCACTATTAGTTAACTAATACATTTTCTTATTATATGAAATTATTAGCTAAAAGATTACAAACTAATGCTAACACACGAGACTTTATTGTAAAGTGTTATCGAAATTAATGAGAGACCAAAGAAGTATTAATACCTGATTAAGTTTTAGTTGGTGTATGCTTTTCCCTGTGAGCATTTTGTTTTTGCATAGTAAAATAAAAACTGTAGCTGTATTTTGCCTGTATCTTGCCATTAATTATAGGCTAGTCATTCAACATTACAATATAATTGACAGCTATCAATTTCAACATTTATTAGTCTTTAAATTGAACAACTTTTAAATTAAGTGAACTTAAATCAATCTTCACATAAACCTATTATAATAAATATCAATCGTGTACATTGAGTGCTTTTCTCTTTTTCTTTTGTTCTTTGATTAGCATTAATGACAGACATCAGCAGGTTTTTTAGGCTGCTGTCACTTTAAGACCCGACGCACGTGACGCGGATCCCATTTTCTCACAAATCTTTACGTTAATTTAAAACTTCATATAACTCGTTTAATACCGTGCTTGCGAGGATACTCAACAAAATGGGCATTATGGTATAATTTTGTGGGGGGGTTTTCATGCAAGTGCTGTCTGAAGCGGGGTTTTCTGTGTGCACTAGTCGTGTGTGTCGTTGTGATTGAATGGTGTAAAGGCATTTGCATGAATAAGACCGTGGTCATATAACGTTACGCTTGCCAAAGGATGACGGAAATAAAATAGATGCTGCGTTAATTTCGTTAAAAAAAAGTTACGCGTTAAACTGAAAAAAAGAATCGCATGCGTTACCGTTCATTTTGACAGCCCTACCGAACTTTTAATATAATTACAGCATGTGCATACAATAAACATACCGTTATCGACCATTGGTGTGAACGCCAATATAATATTGCTATAGTTCTCGTTATGGGTGTGAATGAGGCTGATGTTAGAGTGGTTAGTTTAGCACCCTGCTAACTCCAGACTTTTGCTTTGTCTGGACAGTAGTTTACTTGTCCTGCCAACATGTTCAACTGGCCCAAACACAAACTAATTATAACCTCTACAATTTTTTATGTTACAATTGTATATTTATATTTATGATTAAAAATACCTTTTAAATATGTATTTAAATTAAATGTAATTTAAATATAATTTATTATACATTTTTCACACCTTTTTCACCAAATATTTAGTTTTCTATAACAAGAATTGTTTTTGTAATATCTGTAAATTTTTATTATTATAATATAACAAATGCATAAAAACTTTTAAGAAATAATGTCATACATGGCAAAACTGATTGTGATTTTCAAAACATTGTAATTGTATTATTTATTATTAATAACTATTATTGCAATTTTGACAAAACTATGTTAGACAATTGCAGTTAATAAATTTACCAAGCTGTCAAAATTAAAAAGTTGACAAGAATTTACAACCAAATTTCACAGAAAACCAAATGTTAAAGTTTGCATAGCATTAAAAGCATTTACATAGTCAACAAATGTACCGTATAGTGCTGGCCCAATAAAGAAAGTTGACATTTCTTTCAAGCGTACTCTTACACTGACCGTCGTCTTTGTTGAGTTACTGCTTATGTGTAGCTTTTCAGTTCCATCAATTATGAGCTTCCTTTTCTGTTAGCATGCAGTGTTTTAAGGCAGCTACCTGTAGACAGTAAATAGCATGGTAGCACATAAGAATTTGAAACAGAGCCCATGTCTTTTGAATCAAAGTGATTGTAGATTAATTCCACTACTAATACAGTTCATAAAAACATCTTCATGGCCTGCCTCTTTATCTCCACCCCTCTCCTGAACAGGAATGCAGGGGTCACATTTGCGCCACTGCCTCTAACCCGAGTGAATGCCCACCAGCAAGTTTAGCCTGAATTTCTTTTCCACGCCCCTAACTTAGATGTTATAGTAGGAGCAAGCAGACTTGCGACTTAAGATTTAAGATCCGTTATAGATATGAGATAAAATTACATTGAAACAGAGAGTACCAGACCTTCCACTGAGCATTTAAAACTACTGATTTGAGATCAGTTCTGTCCTCCAAAATCCTGAGTTATAGGGCAGATCTTCTCTTCGTAAATATTTTGCCGTGACAGGCTGTTTCAGATATGGAATGCAGACTATTACTAAGCTTCAACATAAACATCAGAACATGCATTTGGTCTTGGGTGTACATGCGCACGCCCACATGAAGAACTTGCTAGTGTTTGCTCCACTTTTAAAGACCTTGATACTGCATGTTCAGTAGAGAAACTGTTATTTTGTAAATAAACATGAATCTAAAACCAGATTGTACACATTTTCTGAAGCAAATCTGAGTGTTGCATGTTCGTGCAAAACTCGCTGCTAGGGTGTTGTGGGTGTTTGACAGCGCATTGGTATGGTTGCTACAGTGGTTGCTTGCTGGTCCCAAAAAAAAAAAAATGGTCCGCTTCTTCAATATTTGCATGTTTCTCAGAGACTGACGCCTCAGTAAGTTGCATATAGGAAATTATCAAGACAAGTAAATGATTGGGATGCTTTTTAGTAAAGTGGTAAGGCCTTCAGTGTTTAAGATCAGAAAGTAAGGCACAGAAGATTATGCTGCAATGTAATCTTTGTGATATAGTATTTGTCTTGATGATTTTGGATAAAACCCTCAGAAATAACTGTATTTTACAGCTTTTCTTAGGTTTACAAATTTAAAATGTACAATATTGGCTCTTGTATATTGTTATATAAATATTGTTTTTTTGGGGGGTGGGGGGGGGGTTGTTTTGTGTTGTGTTTTGTCTTTGGTTTTATTGTTTTTTGTTTTGTTTGGGGTTTTTGTTTTGTGTTGTGTTTTGTCTTGGGTTTTATTGTGTTTTTTGTTTTGTTTGGGGGTTTTGTTTTGTGTTGTGTTTTGTCTTTGGTTTTATTGTGTTTTTTGTTTTGTTTGGGGTTTTTGTTTTGTGTTGTGTTTTGTCTTGGGTTTTATTTTGTTTTGTATGGGTTTTTTGTTTTGTGTTGTGTTTTGTCTTTGGTTTTATTGTTTTTTGTTTTGTTTGGGGTTTTTGTTTTGTTGTTTTGTCTTGGGTTTTATTGTGTTTTTTGTTTTGTTTGGGTTTTTTGTTTTGTGTTGTTTTGTCTTTGATTTTATTGTGTTTTTTGTTTTGTTTGGGGTTTTTGTTTTGTGTTGTGTTTCGTCTTGGGTTTTGTTTTGTTTGGGTTTTTTGTTTTGTCTTGGGTTTTATTTAGTTTGTTGCTTTGTTTGTTTTGTTTTGTTTTGTTTTGTTGTTTTTTGTTGAGTTTTGTCTTGGGTTTTGTTTTATGCTTTGTTTTGTTTTCAGATCCATGCCTCTGTAAATTCAAAAGTGAAACGGAACTGAAATTGAACCTGTATTGAGTGATGATAATGCAAAATCATAAGTGTATAAATAATGAAGAATGTAGATATCAAAAAATATTACATGTTATATGCTAGTTACTTGTTATGTTGTATGCTAATGTTTCTCCATAATTTCAGGTGGAGTATGAAGTAACGCCAGATGAGAAGAGGAAGGAATGTGGACAGGAACTCCTAGACACGTACCTCAACCCAAAGGTATCAAGAAGAGTAGCACAGGGAACACCTAAATCAGTCTCTTATATTAGTGTGTGCTCCAAATATATTCATTTAATGTATGGTGTTTATCATGATTTTAATGTGTGTTTTTTTTCAGTTGATTTTATTGACAAGTTTTGCAGTGAATTTTCCCTTTGTTTATTGTATAATTCATGAGCATGTATGCGTTTATTAGTGCTAAAGGATAGTTTCTCGCACTGATTGTTCCATTTGCAGTCAGAGGACTACATCCCTGAGGTAACAGAGGAGATGGTGACTAAGTGTGCAGAACGCTTGCAACAGGAGGCATGTAAAGAGCTCTTCATGGAGTGTACCAAGTGAGTCTTTTAGACAGGAAACACTTATTATCCCATTAGATAGCACTGGTAGATGCAACTACTCTGACACTTTCTGAGCAACACATTTCTGAGTGAAATGAAATTCTGTGCATTTTCATGCAAATTAATTCAAGTGGATCTTGGCCGATTTTCAACCCGTTTTGTATTGTTACAATGTCGGAAGTATATGTAAATGAACAATGTTTACTCGTTCTCTGTTTCCTGGACCTGGAAATTCATGTTTATTTGTCATCAAAAGTCCACCGGATTACGTGCTTCGCTTTATCCGGCAGACTTTTGAAAGCTCCAGGACTTTTACGAAAACTAAAGATGACTTTACCAAAGATTTACTTTAGATGCTTCCGCATTTCTGTATCCCTGCCCACAGACAGCTGTATCGACAGAGGGTTATTAACAGAACAGCTATTTTAAGAAAATTGTTTTGTACTATGTCTACTCTTTAAACAGCATTATGGGAAAAAATTACTCGCGAGAGCACAAGTTGAATTTGCTCAGCGAGTTACTCTGGCGTCGAGTAATGATGCTCATTAAATATGCCCTTGTATCCGAGCTGCACCAATCACATCGGGTTATCTTATATAGGCGGGCCAGAGGCGAGCTAAACAGATGACGACAGCGCTGTGACGTCGAAGTCATTAGTAAACATTGCAAGATGTTTGAAACGGCTTTGGCCGCTACAATGAACGAGTTAGACTTGGCTTTTTATCTAAAAGAGGAACAGAAGATGGCGCTCGAATCGTTCCTTTGCAAGAGGGGCGTTTTTTCTGTTTTGCCGACCGGATACGGCAAGAGTCTAATCTACCAGTTAGCTCCGCTGGTAGCTAAGCGTATGGGGCTTGTTGTGATTGGTCGTAGTGTTATCCAATTGCGTGCAGTGAGATTTTCAAATGCATGCTTGGTGCCGCCCCTCGAGCTGGCCGATTTTCATTAGTCGATGCCAGACCATTAATCTTTCAGATTTAGGTCTGGATTTCCAGGCTAGTAAAAAATGGCAACATCTTTCTTACCTGTACGCAACAGCGTTTTGCTTCAGGGTTTTGGCCGGAACTGACAGAACAGCTGTTTATTTTAGTTTTTCCCCACTGTGTCCGTGGTCATCCATTTTGAAATGTTGACTACAAACACTGAGGTTTTTCCGATTTTCCACCACGGCATTCTCTCCGCATTTACGATTCTTTGCAGCCTTCGTCCACTTCCGACAACTCGCTGGATCCTTCACTGGAAATCTAAAATAACCCTCTCCTGCTAAATGTTTACTCTTTGAATTCGTGCACGCTGGAACAATACAAGTTGACAGTATTATGCTTAAAAGTTTGCTAAGAAGTATTTCCTACTAAAGCAGAGTATTTGACTCTGGCGTATCCATAGCACGCCCAGTGCATTATGGGTGTTGAAGTTTTCCTACCTATTTGGTAAAAGTGAAGACAAGCCTTTTTTCTCTGTGTTCTCTAGTCAGATAGCACTGATAAAAAAAAATAAAAAAACACCTTTCTGCTGCATAGGCAGCCAAGTTTTATTGAAAGTCCATTTTGCCAGCGGTAAAGTGCCCCTTTAATGAAATCAGGATGCGTGAGTGAGAGCGTGTTTTTTCACTGTGCAGTCTAGTAACTCTTTCTCTCAATGTTCTCTTGTAGACTGATCCATGACTACCTGAGCGTGGCCCCCTTCGCAGACTACCTCGATAGTATGTACTACAGTCGCTTCTTACAGTGGAAATGGCTTGAGAGGTATAAACAGCACCTCTGCACGTTTTGAACTTTTTGGTTTTGTTTATAATGTGTGAGCTTAGTAATTTTCTGTAGTTCTGATGTTAAATGTGAGAAATTATATATAGCAATATAAGACGTTTTTCTTCACCGACAAGTAGAGTCTAATTATTCCATTGGGTGCCATGATTTATTTATGAAGCTAAGCTTATACAAACCAGATGTGAACTCTGAACTTGCTATTTATTTACTTTTAGTCATAAAAATGTCCTCTGACTGAAAGTCTAAGCCAGGCCTGGACAGTTCCCATCAAGACATTTTACAGAGAAGAATATGATATGCCAGAACAAATACTTTCACTGTCATGTACACTTTAAGAGGCCTGGTACACTAGCCAGCTATTGAATACGAAAAAAAAACTTAATTAGATTAAAGCCATGCGTTTTAACATTGTCTCTTGAGATATAAGCTTCTTGTAAAGGCAACAGGACTGTAAAAGTATGTTATAATTAAATAAGACTGGGTCATGTTCGTTCTTCTGAAATTTAACTTTTGTTTATTATTCTCTTCTTTTCCTTGACAGACAGCCAATCACAAAAAACACATTCCGTCAGTATAGGGTTTTGGGAAAGGGAGGCTTTGGTGAGGTGAGTCTGAAATTTTGCTCTGTTTATTGCAGAAACATATCAGGGTGTTATTAATTATTATCTGGAATGCCACTAAATCAAACGCTATCTGTCCATTCCAAGGTTCATAAGGCTAATATCCTATTTTTGTTACACTATCAGACATAAATCCTTCAGATTATCATACATTCTGCCAGTCAATGTTGGCAGATATAGAGAAAGCAAGTCTCCAATTCTGATTTCCCTACCAGATATCTAATCAAATTGAGTATTTTTATTGCCCTCCGCTGCCCTGTGGAAGCTTCTTTTGGAACGTCAGTCATTTTTGACGGAATGAAAAAAAAAAACTATTTTTTGCTTTGTAATATTAGTTTTATTTATTGAAATATTTTTCATCATGGTAGTAAATGTTGTATTGACAATTATTATTATTTTTTTAAATATGGTACTTTTTTTATACTTATTATAGTATTGGAAAGAATTATCATTGAAAATATTGAGAATTGCTACAAAAACTTTAAGAAAGTTAAAATTTTAAGGGAAAAATCTGCTTAAATACCCTGTAAAGACTTGCATATGAAATAATAGTCAGAACAATTTCTCTTTTTTTAATTGAACAGTTTATTGAACCTTTAGACAAAATATAAAAAATAAAGTTTAAATATGTAATTTTTGTTGAATATCATATTTGATACCTTAGGCTTTTATGGCTCATATAGTATTGGAGCAATTTGGAGCAATTGCTGATATTTATATGGGCAAAAAGTTGGTCTTTATAACAATATACCAGACTACTTAAAATGCATATAAATATCAGTTGTCACTCTATATCTTTTTTTTTTTAAAGATGATATTTAAATGCTTATTTTCATGATCAAAGCTCTGTAGTTTTAATTGTTCCTCAGAAGCCTGATGTATCATATTTTAA